>OZ018329.1:164625907-165027955 GCA_963969495.1 Ceratothoa steindachneri | reverse complement strand
TCACACTGAGTGAGAACAGAACGCGCAATCACGGGTTCAAACTTGAACTGAAGCGTTACAACCGCAATCTGTGTGGTAACTTTTTCACTTACAGTATCTGCGGTATGTGGAACGCACTTCCAGTGGAAGTTGTCAACAGTGAATCTGTTGACCAGTTCAAGTCAAGACTAGACAAAGTCTTGAAAAGTGGCTGTTTATGGACGCAAAACAATTGAGCAGTCATGTGCCTGCTCGATTGCTAGTCCAAAGGTACCCTCTTTGAATGGACCGTAAGGTCTCCTAGGGAACTTCTTTTCCTTGTTACTCCTTGTTACTCTCTCTCTCTCTCTCTCTCTCTCTCTCTCTCTCTCTCTCTCTCTCTCTCTCTCTCTCTCTCTCTCTCTCTCTTTCTCAACACAACCACCTTGTCGTCGGTGAGAGAGCTTGCGTGATCTGCCTGAGTTAAACTAGCTAAGCTGGGGGACTTTTAGTCAGGTAGGGTCACCCATGCCAGTAAGGTAGCTGTAGTAGGATCCAGACTAATGGTTGTCAAACTTCTCTACCACTTCTTTGATGCGTCTCCTTGCATCCCCCTACCAACCTCTTCGATTCTGTTAGTACTAAGTTTCACCAACTCTTCAACTGTCAGAAAATCAAAACAAAAACCCAATAACAAAAAAAAAAACCTTCATCTCTATTACACATAAGTTGTTTATTAATAAGGGCCTCACCAGCTCCCTTATGCCGCGTGAGAAGAGAGGCTTTGGAACCTCTTTAAATAACGCCTTGGAGCACTCATAGGTTACAAGAGACTGAGATTGAAGGGATCTTAGGCGTTTGGGGTACGATTAATGGAGAAATGCTAGGTACCCCTTAGAAGCTTTCTCCTAACGTGTAATTGCCTGACCAGCTTCCTGTGACCGCTACTTGGTGAATAAAGGCTCAACTGATCTTTGGAGAGAGAGCTTTTGTGCCTTGCTGGTTGCCAGATCAGCTAAAGATCTCGGATGAAGTCGTGGGCACTTAGCTTTACTATTTGCCTCAAGTCTGGCCGTTTTTAGTTTATTAGTAGGGCTTAGTAGGAAGACAGTTACACCTCAAGCACCCCTGTCGAAAAATCAGAGAACCAGTTCACTGGGGCTCTCGTGCTGCTCAGTTGGGAGCTGCGGCACGATTGGGGACGTCCGGCCCAGGGGAGACCTTAGGGTTGGTGTGCTTTGTCAAAGGGTTTCTGTTCGCCGATCGACCGAAAACCTCCTGGAAATCGGCGGATGTGATTAGTGCGAGAGAAAATCACAACCAAAAAACCCTTTTTTTATGCGTATGGTCCCGAGATTTTTGTAAGATGGCGAAGAAGAATGGTCCTCCGTTTCGAAAGCTAACCTGCAAAATATGCAAAGTCTACAGATGGAGTGAAGACTTCGGGGGCAGGAGTTGCAAGGAACTCACAGATGGCGTCAGTGTCTGCGACTTCTGCGAACTCGAGAAGCGCCTGGGCGAGAGCATCGCTCAACTGAGAGAGGAGAACTCCCTCCTTAAAAGGGAAGTTCAACTCTTAAAAACAGAGAGATGCAGATGCTCAGGCGAGAAGGCTCCCGACGTCCAACAGCCGATTTCTTGTGCTGAAGGGCTTCCTCAACGAGCCAAAAAGAAGAAAAGAAAGAAGAAAGAAGAGAAAGTATAAAAAGAAGAAGAGAAAGTATAAAAAGAAGAAGAGAAAGTAGAAAGAGAAGAAGAGAAAGTAGAAAGAGAAGAAGAGAAAGTAGAAAGAGAAGAAGAGAAAGTAGAAAGAGAAGAAGAGAAAGTAGAAAGAGAAGAAAAGAAAGTAGAAAGAGAAGAAAAGAAAGTAGAAACAGAGGAAGAGAAAGTAGAAGCAGAAGAAGAGAAACGGGAAACAAAAGAAGAGATAACAAAGGAAGTCAAGAAGAAGAATAAGAGGAAGAATAAGAAGAAGAAGAAAAAAAATTTAGAGATACAAGAGGAAAGCGGCAAGTCGCCTCCGAAAGGAAAGACTAAGTCGTCCGCAGACAAATGTGCAAGAGTCACCCTTATTGGTGATTCTCAAGCACAGGGTCTGAAGCCCCTGCTAGCGGCCCGCCTTCGCACAAGCGTTAAGGTGAGCTGCCTCCCAGGTTGTGGGAATAAGCAGGTAAGAGCTGAGGCCGAGAAGTCTCAGATTTCAGAGACTTCAGTCGTTGCCCTTATGGTAAGTGGCAACGACCTCTACCTCAGAGGAGGTAGGGTAGGCTCTACAGGTGAGATTATGAGCACAGTTATGGGCGCTGTCGACGACTGTGGATTGAAAACCCGCAGACGCGTCGTGGTGGGGATGCTCCCGAGGTGGGGTCCAAGCCGGACTGCCCACTTTAGGAACATGTCGCTAAACAGGCGCCTTGCAGACCTCTGTACGGCGGAGGGTGTCTTTTTTGTGGACCCGTACGCCGTATTCTATGGTAGAAAAGACCTCTACCAAAGGGACGGGGTGCTCCTCTCCTTTAAGGGCAAGGCGTTCCTAGCCAACCTCATCCAGAATGTCGTGGAGCGCACCCAAAGGAGTGTCCAGCCCATTGGGAAGTCGGACGTGCGCCAGTACGCCCGAGTCACTCCCCAAACAACCTTCTCGGAGGTTGTCAAAAATGGTGCCACCGCGACAAACAAGAAGCCGGGAAACGGAAGAGTATAGGGAGTCCTACACTTGGGGACTCCCTGAAAGTTCTTCTGTTCAATGCGAGGTCAATCAGGAACAAGTTTCCTGAGCTCCGTGGCATCGTAGCGACGGAAGAACCCGAAATGGTAGCCATAACAGAATCGTGGATAAAAACCTCAAACCGAGACTTTGAAGGCGAATTCACGGTTCCTGGCTACCAACTCTTCCACAAAGATAGGCCAGACAGAGAGGGTGGCGGTGTAATGTTATACGTCAAGGATACAATCAAATCTACGAACTCCAACGTTATATCCGACCACGAGCTCCTAGGCGTTGACCTAGAGATCGGGCCTGTCAGATACAGGACCCTAGTGCTTTACAGACCCCCTTCCCAACCCGTTGAGAAGGACAGGGAACTGTACCAGCTGCTGGGTGAGCTGGTTCAAGGCAGAGTGTGCATCGTTATGGGCGATTTCAACAGCCAAGTTGACTGGAAAACCAGAGCAGCCTGTGGCGAGAGCACGCTACTCTTGGAGTTCGCCAACAACGAGTTCCTCACTCAATGGGTCAGAGAACCGATGAAGGAGACAATATCCTCGACTTGGTCTTCACCTCTAAGGATGATATCGTTGAGGATCTCTCTGTAGGCGAAGAGCTCGGTGGCAGTGATCACCAGCTAGTTAGATTTAGCGTCAAGATCCCGAAAGTAAGGTCTGTTGCCAGTCAATCAAAGAAACTTGACTTGAGAAGAGCAGACTTTGCAAGCCTTCGAGCTGGACTGACTGACGTGAGGCTAGAAGTGTGCAATGCTGTTAAAGACTCGTGGAATAGTTTCAAAACCACATTCATGAGTCTTCAATCGCGTTTCATCCCTCTGAAATGCCCCCGTCTGTCTTCTGTTCAACCTAAGTGGTTTAATCGACAAATCGGCCAACTGCTTAGGGCGAAGAGAACTGTCTACCGGCAATCGAAGATCTCGGGTGACTTTGACGAATACCGGAGGCTAGCCAGGAGAGTGAAGTCCAGCATAAGGGCGGCTAAGCGGTCTGAGGAACTCCGAGTAGCGAGACTCTGTAAAGAGAATCCCAAGGAGTTCTTTGGATATGTAAACAGCCGTAAACCAATACGTCAAACGATTGGCCATTTACTGAAGAATGTGGTCCCATCCCCCAGCCGACGGATTCCTACTCGGGGGAAAAGCTGGAGGATATGGACTTCACCGAAGTTGAAATCAAAAAGAAGATCAGTGACCTAATGACGAATAAGTCACCTGGCCCGGATGGGTTTCTACCTAAAGTGTTGAAAGAAGTGCGCGATCAAGTGTCACGACACCTGAGCGCAATCTTCAACATGTCAATCCGGACCGAATGCGTTCCTAGAGACTGGCGTGAGGCGCAGGTGACTCCAATCTTCAAGAAAGGAGATCATAACCAACCGTCGAACTACCGACCTATCAGTCTGACTTCGATAGTCGGTAAACTCATGGAAAGCATCATGGTGGACAAAGTGACGTCGTACTTAGAGTCAAACCTGCTACTGAGGAGTTCCCAGCATGGCTTCCGAAGGCAACGGTCATGCCTGACGAACCTTGTGGAATTCTTCCACTTCGTTTTCAGTGAGCACGATCGGGACAAGGCGGTGGATGTGGTCTACCTAGACTTTTAGAAGGCCTTTGATAAGGTACCACACCGCCGCCTTCTCCGGAAAGTGCGAGCGCTTGGCATAGACGGAAAGGTAGCCGGCTGGATCGAGAACTGGCTAAGTGGCAGACGGCAACGGGTGGTGGTGAATGGACAGTCTTCTGAGTGGGTGCCCGTTACTAGCGGGGTGCCTCAAGGTTCTGTCCTGGGACCACTACTATTCATCATCTACGTCAACGACATGGACGGTGACATGGTTGCCAAGATTTCTAAATTTGCCGACGATACCAAGCTTGGTATGAACGTTGCAAAGGATGGAAATACTGCCCGCCTGCAGGAAGATCTTGGGAAGATTGGGGAGTGGTCGGACCCGTGGCAAATGCCTTTTAACGTGGGCAAATGCAAAGTGATGCATATCGGCCACAGAAACCCCCAATCTCAGTATATCCTTAAGGGCACTGCTCTTGAATCGAGTGACACTGAGAAGGACTTGGGTGTAACAATCACTAGTGACCTCAAGTTCTCGAAACAGTGCATGGAGGCGGAGAAAAAGGCCCAAAGGATGCTAGGCTATATTAAGCGCCAGTTTGGTTATCGGAACCAGGAGATTGTACTGTGCCTGTACAACTCACTTGTCCGACCGCACCTGGAGTATGCCGTACAATTTTGGAGTCCTTCATTGCGAAAGGACATCGCGAGATTGGAACGCGTACAAGCCAGGGCAACCAAGCTGATTCCCTCTATCCGACATAAAAGTTATGAGGATAGACTAAGGGAGTTAGATCTGTTCTCGCTGGAAACCCGTAGACTGCGTGGTCAGCTCATCGGAGTCTTCAAAATACTTCGAGGGTTCGACAATGTTGACTACCGGGATATTTTCACACTGATTGAGAACAGAACGCGCAATCCCGGCTCCAAACTTGAACTGAAGCGTTACAACCGCAATCTGTGTGGAAACCTTTTCACGTACAGTATCTGCGGTAAGTGGAACGCACTTCCAGTGGAAGTTGTCAACAGTGAATCTGTTGACCAGTTCAAGTCAAGACTAGACAAAGTCTTGAAAAGTGGCCGTTTAGGGACGCAAAACAATTGAGCAGCCAGGTGCCCGCTCGATTGCTAGTCCAAAGGTACCCTCTTTGAATTAACCGTAAGGTCTCCTAGGGTACTTACTTTCCTTGTTACTCCTTGTTACTCTCTCTCTCTCTCTCTCTCTCTCTCTCTCTCTCTCTCTCTCTCTCTCTCTCTCTCTCTCTCTCTCTCTCTCTCTCTCTCTCTCTCTCTCTCTCTCTCTCTCTACAATAAATGGAAAGCCAACTGTAATGAAGAAAGACTTCTTCAATACAGAGAAAAGTGTAGGCAAGTTAAAGCACTGGTACGCAGAGCTGCGCCCAGCGAAGAAGTTCAGGTTGCCTCCCCCTGTAAAGAGACACCGAAAGAATTCTTCCTGCATGTCAATAGCCGCAAGCCGATTCGCCATAGCATAGGACCGTTGAGAGATGTCAGTGGTGTGTTACGGAAGTCAGAACCAGACATCGCCAAAGTGTTGAACGGCTACTTTGCCTCCGTATTTACGAGGGAAGTTGACGGTCTAGCTCCGAGGCCGTGGCTTTATCTCGAAGAGGGCGAAAACCTATGCGAAATACTCTTAGATAGAAACGAAGTAGTAGCCAGACTAGGAAACCTTAACCCGTATAAGTCTCCAGGTCCGGATGGGTTTCTTCCTAGAGTCCTCCGAGAAGTTAGTGAAGAGGTCGCTCCACACCTCACCAACATTTTCATCAAATCTTTGGAAACTGGAGAGGTGCCGGAAGTCTGGGGAATAGCAGACGCAACTCCCATCTATAAGAAGGGGACCGCGAATGCCCAGGTAATTACCGGTCTATTAGTCTGACATCCATCGTAGGTAAACTACTCGAGGGAATAATCGCAGACCGTATAGTGCAGCACTTAGAATCGCACAACCTGATCTTGGATTCCCAGCACGGATTTTACAAGAACCGTTCATGTCTCACTAATCTACTAGATTTTTTGCACGGTATTTTGAGTGAGTATGACCGTAGTCGAGCTGTGGATATCTTATAACTGGAATTTCAAAAAGCCTTCGATAAGGTACTACACCGCAGGTTGATAAATAAAGTCCACGCCCGAGGCATTACCGGCAAGGTAGCCCAAATGGATAGAAAACTGGCTCTCGGGACGGCGGCAACGAGTAAAGATCAACGGGATAGCCTCCTAATGGACGCCAGTCAGTAGCGGGGTGCCCCAGGGCTCAGTGTTTGGGCCTCTATCGTTGATCGTCTACATCAATGATATAGACGAAGGACTAATATGCTCGATAGCCAAGTTCGCCGACGATAGCAAGCTAGGAGGTAGTGTGAGCTCCCGAGAAGGAGTGGAACGCCTGCAAAATAGCCTTCTCAGGATATGCGAGTGGTCAGAAAGGTGGCAGATGCCATTTAACCTTGAAAAGTGCAAGGTAATGCACATCGGCCATGCTAACCCTTGGAAAAACTACTCCTTGCTAGGCAAACAATTAGATATCACTGACCTCGAGAAAGATTTAGGCGTGCTAATCAGGAGTGATCTAAAGTTCTCCAAGCAGTGCCTCCAGGTGGAAAAAGATGGTCCAGCGAATGCTGAGGGTACATAAAGAGGCATTTTCGCTTCCGAAATAAGTAGATTGTTCTCGCCTTGTACAACTCTCTAGTCCGATCACACCTTGAATACGCCGTACAATTCTGGTCCCCAACCCTGAGGAAGGATATTGAACGGCTGGAAAGGGTATATGCCAGAGCGACAAAATTGATCCCTTCTCTTAGACATAAAAGTTATCAGCATAGGCAACGAGAACTAGGAATGTTCTCCTTGGAGACGCGCCAGTAAAGAGGCCAGCTGATTGAAACTTTTAAGATAATGCGGAGTTGAAAACGTAGATCACAGGAGGCTGTTCACGTTGAACGCAAAGGCTACACGTAACCACGGTTACAAACTGGAATTACCGCAATTCCATACTAGCATTTGCTGAAATTTCTTCTCGCAATAAATCTGCGGAACGTAGAAGCGTCTACCGCCAGAAGTGGTGAACAGTTCGTCAGTCGAACACTTCAAATCTCGGCTTGACAAGTGTCATAGAATGCCCCGCCTTTTTGTTCTAAGAGTGCTAAGAGTGCTAATATATTGATATCTTAATATCTTAAAGAATAGAGCCGTTAGAAACACGTGGGGATATAGAGAAACGCACAATAATTCCCAAAATAAACTTATATTTTAACTTTAACAAATGAATACTCAAAATTTAAACATAAACCACAGCAATTCTCCGAATATTATCATACACTAGAATTAATTCAATTAGTTTGACCCTCAAAAATTGGTTAATTTTGCTACACACCTCAATAATATAAGATTTAGGTTTACGGACTCTACTGGAGTTTAAATCCCTCAGGAATGTTATTGTTTCACGACGCGTGCCGCCTGGCCAGATGTCGGTGGGCGGGATCACGAGGTCCTTTTGGCGAGGGTAGCTGTTGGGGGGTCCACACGGTATTCAGGGGGAAGGTTCTTCAAGGACGAGAACAGTTACGGTGCTTTATGCGGCACCAAGGTAGTCGTGGTCTCTCTGGCGAGTGAGTCGAACTTGGTCCTTAAACCAAGTTAACTTGGAGTGCGGTGTGACAACCTAGTAACGAGCTCGAGGGGAAGCTTTTCTCCTTCGTTACTTAATTCCTCATGGGCGAGGACTGAACTAGGGGAGGGTCTTCTTCAAGGGCGAGGATAACGGAGGGGGGTTTCTCTTGCGAGAATAAATTGAACTTGAAGGTCGGTTTGGTAACCAGGAACTAGCTCGAGGATGAGCTTCATCTTAGTTCCAGTCTTCTTCAAGGGCGAGTATAACGGAGGGGGGTTTCTCTGACGAGAACAAGTTGAACTTGGTTCCTCAACCAAGTTAATTTATGAGTTCGGTGTCGCCACTGAGCAACGGGCTCGAGGGGGAGCCTTTTTCTTTTTTCTTTAATCCCTGTATACGAGGAATACCCTTGGTGTTTAAGATGCACCAGGATATGAGGAGTCTCTCTGACGAGAGTAAGTTGAACTTAACAAAGTTAACTTAACGTTTGGTTTGATAACCAGGGACTAGCTCGAGGATGAGCTGCTTCTTAGCTCCTTAAGGTAGGTAGCCCTGCCTCTCTTACAGGGTACTTCTTGGTCTGGCGAGCCAAGTAACCTACCAATCCAGTCTAGGTAGCTCGGCTTTAATCCGAGGACTTCGTCACCTGGAGACTGACGTATTCTACCTGTCCAGTCTCGGTAGCCCGATCTTAATTCGGGGACTTCGTCACCTGGAGACTGACGTATACTACCTCGATTTTCCTCAGTGTTCCTCATTTATACCTTGTCACCCCACTGGGGGAGTGGTAAGGGGGGAGGGGCTTGAGGACGGCCCCAGGAGGGTTCTTATGCCAAACGGTTTTTCTCACCGTCTTACATCGGCTCCTCGTTAGCCTTCGAGCTTGGGAGAAACACGTCTCCAATTTCCTTTTTGACGTGAAATTGAATCTCACTCTCCTGGGGGAGATCTTGCATTTTAACCTTTAGGTCTTTCATAGCGCCGAGTGGTGCGGCGCTGCGGTTACGCGCTTGACCCGCCGGTACCTGGGGCCGCATGTCTTTGCGGTAATCGCCTCCTGACTCCACCACGAGAGAACGGGGGGGGGGATGACGATTCCCCTACACACCTTCCATCGAAGAAATTAATGGGGGGGACTCCCGGGAACTCAAAACAACTAACTCAACCTAGTCCATATTAGCAAAGTTGTATTTCTTTGAGCCCTCTCTTACATTAAGTTTGCTTACACATGAGCGCCCTCGTGCGCGTTTACACAGGCAATGTGTCGAACTAGACCTACTCGCAATACAATTTTACCCGCAACAAAACAAAAGAAAAAAAACAAGCTACTTCCTTACATTTCTAAGCTTTTGAGAACTTAAATCCTACCGATAACTATTAACAAGAAAAACAAATGAAAACATGGTTTCACGCTTATTAGGTACTGAAATAACCCTCAATCGTATTTCGTCTCCGCCTATAGAGCAGCTGTCCTTTATCGGATCCTTTGATGTAACTAATACTAAAATGGTGCTCTAATACCAATACTTTACCGCGCCTGAGTCGGCCGTTCGGGTTATTGAGTCTACCCAAGTATATTACTAAATGGTAGCGGTATTTCAACCTACTCGAATTACCCTTCTTATGGTACTTGACTACCTTTAAACTGAACATTATGGCTAGAGCGGCCTGTTGCAGCGGGGCATAATTGATGAGAACTTGAGTCCCATAATCCTTCTTTATCAAGGTACACTGTAAGATCAAGTGTGGGTTCGATCTTTGGGGATCGAAAAAACTTTTCCCTGCGAGGTCGTTAATGGGCGTGGCGCTCACTACGACTTGGCGTATTAGCGGTAACTCCGTGGACGTTCCGTTCGGGGAGGAGACTACTAGGGGTAGGGGATACTCATCCGCGTCTACCATTTGACTAACTTTATCTGGGTGTATCGCAATAACACCTCTTTCCTCCTTCCTTGTCAACTCATTTGACTCGATTTTCTTCGCAGGTAGTTCCTCAGGTACACCTGCTCGTGCCTCTACCCTACCTTCTACTTCTTCCCTGATAACCCCATTTGGCTGGGTTCTCCTTGTAGGTTCTCCCTTAGGTACTCCTGCTGGTACCTCATCCCTACTTTCTACTTCTTCCATCGTTACCTCCATTTGGCTGGGTTTCCTTCGATGGTCCTTTCTTAGGTCCAGGTCGAGCTACAATTTCCTCGACCTCTATCAGATTTTCGATAGGTGCTCTTTCGAGTGCGAGCAATCTTTCCTTTTCTTCTCTCTCTTCTCTTTCAGCTTGAGCAAGTTCTTTTTCCCTCTGTATTCTTCTTTCATCTATTTCTTTTTTAATCTTTATTCTCCTCTCTTTCGACTCTTTTTCCCTTTTCATTCTCCTTTCCTCGGCTTCTTTTTCTGCTTTCGCTATTTCGTTTTCCCGTCGAGTTTTTCTTTCTTCATCTTCCAGCTTTATCTTTAGTCTTCTTTCCTCATCTTCCCTTTCTATCCTTATTCTGAATTATTTTGCTTCTCTTTTCAACTGTCTTATTCTTTCGTTTGTTTTACTTCCGCTTGAGAATCTTCTTTCCTCTATTTCGATTTTCCGCTGTATTCGGTCTTCTTCCCTTTTTCGGTTCATCCGTATTTCCATTGATTCACATTCTCTTTTATCCTCTCTTATTATATCCTCTGTTTCTCTATCAAACTTTATTAATTCTTGTTCTTCTTCTCTATCCAAAACTCTTTTTTCCTCTTCGCAATCTATTCTCAATTTTGCCATGACGTAGTCATGCATTTCTGTGCCTTCAAGTCCCAGACTTTGGGCTTGTTGGTAAAATCTTTCGACCGGATCCATTTTGTGTTTGTCAGTCGATTTTTCCTTTCTGTATTCTGAGATACGTATGCCTCCACTCACCAGGTAGCGCTCAGCGTAACTTATCCTTAATTCCACTACTATGTTGATTGAAATACCACTCCGACAACAAATTTACCACTTGGCCTAACAATTACCTTTAGATTGTTACCACCCCTAACTCTACCAATTTTCCTCTCGTCAATTATTCTCTTATTCCTGATATTCCTTTACGTGTTGGCTCTTCCTTAATTAGACACTGCTGGGTTCTTTCTAATATAAAACCCCACAACTGACACCACTTTTATAATATGTCGTAGAATGGCCCCCTTTTTGTTCTTAGAGTGCTAAGAGTGCTAATATATTGATATCTTAATATCTTAAAGAATAGAGCCGTTGGAAACACGTAAGGATATAGAGAAACGCACAATAATTCCCAAAATAAACTTATATTTTAACTTTAACAAATGAATACTCAAAATTTAAACATAAACCACAGCAATTCTCCGAATATTATCATACACTAGAATTAATTCAATTAGTTTGACCCTCTCTGGCGAGTGAGTCGAACTTGGTCCTTAAACCAAGTTAACTTGGAGTGCGGTGTGACCACCGAGTAACGAGCTCGAGGGGGAGCTTTTCTCCTTCGTTACTTAATTCCTCATGGGCGAGGACTGAACTCGGGGAGGGTCTTCTTCAAGGGCGAGGATAACGGAGGGGGGTTTCTCTTGCGAGAATAAATTGAACTTGAAGGTCGGTTTGGTAACCAGGAACTAGCTCGAGGATGAGCTTCTTCTTAGTTCCAGTTTTCTTCAAGGGCGAGTATAACGGAGGGGGGTTTCTCTGACGAGAACAAGTTGAACTTGGTTCCTCAACCAAGTTAATTTATGAGTTCGGTGTGACCACCGAGTAACGAGCTCGAGGGGGAGCTTTTCTTCTTCGTTACTTATTTCCTTATGGACGAGGACTGAACTCGGGGATGGTCTTCTTTATGGGCGAGTATAACGGAGGGGGGTTTCTCTGACGAGAATAAGTTGAACTTGGTTCCTTACCAAGTTAACTTAGGAGTTCGGTGTGGCCACCGAGCAACGGGCTCGAGGGGGAGCCTTTTCCCTTCTTTCTTTAATTCCTCAAGGACGAGGAATACCCTTGGTGCTTAAGATGCACCAGGATATGAGGAGTCTCTCTGACGAGAATAAGTTGAACTTAACAAAGTTAACTTAACGTTTGGTTTGATAACCAGGGACTAGCTCGAGGATGAGCTGCTTCTTAGCCCCTTAAGGTAGGTAGCCCAGCCTCTCTTACAGGGTACTTCTTGGTCTGGCGAGCCAAGTAACCTAACAATCCAGTCTAGGTAGCTCGGCTTTAATCCGAGGACTTCGTCACCTGGAGACTGACGTATTCTACCTGTCCAGTCTCGGTAGCCCGATCTTAATTCGGGGACTTCGTCACCTGGAGACTGACGTATACTACCTCGATTTTCCTGAGTGGGTTCCCGTTACTAGCGGTGTTCCTCAAGGTTCTGTCCTGGGACCACTACTGTTTATCATCTACGTCAACGACATGGACGGTGACATGGTTGCGAAGATTTCTAAATTTGCCGATGACACCAAGCTTGGTATGAACGTCGCAAAGGAAGGAAATACTGCCCTGCCTTCAAGATGATGCTCGGACGATTGGGGAGTGGTCGGACACGTGGCAAATGCCTTTTAACGTGAACAAATGCAAAGTGATGCATAATAGCCACCGAAACCCCCAATCTCAGTATATTCTTAAGGGCACTACTCTTGAATCCACCGACACTGAGAAGGACTTGGGTGTAACTATCACTAGTGATCTCAAGGTCTCGAGGTAGTGTATTGAGGCAGAGAACAAAGCCCAAAAGATGTTAGGTTATATAAAGCGCCCGTTTGGATATCGGAACAAGGAGATAGTACTGTGTTTGTTTAACTCCCTTGTCCGACCGCACCTGGAGTATGCCGTACAATTTTGGAGTCCTTGACTTTGAAAGGATATCGCAATATTAGAACGTGTGCAAGCCAAAACAACCAAACTGATTCCCTCTATCAGACGCAAGAGTTACGAAGATAGATTACGGGAATTAGACTTGTTCTCGCTGGAGACCCGGAGACTGTGTGGTCAGCTTATCGAAGTGTTCAAAATTCTTCAAGGCTTCGACATTGTAGACTACAGGGATATTTTCTAGCTTAGCCAGAGCAGAACAAGAAATCACGGCTACAAACTTGAACTGAATCGTTACCAGAGTGATCTGTGTGGGAAATTTTCACATATAGCATCTGCGGCACATGGAACGCATTTCCAGTGGAAGTTGTCAACAGCAATTCTGTTGAACAGTTCAAGTCGAGACTAGACAAAGTCTTGAAAAATAGCCGCTTGGAGACTTGAAGCCTGGCGCGAGTGCTCTTGTAGAGGGTTAATCTGACCCTTTAGATGACTGCGCCTGCTCAAGTGTTCACTTAAATGTATCCTCTTTGAATGGATCGTAAGATCTACTAGGGTACCTCTTTTCCTTGTTACTCTCTCTCTCTCTCTCTCTCTCTCTCTCTCTCTCTCTCTCTCTCTATATATATATATATATATATATATATATATATATATATATATACATACACGAGGGGCGGTCAATAAGTTTTGCAATTCGGATATAAGGAAACGAGATATGAGGAAAAGTGTTTTATTATTTTTCAATATAACTACCCTCGACTTCAATGCACTTGCGCCACTTGTCCCTGAAGCTTCGAATTCCCGACAACCAGAAATCTCCAGACTGCTGTTCAATCTACTCCTGGACGGCGAGCTGGACATCTTCATCGTCCCCAAACCGGCATCCACGAAGTGCAGCCTTGAGCTAGCGGAATAAAAAGTAGTCGCTCTGGGCCAGGTCTGGACTGTAGGGGGGGATGGTTTTAGCTCCTCGAATCCGCACTCGCGGAGGGCAGCTTATGCAACTCTGGCCTTGTAGGACTTTGACGTCGTTGAAGTCGATCATGGGGCATGAGGTTTCTAGGGACCCAACGGGCAGAGACCTTGGTCATGACCAAATTGTCATGGATGATGTTGATAACACTTCCATGTCATATCTCAAGTTATCGCTCGATTTCTTCGACCTTCACCTGTCGATTTTCGAGGATCATCCTCTCCACACGGGCCACATTGTCCTCGTTGGTTACGTCTGACGGGTGTCCTGGATGGGTGTCACCTTCAAGCGATTCACGACCATGGCGGAACTCTCTAGTCCAGCGAGCAATGGTTGCATAGGAAGGGTTGGTGTCGGTGTACACTGCAACCATGCGTTCATGGATCTCTTTTGCATTCTTGCCTTCCTTGGTCAAAAATTTGATCACTGCGCGGTTCTCAACCTTCTCCATTGTTGAGAAATTTGTAACTGACGATCTGCGATCAGCTACTGTTTCTTAAATAGACGAGGCAGGAGTGTGCGGCTGCAGGTTCTGACTTGTCATAACTTGTCCTAACACCCCCACAAACAGATATCCTCCTTCCTCTGTTTTGCCCTACCGATTCGCAAAACTTATTGACCGCCCCTCGTGTATATATATATATATATATATATATATATATATATATCTATATATATATATATATATATATATATATATATACACGAGGGGCGGTCAATAAGTTTTGCGAATCGGTAGGGCAAAACAGAGGAAGGAGGATATCTGTTTGTGGGGGTGTTAGGACAAGTTGTAAGGAATCAAACTGAACCCCCAAAAAGGATTTATACGTAAATTTGGTTTACAGGAAGCCACATCAACTTCTGGAGATCGACAATCAATTTTATGAATTCATGACCAATATCAGTAAAGATAAGTTATCGTTGTTCATTGGAGATTTCAATTGCGCTAAAGTAAACTGGTATATGAAAACTGCCGACTCAGAAGGACAAAGATTACTCAGTTTCATAGATGAAAATTTCCTTACTCAGTGGGTGAGAGAACCAACAAGAAGCGAAAATATTCTGGATTTAGTATTAACCTCAGACGATGAATTAATTTCAAATTTAAATGTTAGAGATAAAATTGGTAATAGCGATCATAACCTAATCGAATTTGAAATTATTATTCCTTTTTTTAGAAAAAAAACTCAACATCACTAAACTAAATTTCAAAAAAGCTAATTTTGCAAGGCTAAGTGAAAGCTTGAGAAATTATAGAACAAAAAATGAAGAAATTGATAAAGTGTGGCAAGAATTTAAAAACAATCTCCTAAATCAACAACCACAATTCCTACCATCAAATGTTAGTACCGTCTAAAATAGCAATGAACCTAAATGGTTATCGGCAGAAATTAAGAAAATCATTAGAGAGGGATAAAGCGTATAAAATCCTAAAATATAATACGAATATAGATAATAAAAAGCATTATGTAGAATTGAGAAGAAAAGTTAAACCTGAAACCAAAAGAGCCAAACGAAATTAAGAGATAAGAGTAGCTGTAATTTTTTTTTTAAATCCAAAGGAGTTTTTCGCCCTAGTAAATAGTAGAAAATCGATAAAAAGTAGCATTGCCCCAATGAAAGAAATATGATATTTTACAATTTAACTATATTGATATAGCAAAAACTTTAAATAAATATTTTGCATTTGTGTTTATAAAAGAGAATACGATTAACAGTGGTGGGCGCGATAACGAAAAAATGTATCACGATAACTGATAAATCGATAACGATGACCTTATCGGAGATAACCGACAATCGATAACTGGCGATTGTAAAGGGTAGGCCATCGGATTTCCATGATTTTCCTTTCTCATCATAGATTACGGTGTTTGTCGCAGGTTGACCCGCTTCGAGGCTACCATTTTTGGCCTAAACTTCGGTAACTTACCAGTATAATTTGCGTAGTGGAAGCGATTCACCCACCCCCACCCCCCCATCCCTTGTGCCCCACTTCCCTTTTTCACCTTCGGACTGAAGGATATAAATGAGGCCGTGAGCCCTTTTAAGTTATTCTGTTGCGAGAATTCTGCCTAATTGCTCCGCTGAATCGTTGTCCGTCACTTACCTTGACGTTATTAATTTCTGGGGACGCGTACTGGATTCCTTCGTGCAGCGAGGATTTTCTGCCATTGATTCCTGCCAGCATTGTCGCTGCCCCTCTGTCGGCTGCATCGAATTGTGCTCTTCCAGTTACGTTTGCAAGTGTTCTCCTTGGGAAACCGTTAACAATGGGCACGTGAAAGTTCTCCTCTAGTCACCTCGCCATCTCCTCTTTGAGGAATTCTGTCATCTCGAATTCCTTCTCTCGGATCGTTGGGCCTTCGAACCATCGTTCCCCGTGGTCCCGAGGCCTTTCGCCTCGATATCGCCGTCTGTGGGTTTCTCCTCTCAGAAGACCGACATCTCATTCCCCCCTGTCGACTTGGGTCGAATTCCCTCATCATTGCCGAGCCTCTTTCGCTTGCGTTTCCGACGTGGGTTATTGCTTCACTGCTCTGATATCAAGTATTTTGGAGTATTTCTTTCTTCTTACGTCCCCTTTAAATTAATTAAGTGTTATTCTTGTAACTTTGGGCCTTCGGGTAAGGGACGTAAGACCGGGAGGTTATTCTGGGAACGCCTGTCACTAGAGTAGCGAAGCCTATTTTCATCTTCAACGGCGCGTGTCGTTTCGGCTTTAAACAACGTATTCATAGAACCCAATTTTGTAGGCACGAATATCTTTTTGGTTAAAACGACTTGTGGTCATTCGATGGTGATAAGCATTTGTGACTTTTCTTATTGTTTGATGACCCCCGTATAATTTGTTGATAGTTAATTTATTTCATTTTAATTTTGTTGTAAATAATACTATAAATACTTTTTATGTGTGTATTTATTTAACCCCTTGCGGATACCTCGTAATTTAGCACCGTCCTGATAAATTCTGGTGAATTTCTGGTAGGCCTTTAGATCCCTGGACTTCTATAAATTTTATGTGTATATTCCGGGGGGGTCGTGTGAACCGGGTTCCGCAATAGCCTTTCTATACGTGGCGACCTTGCCAGGATTAGGTTTTGCCAGGATTTAGTTAGCCAGTATTTGGTTTTTCCAGTTTAAGTTGTCAGGTTAGGTTGTGGTGTTTATCCGCTTGGGTGTTTAAGTCGCCTCGAGCGCGCGTTCACTGTCTATGGCCCGGAAGTGAATTCCTACTGTGCATAGGATTTTGTTAGCCTTTGCTTAGCCGTTGTTTGTATTAATTTATTAATCTTTTGACACTTGTAGGGGTGTCTTCTGAGGTTTGCTATACGTCTCGTGTTCACGGTTGTTTTTTTCGTGTTTATCTTTATACTACTTACATTTGGCTACTTTTTGCCATCATTTTTTTTAAAGAGACTTGTTTATTGCCTCTTGTGTGGGATTTGTGTGGTCCCCATCGTGTGTTTAACCTTTTTTAAATTATTTTTGCCACCTTTTATTTAGCATTCTTTTGTCAGTTTAGTTAACTCTTGCGTGTCATTTCATTTTTGCGTTTGCTATTCATAACGCTCATGTTTTCTTATTTGCAGAGTTAACCTGCTCACTTATTTTGGGGTTTGTAACCTATTTGTATAACTCATTATCGACTTAACTTTCATTTTTTTTACTGACTGGCGTTTTCTGTCATTATGTCCCACATTAAAGAGCTAACGGACCAGGCAGTGGAGCTGGGCTTCACTGGTAATGAAATTGCTCAGTATGTCGTCCAACAACAAGCGTTTGAACGAGAGGAACGTGAAAGGGACCGCCAAACAAAAAGGGAAGAACGCTATGTCCAGGCTAAAAAAGAGGAGGGGGAGCGCCAAGCTAAAAAAAAAGAGGAGGAAGATAGAAAGCTTCAACTTGCTAAGATCGAGGCTCAAGTCCAGGAGGAAGAACGGAAGGCTCAACAAGAGGATAGAAAGGTTCAACTCGCTAAGATCGAAACAGAGAAGGAGATTGAATTAACTCGAATCTCCGCCTCCCATCAGCCTGCTTCTGTTCAGTTTACTGATCCGGTGAGTCGACCTAACCTTCCTCTATTACAGGATGGAGAGGATATCACTTCCTACCTCAACCGCTTCGAGAGGGTTGCTGAATTGCTCTAAGTGGACCCCGAGAGCTACGCCTTGAGGTCAGGAAGTTTACTCACCGGTAAGGCACTGAATTATATACCTCTCTGCCAATGGATGTCACCAGGGACTACAACCTTTTGAAGAGAACCCTTCTTACCGGCTTCAATAAAACTCCAAACGGCTACCGTAGCGAGTTTCGTAGCGCTAAGGTTTCCCCGAGGCAAACCTTTCAGCAATTTTCGTTTCACCTAGCCCGATTATTTCAGGTATGGCTCGAAGCCTCCAGCGTCGGCAACACTTTCGATGGGCTCAAGGAATTTATGATCTTGCACCAATTTCTCGCTCCCCTCCATTCTGACCTGCGCACCTTCATCAATGAACGTCGACCCTCTACTCTATCAGAAGCAATCCAACTGGCGGATAATTGGACTTCTGCTCACCCCAGTCTTTCTAGAACTTCTAGCTCTCATCCCAAGAAGTTCGTGCGTCTGTCCAACCCGTCTTGGAAGGGAAAGACAACTTTGTCTACCGCTAAGAGCACCTCACATAATTCCTCCTCCACTCTGACGTGTCATGGCTGCGGTGAGGTTGGCCACATTAGTCCGCAGTGCCCAAGGAACCCCCGTGCCTTCAAGGGTGGCTCGTCTTCATCGAAACCCTTTAAGGTGGGATTCTGTCTTTCCGGCCGAAGTGTCCCTCATTTCTAGGCTTGTGGTACTATTAACGGGGTCTGGGTTTCGACCATTATCAAGGACACTGGTTGCTCTTGCGTAGTCGTCTCTGAGGATGTCTTGCCAGACGCTGACGTCACCGCCTGCAAGAAAGTCTTCGTGGCCGACTACTTGGGACGAGTTGACTCATTCCACCTCGTCTCCTGCTACCTTCGTTGCTCTTACTTCGAAGGGTGGACGGACGTTATTAGAGCACCAATTATATTCGCTAGTGTACTGGTTGGAAACATTCCACGAGTTAGGGACCTGGATGCTTCTAAAGCTTTACCTTTCCCAGCTCCACCTCAGTCATCTGCAACCCTTACTCCACCGAGAACTTATTCTATCACCACCGGAACTCCCTCAGCACCTAAACTCAACCATGTTCGTGCTGTCCGACCAGGGCAGGGAAGATGAAACGAATTCACCCCTTACCTCTGCGTGCTCTCCAGCCCCTTTCTGTGACGCCTGATGATTTCTGTCGCCTGCAGACTTCCTGTGGAACCCTCTCTGCTGTTCGAGCTAAAGCAGCCTCAGGGAAGATCGAGCGAGTTAGGAACGGGGCTAGTTACCAGTTCCTCAAAGTTGACGGCCTCCTTTATCGGAAATGCTTAATATCTGACCATCCCCATAAGGTAGGCAAGTTTACTCTGGCTGCTCCCCGTGAGTGTAGCCCGGCCATCCTTTCAGTTGCTCATGAGAGCCAGATGGCTGGCCATTTTTCCCACAGGAAGACCGAAATGAAGGTCACAGATCAATTCTATTGGCCTGGAATGGGGTCTGACATTTGTGCTTTCTGCCGTTCCTGTGATAAGTGCCAACGCTTCTCGACCAAAGGACGTGTGCGACTGGTGTCTCTTCAGCCAATACCCATCGTGACTGAGCCTTTCGCCCGAATCGACATTGATTTGGCGTGACCTCTTTCTCCCCTATCTTCTGACGGTCACAGGTTCATCCTTACCCTAATTGGTTTTGCCACAGGGTTTCCAGAGGCTGTGCCCTTGAAGGATATTGATTCTGTGTCCGTCGCCGAAGCTTTACTTACCATCTTTTCTCGAGTGGGAATCCCTCGGGAAATTATATCCGACCGTGGGACTCAATTTACATATCACCTTATGAAAGAACTTCACAAGCTGCTGGGTGTCAAACCTATCTTCACCACACCTTTCCACCCCAGTGGAAACGGACTGATCGAGAGACTTCATGCCCCTTTGAAGGATATTCTCGCTCAGTCCGTGGCCCACTAACCGTTCTCCGAGATCTGTGGGAAGATGGAACCGCCCAGGACGACGACCGCACCAGTTTCCAGTACGTCATCGAGTTGCAGGAAAAGTTGGCCGAATGTTCTAAAATTACTGCCCAACATGCCGAAATCAGCAGCTCCAGGTACAAGACTCATTTCGACCTTAGGTCACAGGACCGGCAATTCAAACCGGGCGATGAAGTTCTGGTGTTCCTGCCCAGTGACAACAGTAAACTTCTCGGAGCCTGGAATGGCATGTATAAGATACTTGAAAGGCGGGGTAAGGTAGATTATCTCATCGAGGTTCCTCGTGGATCCCGTTTCTATTATGCTAACCTTTTAGAAAAATATCATCGCAGGGCCCAGGTGCAGCTAGTGGAAGTTCTAGACGAAACTTCCACCCTGGAGGAACTTATGACTCCTGGGAAGGAAGGACTAAGCATCGTCGAGGAGGGAGACTCGGACAACTTCCTTCTACCTTTGACACCCGATGGTAGTATTGATTCTCCTTCGTCTGAACACCCCGAGTTTGGAACACTGCAACAGGATCAGCTATCCCAACTCCAGGAACTCATGGGTGGGTACCGGGTTGTTCTCTCTAATGAACCCGGTTGTACCTCCACCCTCTCCCATGACATAAATTTGCCGATCACCGATCGTATACAGGCAAAAAGGTATCCAGTACCCGTTCACTTTAGGCCTGCCTTTGAGAAGGAGGTAGAGACCCTATTCCAGCAAGGGATCATTCAGCGCTCCTCCCCCGCCTCTCACTGTTCTCCTGTTGTCATGGTGAGAAAATTCGATGGTTCCTTTAGGATGGCCATCGACTTTCGTCAGCTTAATTCGGTTACAGTGTTCCACGCCGAACCTACCTGCAGCATGGAAGATCTCCATAAGTTTTGTTGTGCGAAATACTTTAGCAAACTTGATCTGTGTAAGGCTTACTATCAAGTTCCGCTGTCTGAAAACGCCCGAACTTTAACTGCTTTTTCCACCCATCTAGGCCTCATGGAGTTCTGTCGAATGCCCTTCGGATTGGCCACGGCTTGTCCGACCTACATCCGACTGATGAGGCTTATGCTGGCTGGTCTCTCGAACGTATGTTTTTACTTCGACAATATCTTCGTATATTCTACGCGCTGGGGCGAACACGTCGAAGCCCTCACTCGCGTGTTCGAACGTCTGAAGGAACACGGTATAACCGTCAAACCCTCCAAATGTCCATTCAGTACCTAGGTTTCGTACTTGATGGAGAACCCCTTGGACGCCAGCATGATAAGGTCGACGCTATAAATAACATACCTCCTCCACCCAATAAGAAGTTAAGGTCATTCCTGGGTTTGGTCTCTTTCTATAAATCTTTTATCCCTAGAGCTTTAGACTTCACCGGCCCACTGTTAGACCTTCTAAGGAAGTCCAGTCCGGAACCTCTACCATGGAGCGAGGATCTCCTGGAACGCTTCGGGCATCTGAAGGCTTCAATCTCTTCAGAACCAGTTCTAAGGTGAGCTTCGTCCTGAGGACCGATGCCTCTCTTCATGGACTAGAAGCGGTACTTCTACAGTACCAAGACGAATGTCCTCATCCTGTTGCCTATGCTAGCAGGAAGCTCCTGGACTGGGAAAAGAGGTCTTCCACCATAGAGAGAGAGTGTGTCTGGCCATAGTATTCGGCATTACCAGGTTTGACTTCTATCTTCGGGGTAAGGAGTTTGTTTTGGAGGTCGATCACAAGCCTCTCCTCTATCTGTCAACATTCAAGGGCAAGAACGACAAACTACTTCAGTGGGCTCTAGCAATACAGGCCTATAAGTTTAGGGTTGTCCACATCGCTGGAAAGGACAATTTAGGGGCTGACTTTTTAAGTAGGTTACCTGTGTAATTATTGTATATATTTCCCCTTGTAGATACTTTACCCTTCCTTTTTTTGTTTTTTTTTGCCTACTCTTCAGTATATTCTTGCCCCGGGTGTAGTGTAAAGGAAAAGGCCCTCGGATTCCCATGGTTTCCCTTTCTCATCATAGCTTACGGTGTTTGTCGCAGGTTGACCCGCTTCGAGGCTACCATTTTTGGCCTAAACTTCGGTAACTTACCAGTATAATTTGCGTAGTGGAAGCGATTCACCCACCCCCACCCCCCCATCCCTTGTGCCCCACTTCCCTTTTTCACCTTCGGACTGAAGGATATAAATGGGGCCGTGAGCCCTTTTAAGTTATTCTGTTGCGAGAATTCTGCCTAATTGCTCCGCTGAATCGTTGTCCGTCACTTACCTTGACGTTATTAATTTCTGGGGACGCGTACTGGATTCCTTCGTGCAGCGAGGATTTTCTGCCATTGATTCCTGCCAGCATTGTCGCTGCTCCTCTGTCGGCTGCATCGAATTGTGCTCTTCCAGTTACGTTTGCAAGTGTTCTCCTTGGGAAGCCGTTCACAATGGGCACGTGAAAGTTCTCCCTTAGCCACCTCGCCATTTCCTCTTTGGGGTATTCTGTCATCTTGAATTCCTCCCTCGGATCTTTGGGCCTTCGAACCATCGTTCCCCGTGGTCCCGACGTCTTTCGCCTCGATATCGCCGTCTGTGGGTTTCTCCTCTCCGAAGACCGACATCTCATTCACCCCTGTCGACTTGGGTCGAATTCCCTCATCATTGCCGAGCCTCTTTCGCTTGCGTTTCCGACGTGGGTTATTGCTTCACTGCTCTAATATCAAGTATTTTGGAGTATTTCTTTCTTCTTACGTCCCCTTTAAATTAATTAAGTGTTATTCTTGTAACTTTGGGCCTTCGGGTAAGGGACGTAAAACCGGGAGGTTATTCTGGGAACGCCTGTCACTAGAGTAGCGAAGCCTATTTTCATCTTCAACGGCGCGTGTCGTTTCGGCTTTAAACAACGTATTCATAGAACCCAATTTTGTAGGCACGAATATCTTTTTGGTTAAAACGACTTGTGGTCATTCGATGGTGATAAGCATTTGTGACTTTTCTTATTGTTTGATGACCCCCGTATAATTTGTTGATAGTTAATTTATTTCATTTTAATTTTGTTGTGAATAATACTATAAATACTTTTTATGTGAGTATTTATTTAACCCCTTGCGGATACCTTGTAATTTACTACCGTCCTGATAAATTCTGGTGAATTTTTGGTAGGCCTTTAGATCCCTGGACTTCTATAAATTTTAAGTGTATATTTATGGGGAGGCCGTGTGAACCGGGTTCCGCGATAGCCTTTACAGCGATAAATTTCTCACCCGATAAGGTGATAACCGATAAATCGATAAATCCAAAATTCCGATACAAGCGATAAAGATATTGATATTTTAACTAAAAAAAATCGATAAATCTAAATCTTTATTTTTATCTTTATCTTAGAAAAAAAATAGAAAAGTCTTAGAAAAATCTTAGAAATGACTTCAAATTCAATGTTTATCCTGTCTCTTCACTAATGAAAAGTACTGTTTTAATTAAAATAACTAAATTTGCACAGCCACAGTCTAGAACAGGTTCTGCAGCATGTTTCCCTTCGTAAACATGAGCATGTTGAAGTTTTCATCAGACAGGGAGCTCCTCATAGCCCTGATGATGTCCTTGCCAAGGAAGAACAAGCGCTTCACCGCGGCGCTGCTCGGCATCGCCGTGTTGTACCTCGAGAAGAGGTCAATGAGGACCTTCTCACTGTTGAAGGCTGGGCCTGCCAGACTTTCTGTCCCTTTGGCCTGCAGCCACACATTCACAATTTGAGCAGCCTTGGACTTGGTTTACCTGTGATGACCCCCCGTGTCATCCAACTCATCACAAATACTGGCGTAGTAGTCCTCCGTCTCCATGTCCTCGCTGCTGCTGGCGGTCTCCAGGTCAGCACACCACAAGATCTCCTCCACCTTCCTCTCCATCAGGGACTTGACCTCTGATCTCTTGACCATTCTTTCCTCAAAAGCCCCCATCCACTTGAGGCGAAACTTGGGGTGGAAGGCAGTGGCCAGAAGACACTCCTCATCCTCAATGGTGCCGGCGAACCTCCTCTCCATGGCAGCGAGGACTGTGTTGACCAGGGGCTCGCAGAACCAGAGGTCGCCGCTGGTCATCAAGTTGACCAGCTTCTTCTTGGTCACAATGAGTGTGGGGATCAGGCAGTCCAGGTAACATTGCTTCTGCCCCTGGATGTGGTCCAGTGCGTTGGCGACAGGTGCCATGACCTGATAATTGAAATAGACAAATAGTATTTATTATTTAATTAACTAGTTTTAAAATAGAAGCATAAGCTAGAAAGTAAAAAGCAATAAAGTATCGCGATAACGCCCAACTTATATTTAGTTTAATTACCTTAGCATATTCTGACATGAAGTCTATGTCTTTCTGGACAAACACTGTCAGATTCCTCTGCTGGTTCATGCACCTGTGCAGCTGGTCTTTCTTCTCCTCCAGCACTTTGTTGAGGACCACCAGGCTGTCATAGAGGTTGTTCCACCTTGTTTTGGTAGGAACAGTGAGCCGCCTGTTTATCGCCTTGTACAGTCTATCCGCAAACACTGTAGTTCCTGAAAAAATAGTTTTGCATTATTTCATTATTTGCATTATTGCTGAAATATTTTTCTTTTTTTATTCAAACAATTTATGGCTTACCCTGCTTGTTCCACTGCGCCTGGGCCTGGGCAATGGCGCTCCTGTATGCCTTCTTGAAGGCTCCAGGCATGTGACTCTCCTCTATGTCGGCGCTGGCGACCAGGTTCAGTGTGTGCGCCGCACACACTTGCGCTGCCTGGGCAGCTTGAGGATGCTGTCCTCGCTGCCCTTCTCCGTGTCACCAAACGCGATGAACTGAAAAAAAAACACATTTAACTTATCTGATAAATTGTCATAAATGCATCATTTTTTTAAATTTTAAACCATTCTTTGAAGTACTCTTTACATTGTACAGAGTACCATTCAGGGGATTCTACACACCTCTAGCTCTAGGCTCCCTTGGCCCTCAGGTGGGTCAGCGATGAGCTCCTCTAGGTGGGCGTCGGCAGCTCAGCTTCAGCCTCAGGCTCAGGAGCGCGAGCCTCCTCTTCCTGGTGGTCATCCAGATCAGAGACAAATTGGACAAATGCTTTCTGAAAATTGGCAGCATTGTTGTGGTTGTCCTGAAACAAATAAAACAAAAAAAAATGTATTTAAAATGTATTATTATTTACTAATATTTAGTTATAGACCATAATTTTATTTTATCGGCTATCGCTACTTCATTAAACTTACTGTAATATATTGCCTATACATGGTTGTTTACTTCTATAGGATTCGGCACTGTATATATATATATATATATATATATATATATATATGTATATATATATATATATATATATATATATATATATATATATATATATATATATATATATATATATATATATATATATATTCCTACACACACATTTCCCCTTATATTCCAAATTACCCGAATTCGTGGAGGAAGAAGAGAGATGCGCCAGCCTTCTCCACGCTGTACCCGATCCGATCAACATGTGACCAAAAGCTCCCACTCTCTTATTCCTTTCTATATTTCTACTTCTATATTTAATTACTATCTACCTTGTCTGAAATCCCGTATGAATGGTCTAAGAATCCTAATTAATTCCTCTAAGCCTCAATACTTTCTATTTCTCCTTAATTGTGTTATAGTGAAACAAGCTACCTTAGGCTAGCAGACGATAAAATCGAGTAAGTACTAAATTCCTCTTATTTCCATTTCAATTTTTATATAATTAGGTGTTATCCCACATTATACTTACAATATTCAAGAATTCTGAAACAAAAAATATAATAACTTACATGGTGACCTTGTCCTCTATCCCAAACTGGCTGTGGATATTCTCCATGACCTGGGCGAGTACATCATGGGTGTGACTCCCCATGATCCTCTCGCAGGCCAGGACAGCCATCTTCCTGCCCATGGTGTTTGGGTCCAGCCAGTACACAGTCATACCCAGGTACACCTTCTTGTTAACTGACCAGCAGTCAGCTGTAGTGCCCACGGTTTGCTAAAATGTAAGCATAACGGTAATTGACTTCATTAATCATTATGTATTGAAGTTATTTTTCAATACAATATTGATTATTGACTATATATAGCGTTATTTTATAATACAATAGTAAGAATATTTGAATACTGTTTCTTAGTTTCTTACCTCGTGAGGCTCTCCTTCATCTCCTCATTGGTTTTGAGGATCCTCCTCCCCAGTGTCCTACTGGAGGGTACCTCTTTCTTAGGTTTGAGGGTGTGGACCATGTCCCTGAAGCTCTGACTGTCCCCAATCTTCAGCGGCAGCATGTTGTCCACCACAAGCCTGACAATTGTCTTGTCGACGGTGGACTGCAGGACGGCGCTGCCCTGGGCCATGATGCCAAAGGTCTCTGCGATGGACATCTGCCGCTGCTTCTTGCCGGTTGAACCGCCGTCGTCTGACTGACCGGACCGGTTCCTGCGGCCGTCGCCAGTCCCAACGTTGGCCTTGCAAGCTTCATCAACTTGTTTTGCCTTGTCAGGATTAATCCTTTTGAAGTGGCTCTTCAGGTTGGCCTTGGTGCCCTTGTTCACCTTCACCTCAGTGGTCTTGGTGAGGCAGGACAAACACTGGAAGATGTACTGTCGCCAATCATCTACTTGTACTTCACCCACTTGCCAAGGAATGGCCAGGGTGACTGAGGCTCAGCCTCAGTGAGCTCAGAGTCAATAGACTCCGCTGAGTCTCTTTGGCTTGATGCGGACACAGTCTCTTAAGACGCCATCACTAATTTAATACTATAGAATAGCAAAGCACTGCACTACTAAATAACAATAAAAATAGGATAAGTTTAGAATAGGGGCGTAACTTCGTAAGGGTTCAAAACGTTAATAAACGGATATTAAAAAATAGCACCGAATAGTACATGCATTCATATACACGTGCACAAAAAATTAGAACGGAAGAAGCACGGGAACATAGGGAAAAAATCATCAAAGAAAGTGTAAAACCGGTAGCGTGCAGGGGCAACACATCGTGACCTCTCGTCCGACAGCTGGTGAGAGACTGAAGCTGAGCGAACGTTTTGAGAAGACGTCAAGACCGGCAGCCCCGCACTCCGTTCAGTATACGTTCGGTTTCCAGCTCGGACCTACCTATTTCTGCCTCCGAGGCACGCACGTCTCGCCCCTGTGCTAAACTGGAACCAAAAACTGAAATGATCGATTATCGCTAGTTTGGAACCCAAATTTTTTGCGATACCGATGAATCGATAACGCGGAAAAAAATCGGATAGCCGATAACCCGATATCGTTATCGCGATAGATAACGCCCACCTATGAGTCGATTAATAATCCCACACCAACTAATAAAAATGCCGGTATTAGACCGCTTGAATCTATTAGATGTACTGATTTTACTATAAAAAAAGCTTATTGAGAAAATGAATAAATATAAATCTCCTGGACCAGATAATATATTTCTAAGAGTTCTGAAAGAAATCAAAGATCAAGTGGATGAACACCTAACGCAGATTTTTAATTTATCGTTAGAGAGTGGAATTGTTCCTCAAGAGTGGAAGCTAGCTAATGTAACGCTGATATTTAAAAGAGGTTGTAAAGAACTAGCTAGTAATTATCGCCCAATAAGTTTAACTTCAATAGTTGGAAAACTTCTCGAAACTTGTATTGCAGAAAAAAAATACTTGAGAATTTAGAAAAGAATAAATTATTAAATGACTCCCTCACGGATTTAGAAAACATAAGTCATGCCTCACAAATTTATTAGATTTCTTCCACTTTGTTAATAGAGAATATGACAGTACCAGATTAGCTGATATTCTGTATTTAGATTTTCAAAATGCATTTAATAAAGTACCGCATAAGAAATTGATGTCTGAAGTAAGAGTCTTAGGAATAGAAGGAGAAGTAGCAGAATGGATTGAAAATTGGCTCACCGATCGTAAACAGAGAGTAGTCATTAACGGACAAGATTCAGAATGGACTCCGGTGAGGAGTGGAATTCCACAAGGTTCAGTTCTTGGACCTTTGCTTTTCATTATATATGTTAATGATGTAGATGATGACCTGCTATAAAAAATTTCTAAATTCACAGATGATTTCAAGTTAGGGAAAGGAATAGTAACTGAGGAGGATGTTTTAGAATTTCAAAAGGATATTGATAAAATAGCACAGTGGTTCAAAAAATGGGAACTGCCCCTAAATCTAGACAGGTGTAAAGTAATTCATATAGGTTATAAAACCCCAAGAGCAGAATATAAATTTTTTGATCGAAATATTACCGTAACTGATAATGAAAAAGATCTTAGAGTCTATATATCAAATGATCTCAAGTTTTCTCAGCAGTGTATCGAAGTGGAAAAGAAAGCAATGAAGCTTCTTGGATTTATCAAACATCAATTTAGTTTTAAAAATAAAGCTACAATTTTACAATGCATTGGTAAGACCACAATTAAAATACTACGCTCAGGTCTGGTAACCATACTTACGAAAGGATATTGACAGAGTGGAGAAAGTAAAAGCTAGAGCCACAAAATCGATACCAGAATACGAAATTGTAATTATGAGAAAAGACTAGAAAGACTAAATTTAATTACACTAGAAACAAGACGTTTGAGAGGTCAATTAATAGAAATATTCAAAATCATGAAAGGAATAGATAATGTAGACTATTCTACTTGGTTTGAACTTAACATAAATTATACGAGAAATAATAGCATGAAAATCGTTCCGAAACATTTTCGAATAAATTTATGTGGGAACTTTTTTTCCCATACAATTGTAAAATACTGGAACCAGAAGCTTGAAAAAGTGGTGTCCAGAAGTTCAGTTGACACTTTTAAAACTAGACTGGACAAAATAATGGTAAACTTGAGATAAAAAGTGACAAGACATTGTATGTTGATAAAAACGAAGGAAACAAACATGTTCTAAGTTTACATGAGTAAGACATAATAACAATTATGGTTTAATTTGATTCTGCATCTATATAAAAATGTAAATACGTTTCTGTCATGTTTTACTAATACCAATAATCTTGGATATAGGAATAATTATTTTCCAAAATATCTGACAAAAAGCTTTGCATCTGCAAGCGGTACTAGCAGTGTACAATAAGACAGTAGAATTTTTTTAAAAAAATAAGAATGGAACGAGTAGATAGATCTAATAGATAATAAGCGACAAAAAAATTGCATGTTAACAAAAAGAAAAAGAAAAAAGAGCATGTTCTAAAATAAGATTATTACGATAAGTCAGAATTTTGTTTTTGTATATATTAGTATGGCCTGCTTTCCTTTTAAAATTTCCTGGATGTGTCTATTTTCCAACACTGCCAGGTATATATTTTCACCTTTCCAAGCCAGAAACGGGTGGGAGAGCTGGGTGGGGAGAGACTTCATATTTACTATCCTATTCTTTTTTTTTTAGTATTGTATATAGTTAAAATTTAAGATAAAATTATAGGTACTTCCATTGAAATGAACCGAATGGTCTCTTGAAGTACTTACTTTGCTTGTAACTCCTTGTAACTGTCTCTCTGTCTCTCTCTCTAACTCTCTCTCTCTATCACTCTCTCTCTCTCTCTCTCTCTCTCTCTCTCTCTCTCTCTCTCTCTCTCTCTCTCTCTCTGCCTCTCTCTCTCTCTCTCTCTCTCTCTCTCTCTCTCTCTCTCTCTTCTCTCTCTCTCTCTTATAGCGTACGAGAAGTGCAGGCGAGAGGCTTAAAAGCTTCGTTTGAATGAGACTCAGGATGGCCGAGTGGATTCGCCGATGGCTAACAGTGGTACAGCGACGCGGGAAGCTGTTCGCAACTCGCCTACACTATATTTTTTCTTTGCCCCCTTTTCTACTCCCCTATATCTACTCTCTTTCCCTCTAAATGGACCGTAAGGTCTACTAGGGTACTTCTTTTCCTTGTATCTCTCCCTCTCTCTCTCTCTCTCTCTCTCTCTCTGTCTGTCTGTCTGTCTGTCTCTCTCTCTAGGACTAGAGAGGTCCTAGGCGCTGGGGCGCGATGAATGGGATGATGGTAAGTGCCCCGTTAACCCCTTCCCTAGCGCGTAATTACTGACCATTCCCATTGACCGTTGAGGGGTGCCTCTTGTATCAACTGTCCGAGGTGAGGGGCCTTGTTTCCAGGTTGGTTGCCAGGCTAACACAAGGCCTTGGGTTGAATCTCTTGGTTTGGCGGGATATCCATTGAACGTTACGCCGAGATCCTGGCCGCCCTGAAGGGAACTAGTAGGAGTTTAGTACAGGGCATGTTCCGCTGTTCACCTGGTGCGAAATCGATACCCCCCTTCGGAGGCTGTCATTGCTGCTTGGTTGGGAGCCACGGGGCGCCGGGCTTGAACGACTCGGTCGGACGAACAGCAGTAAAATGAGCGTGCCTTCTGAAAGATCCGAAACGTCTCCGATGGATAGGCGGGAGCGACTCACGCTGGGCGAACTCACTAACCCCCTCTTTTTTACTTATTGATTGTTCGTAAGATATTAGAGATATAAAGTGTTAAGCATGACTGGAAAGAAAGGACCGGCCCCTCTTAAATTCACATGTTCGTTATGTAAAAAGGAGAAGTGGTGCGTGAACTTCCCCGAGGGGTGTTACTCGAAATGCCACCTGGGAAGTATCTGCACTGACTGCGTCCGTAACAGGGAAGTGCAAGAGCTCAAGGTTCTATACAGATCATCCGAGGAAAAATCTAAGGCACTGGAGAGGAAGCTGCAGACCCTAGAATCTGAACACGCGCATCAGCTTCGACGAGTTGTCCTCAAGACTAAAGGTCTAATCGGCTCACAATGAATCTCCCACCGATGAGCCCCTCGTCCAAGAAGCGAGCACTGCATTGGAAGTGCCATGCCGGCCTTCCAACTTCTCAGAGCTGGAGCCAGCTGCTGCGGGACTGGTTTGAAGGGCCAAAAAGAAGAGAAAGAGGAAGAAGGGAAATAAAAAAGAAGAGAAAGTCGAAACAGAAGACGTGAAAACAGAAGATAGGAAAAAAGAAAGAAGAAAAAAAATATGGAGATTAAAGAGGAAACGGACAAGTCGTTTCCGAAAGGGAAGATTCTGTCTTCTGCAGCCGAATGTGCGAGAGTCAACCTTATTGGCGACTTTCAAGCACGGCGTCTGCAACCCCTGTTAGCGGCCCGCCTTCGCACCAGTGTGAAGGTAAGCTGCCTGCCAGGACGGGGAAACTACCGAATCAGAGTAGAGGCAGAGAAATCTCAGTCGTTGCCCTGATGGTAAGTGGCAACGACCTCTACCTCAAAGGGGGTAAGGTAGGTCCTGAAGGAAAGATTTTACACACGGTCATGGGAGCCGTGGACAACTGTCGGTTGAAAACCTGCAGACGTGTCGTGGTTGTGATGCTCCCAAGAAGAGGGCCAAGCCGGATAGCTCCGAGGAACATCTCCTTGAATCGACGCCTAGCAGATTTGTGTATGGTGGAGGTTTTTTTGTGGACCATTACCTCACCTTTTATGGTTGAAACTATCTCTACCAAAGGGAAGGGGTGCACTTTTCCTTTAAATGAAAGGCTGTACTCTGTGACATAATACGGGATGTCGTGGAGCGGACCCAAAGGAGTGTCCAGCCCAGAGGGAAGGCGGACGTGCGCCAGTACGCCCGTATCACTCCTGGAACGACCTTCTCGGAGGTCGCAAAGAGGGGTTCCTCCTCGCCACCAAATAGGCCGTGAAACGGAACAGCGTAGGGAGTCCTACATTCGGGAACTCCCTGAAAGTTATTCTGTTTAATGCGAGGTCGATCAGGAACAGGGTTCTTGAGTTTCGAGGCTTCGTAGCAACGAAAGAACCTGAGATGGTGGCCATAACAGAGTCGTGGGTAAAATCCACAAACCGAGATTTTGAGGGTGAATTCACGATTCCCGTTTACCAACTCTTCCTAAAAAAAGAGGCCAGACAGAGAGTGTGGAGGTGCGATGTTGTATGTCAAGGATACACTCAAATCGACGAACTGCAACATCGTATCTGACCATGAGCTACTAGGTGTTGACCTAGATATAGGTCCTGCCAGATACGGGCCCCTGCTGCTTTACAAACCCCTGCCCAACTCACTGAAAAGGACAGAGATCTATACCGACTGCTGGGTGAACTTGTTGAAGACAGAGTTCGCAAACAACGTGTTCCTGACTCAATGGGTGAGAGAGCGGACGAGAAGCAAAAATGTTCTCGACTTGGTTTTGACCTCTGATGATGACATCGTTAAGGGGCTCTCTGTGGGCGAGGAGCTCGGTGGCAGTGGCCACCGACTAGTTAGATTTGTTGTCAAGGTCCCCAAGGTAGAGTCTGCGACTCTTGAATCAGGAAACTTGATTTGAGAACAGCAGACTTTGCAGGTCTTCGTGCTGGATTGGCTAATATGAGGCTGGAAGGGTGTGAGAATGTTGAATATTTGTGGAATAGTTTCAGAACTACGTTCATGAGTCTTCAATCGTGATTTATCCTTGTGAAAAACTTGCGTCAATCTTCTGTTCAACCAATGTAGTTTAATCGAGGAATTGGTCAACTACTGAGGGAGAAGATAACTGTGTACCGGCAGTAAAAGATTTCTGGTAACTTCGATGAATACCGTAGGCTAGCTAGGAGAGTGAAGTCCAACATAAGGGCGGCAAAGCGTGCCGAGGAGCTTCGAGTGGCGAGACTGCAAAGAGAATCCCCAGGAGTTATTTGGTTATGTAAACAGCCGTAAACCATAGAAGCAGCTGAGCGCACTTCGAGGTTAAGTTGAGGAACTCCAAAGTTTAACTTAAAGGAGGAATGTTTACTTAGGAAGGGGATTCTTAAAATAATGTCAGCGCAATATTCAGATAAAATAAGCAAACGTACTGTCCGGTACTCACGGTTTCCTACTTTTATGCTAACCTCACAACATTCCTTGATAGGAGATGTTAAATTTGTAGAGACAATAGATTTAGTGTCTACATAAGGTTTAAGATTGAAATTAAAAGAGTTCGCAATATCTTTTGAAATTAAGTTCTCGGAACTTAATTTCATTCATATCCACTTCTAGGGATGACCTTTTTAAGATTGATGACACACTAGCGAGAACGAGATTGGAGATTAAGGATGAGACTTCATTTGTAGATGACTTGCATATCTTCGAAAAAATTCCTCTCTTCTTGCATTTAAAGCAAGTAACTTCACTTGCTGGACAGCGAGCACGGTTTTGGTGCGATGAATTCCTGCAATAATAACATTTTTTTATGTTTTCGAAGCGAAGGTGCTGCAGCACAATTGGAAGAACCTTCAGAATTAGGATTAAAACAGTTGACTTCATTGTCCATCTCATGCGATTCTACTGGAGCTACAGGATCGGAAGTGAATGATACATAGGCCTCCGAATTCCTTGTGGCAATCTCTAACGCTCTCACTTGATTAACAGTTGAAGATTATGTATGTAAGAGTTTTGTTTGCTGGAAGTCTCGTTCGGATTTTTATGATGAAAGCCCACTAATAAAGGCATCTCGAATATACTCGTTTCTATATGTTGTTTCGGCATTCACAGCCTTGAAATTGCAATCTAAACTGTGTGTCTGAAGAACACGTACATATTCATGAATCGTTTCACCATCTGATTGTTTACGAGTCGCGAGCTTGTGTCGCGCCAAGACCCCATTCGCAAGTTGAATGAAAGCGCTTTTGAGAGCATCAAGAGCATCGTCGAAGGTAATACATTCGGAAATTATGTGAAAATTTTCAGGAGAAACTGAAATGGCTTGGAGCCGTAAATACGAATCGCTTGTACCTTTAATTGACAAACAACCAGTGTTTAAATACACGTGCAGCTTCTGCTGAAGTTGGAAGAACACCCAAACGATTAGGACGAAGACCAGGTTCCATTCTTCTAGTGAAATAAATTGAAGTAGCCCAAAGTGAAAGAAGATTCCAAACGTTGGCTTTATTTCATTGAAATAAACAATTACAGAACATACAAAGAAAATAATACATATAATAAAGAAATTAGCACGCGTAATACAGACAATAATATACTCTCACATAAGCATACACAAATATAGGCACACGTACAGTTCGCAAACAAAGAATTATAAATGTCAATATGTATAAGTGGCATAATGTTGGTTTGACAAACCTAGGAGTCCAGTTAGTAGAGGAACTGCAAGATCTTCATTTTCATACATTATCGTCAGTCATATAGTAATAAATCTATTTTATACTTTTATTTAATATATGAACCTACTAAAGAAAGAAACACAGGATAGTCATGAACCTAACCCAAGCTAAATAATAACCATAGTAAAGTTCATTTACCTGGACCCCAAGACATATGGATATCAATCATTGTGGTTGCTGTAACATAACGAAATTTAACGGATGACAAAAACCGCAAGGGTCTATTCAAGGATAGAATGCTTACAATCTATGCTCAAATATTAATATAAACTTTCCACGATACCTTTAAAATACTTCCTCATCTTATTAGCAGATATTCTAACAATCTTCCAGTTTGTTTTCCCATCAAGAAAATAATAGAGATGGTCATCCTTCTTCACTTCAAACTTAAGAGCTATACTTTATAAAATTTTCCTACTCTCAGCTTTATTTTAATTCTTCATAACACGGGATCCTTAGTATTAAATTTCATATTTTTAATCAATTTTTGAACTTAGCAATTTTTATTTCAAGAGTGCTGTATTCTATCCACTACACATACTATTATGGCTGTCCCTATATTTTTCCGTTAATTATTGTATAGTGGAGCTCTATAACTGAAGAAATTTATTTCCCTGTATAGCGTACGAGAAGTGCAGGCCAACGGCTTAAAAGCTTCGTTTGAATGAGTATTTTTTGAGACTCAGGATGGCCGAGTGGATTCGCCGCTGCCTAACAGTGGTCCAGCGACGCGGGAAGTTGTTCGCAACTCGCCCACGATATTATTTTTTCTTTGTCCCTTTTCCTACTCCCCTATATCTATAATGGTGCCCAGACCCGGGAGGGGGAGCGTTATCCCTTGGATAACATTTTCAAACGGGCTCTCTTCATATCTTCAAAATACGCTCCGCTTCTAGGAGGGGGTGGTATAACGTATAAGAAGTGCAGGCGATAGGCTTAAAAGCTTCGTTTGAATGAAACTCAGGATGGCCGAGTGGATTCGCCACTGGCTAACAGTAGTCCAGCGACGCGGGAAGCTGTTCGCAACTCGCCTACGCTATTATTTTTTCTTTGTCCCTTTTCCTACTCCCCTCTATCAACACCCTGTTTTTCCTACTAGCTTATTTTTTAACATTTGAAGAATTTTGAAATATTTTTAACCTAAATAAAATTACTTAAGCATGGTTATAACTATAACTCTTATTATATTTCCCATAGGGTCAATTACTTTTATAGGTGTAAGCAATTACGGAGAAAATCTATAAATATCTCTCATTATACAACTCATCATTTTACCTATCCTGACATAAACCATTGGTATAACTGTTTTCTACCCACCTATCCTGATATAAATCATTAGTATAACTAACTGTTTTTTCCCCGTTTGAAAATAGACAACTATGGCAGATATCAAAAACGATGATCTGAAAAAAAGATAAGTGAATGGAAACCAATATCTGGAGACAAGATGTCCTAACAAAAACTTCGTTAAACATATATATATATATATATATATATATATATATATATATATATATATATATATATATATATATATATATATATGGGAAATATCACGAATGTTATCGCCTGATAACTATAAATCTGAATATGTACCACGGAAGGAAACTGAATAAAAGGCGGGAGGATGGAGTTAGTACTTTCGTCTATTCGACATTTTCAAACTCACAAAGGTAAAAAAAATAAGACACACAGTATTTATACTAAGCGCGTTCCCCTGGGATGAGGTCAACATTTTAATGTTATCAGATAAGTCGGGTTTAGAAAAAGTGATAAAATTGGATCTAGCGAAAACAGCCCTGGGCTAATGTTGAGATTACTCTCCTTTGTGTGGGAGATTAAAAAGGATTCCAGGGGTTTTCCTTTTCTAAGTCATTATCTGAATAATGACTTAAGAGTTCGAAAATGTCGAATAGACAAAAGTACTAACTACATCCGCCTTTTATTCAGTTTCCTTCCGTGATATATATATATATATATATATATATATATATATATATATATATATATATATATATATATATATATATATATATATATATGACAACACATTTGCAGTGAGTCTACTATATAAATACAGGGCAAATATACTGAGCTACAACAGCCATACATAGATAACAAAGAGCATCTCATAGACATTTAAAAATAAAATAAAGGAGATTTTAGCAAAATTATGAAATCAAAGGAAGAGAAAAATTAGTGAACACACAACTCCCACGTTAATAATGAAATGTATAAAAACAAAAAACAAACAAACCAAACTAACCCAATAATAATTTACTGGAATCCCGTAACAAAGGCTATACTCCCACAATATAATCTGATCTGATCTGTAAAGTTGCCTCCGGTATACTTCATTTGCAGCAGGGTTTATGTGACTACCATCCAAGCAGCCCGATTCAACAACAACAACAACAACAGAAACTACTACTTGGTTGGAACTATTATTGAGAACTAGCGCCGTTTACATAGAGATGTAAGTCTTATGGTGAATTTGACTTTTTGATAGTTTAAAGATGAACTGAACTTGTTCTGCAAGAAAAATACCGCGGTTTTGAACAATATAAAAGTATTTGAAAGTAGGTACAGTCTAGATCCGTGATATGTAAACAAGTTTGGTCTAAAGCACGTTTTAATTGAGTCTTTCAAGAGAACGACGTCGCTCGCCGTGGACGAGGACATGGCCTCTGCCTTCTGGCCCCCCCCAGCCCCCACTACCGCCCTCAAAAGAGGACCCTCCTCACCCCCATGGCCTAATGGGAAAACTCAAAGGACCAACGATGAGCCCCCACAACAGGCAAAAGAATAGAGGATGATCTCCCTCCTCTGAGTAAAAAATGGCACCTGAGTTTTCGCCAACTCCTCCCGTGTGTCCTCCGCCCTGCATGATTCTCCCCTGGACAAGTGTGTAAGCCAAGGTGAGACTCGCTGTCTCAGCAATGGCTCGTCCCTAGTTGTAGCAGTGTGGGAACACACTAAATAAAGTGCCACTCCTGCTACAACCCGCCTTCACCCTTGGGAAGTAACCTGCCGCCAAGCAGAGAGGGAAGGCACCTCCCATCACCAATACGCCGAGGTCAGACCCCTCTCCGAAGATACAAGCCTGGAGAAATCAAAGGGACCTTTAGGACTCTCGACGGAGACCAGATCATAGATCTGGAGTGGATCCACCCCCGCCACCTCCCCTGCTACACCACTGGTAAATGGCTCTGCTTCAAGGCGAGTGGCACGATCCCAACAAAAGTGTATATAGGCCATATGGTCTATACAACACGGAGCTACCTCCTACCCATCCTCTGGTGCCCTGTGTGCCAGCGCATTGGCCACTCATTCAACACCTGCCACTCCTCCATACACTGCTCTTGCTGCAGCGGCTCTCACCCTAACAAGGTTCCCGACACCGGCAACCTTTGCATAAAACCCTACTACTGCTTCCAGTGTGATAACCCCCACAGCCCCAGATCAGCAAACTGCCCCCATAACAAGTGGGCCCATGACCTATATGTATAGCTGACGGAGGAAAAACAAGCCCTCCCTCATCAATAAGCAACTTTGTGCCCTACCTTTCCCTAAGCCCTCCCAAACATGCCCTGCTCCCCCCCTAGGGCCCCAGCACCCTCATTCACCCACACGAATGTTGTCACCCATAACGGCTTCGCAACTCTACAGGAACCAGAAGAGGAGGACACTCCTGCCCAAGAGGTAGCACCACCTCTTATCCATCTTGTTACCCTGATCCTCCACATCCAGGCCATCATCACTGCCACTCCTCAAATTCCTCTGCCCCAAATGCTCCACCCAAGCACTACTCTTCCCCAACACACCAGGAGGAACCCAATACCAATGTAGCCACAGCAGAGATCCACCACCCTCCTCCTTCCTTGCCTATCACCAATAACTGCCCCACCCCTCAGACACCCTGTACCCACCTTCCCCCTCCAAGCATACCCAACCATCAACCCTCATCACAACCCCAGCCATCCCCCCCACCTAAGGAACAAGTGATCGGACAGATTTTCTCCATCATCATGGACGCATATACCTTCCACCAACAAGGCAAATCAATAATTGAAATAATCTCCTCTCTGTGGCCAACCTCCAATGTCCTCACCACATTCCTCACATAATGGCTCTCACTCTCTTGCTGTGGAATGCCAGGTCCATCTTAAGGAAAACCCCGGAATTCAAGCACTACCTAACCACCTCCTTCCCATCTATAATTGGCTTCACAGAAAACTGGATCTCACCCCACTTCTCCTTGCACCTGCCGGGCTATACAATTCTCTAGAAAGACAGGCAACTAGGACGGGAAGGAGGCATCCTCCTGGTGCTCAGAGACACGTATGCCTCCTCTCCTCTCAACCTCTCATACTGGCTCCAAGGCCACCTTGAAATCACCGCTGTCAGGGTCACCACAGACCGGGGTTGGCTCTCCCTGGCTGTGTGCTACAATGCTGATGGAGTCGCCACCTATCAGAAGCTATGCCACTATCTCTCCCACTCCCTGTCATCCTCATGGGTGACTTCAATGCCCACCGCAGGTGCTGGGAACCTGCTCTTCCAATACACCTCACCAACACCTCAGGAAGAGCACTATTCCAACTCATCCTCTCCTCACCTCGGTTATAAGAACATAAGAAAAGAAGGAGACTGCAAAAGACCATTCATGGCCTACACTTGGCAGCTCCTGTTCCATTCAACACACAAAAGATTTCTTACCAGAGAAAAGTCATCAACATTGTCACCCTTTACAGGAGTTCGTCAGATCTAATCTACAATATACATAAAATGCATCCAGAGGATTATGTCCATTCATGCAACCGCAAAATATAATCTCCCCACTCCTTAGAAAAATATATACATATGTACATAAAAAAAAGTCAGTCCCATCTAGCAGCTTCATCCATATATTTATCTAATCGCTCTTCTCCCCCCTCAGACTGCCCACACGTTATCACGGCCATACAGGTGACTCATCAGTCCTCGACCTCTTCATCGAAGATTCATCACTGCAGCCATTCACTTTATCTGCTGGACCGTATATGGGTAGTGACCACCTTCCTCTCCTGGCTTCTGTCACCAACACCACTCCCACAACCAACCCAGGCTGCCTACCATGCTGGAGACTCTCCAATGGGCTGGGATGCCTATCAAGCACTAGCAGACCCTCCCGACACCTTCTCCCAAGGACTCAATGAAGTTGCAGCACATATCTTCACGACCCTCGAAGCAGCTGGCAGGTCAGCCTTCAAGCTCTTCAGTAAACACACACACCCACGTCCGAGCGAGGAATGTGAACAAGCCGCTAAAGCTCGCAGATGGGTATGGAACCGTTGCCGGAAATGCCCAACTCAATGCTGCTTGCACCCAAACAATCCTCAGGGCCCAATGAAATTCCTGGAGTTCCCACTGTGCCTCCACAACATCATCCACAAAATGCACATGGGACTTCCTACACTCCATGGAAGGTCGCAAGGTCTGCACCCCACTTCCCCTGAGTGCTGGCACCAGGCCCATCAACACCAATGCACAGAAAGCCTCCACCCTTGCTGCCTACTATGCATCCAAAGTCAGCCGCCACCCACCCCCACAGCTCCCCCCAACCTCAGCAGATTTTCTTGTAGCCTCCCTCTCTTCTTCTGGCATCCCCGAACTCACCCAGACATTCACCCCAGGTGAGCTACACGAGGCGCTGTCTATCCTTCCCACAGGCAAGACACCTGGCCCTGATATCATACCGTATGAGTTCCTCACCCATGCACCTCCCCAGCTATAGCAGACCTTCCTCTCTGTATACAACACCAGCTGGCAAACCATCATGTTTCCCATCATGCTGGAGGTCTTCCACCCTACTCCCCATACCCAAGCCTGGAAAAGACCTCACACAACCTGCCAGTTACCACCCTATAGCACTCCTCTCCTGCATCAGGAAGCTCCTCAAATGGCTGGTCGCTACTTGTCTCTCCTGGTGGCTGGAGAGCCAAAATCTACTTCCCCCGGAGCAGTGTTGCTTCCGTCTACACCGCAGCACCTTGGACATTCTGGGGCAGATGGAATTCCACATCTGTGACACCTACCGGAGAAGAGAGGTAATAACCACCTTGTTCATCGACCTGGAGGGGGCTTTTGACTCCACACCCCATGAGGGCATCCTATACAAGTTGGCTAGGATGGGCATCACTGGTCCGCCCCTCACATGGATCAATTCATTCCTATCTAACCGGTGCGCACCTTCCATGTTGCCGTCAGCTCTTCACTCTCTCCACAGTCTCCCATGCACAGAGGTGTCCCTCAGGGCTCCACCCTCAGCCCTCTTCTGTTCAACATCCTCCTCTCTGACATACAGATCCCAGACCACTCTCGCCTCCTTATCTATGCCGATGATATCTTGATTATCAGCAGAGCAGCCACTCAAGATCTGGCTGAGCTACACCTCCAGAAAGCAGCCAATGCACTCTCTGCCTGGATGACTGCGAAGCTATTTGCAATCTGGCAGGCCCTGAGCCACCTCAACACAAACCACGCCCCGACCAGAACGGTCATTTTCACAGATTCCCGGTCATCTCTGCAACTCCTACTCTCCCGATACCTATGGTCATCCACCACACTTGTTCACACCCTGCAAAACCTACTACTGTCCCTCAGATCAGCAGGATGGGCGATTACCCTCCAGTGGGTGCCATCCCACCCAAACATCAGAGGGAACGATATAGCAGATGCTGCTGCCAAGATGAGCCTGACTCAGGAGGACATAACATCCCTTCCGCTCCCACGCTCCGCTGCCAAAACACACTCTCCACCGCTTTCCGTTCAGCATTGGATGCCAGCCTCCACGACTCCCTCTGCAACACCTCCATGGGCAGCTACCGCACACTCCTTACCACAACCCTGGATCAGACAACAGTCATGGATCCTGGATGTCACCCTCACCCAGTTACGGCTGGGCCACACATCCCTCAATGCCCACCTCCACCGGATGAACCTCTCCCCTGACCCATTCTGTTCCTGGTGCCAGAACATATAGGAAACGGTGGAGCACTTCCTACTCCGCTGCTCCCGCTTCTACTCCCACTGCCAAGCCCTGGCACATAGACTCTGTGCCCTGAACATTCCCACCTTTGACCTACCCACACCACTGGCTACTGCTCCCCCCCCTCATCTCTCCTCACATCCGATCCACTGCCATCCGCCTCAACTGCAAATTCCTGAGGAAATCCCAACAACTCCCGCGACTATAAAGTGGGACTCGAGCAACAGGGCACATACGCTGCAAGGCATCAAAGCCCTCAAAAACAACTACTATTATTGGTTTCCCTCTCACCTAATAAAGTTGTCTCCTGAATACTTCATTGGAATTTCGAAATTGAGTATATAGCATATTTTAGTGGCATATTCAGTTGTATTAATACCTTTATCTCTGTCTTTGATAGATAACTAAGACCCGATTTAGGGTTCTGTCTGTAGGCAATCTATTTCAGGCTTAGGCTTACCTCAACATTTACCCCTAACATAACATAATTTCATGGATGACAAAAACAACAAGGGCCTATCAAAGGTCATCCGCATCTGTCAAACCCACCCACAAAATGCATCCATAGGATTGTGTTATCATGCATCTACAATGAATAACATCTTAGACCTCTACTTCAATAATAAAGATGCCTTCAGCAGTTACAGGGTGGAAAGGACCATATTCATGGATCATAACCTGGTTACTGAATACAACATACCTGGCTGAGGCTGGTCCATCTGGCCTGGGGTTTCCTGCCGGCGGAGGGGAGAAATGGGTTCCTCTTATCTGCCGGGACGGATGGGTCTGCTGCCACTTCGGTAAGCGACCAAGCCAAGATTGGCACATCCAGCCCATCTGCCCCCCCCCCCCGCGAATGCGGAGCCCAACTAAGACCAAAAGTGCGCTTCCTCGCTATTGGCTCCACTGATGCCAGCATGTTGGCCAAGGGCAATATGATCCATCAGAGGAGAGCATTATCTAGTGTAATTGGTAGAGAGCCGAAGGTGACCCATTTCTTGGCAGGAGCCTTCTGGAGAATGCGGCGAATCCCTCTGAGTCGGCCAAGGTAAGTGCTCTTCGGACACTTGATGGCACCCCGGTGAGTGTGACACCACACTCTACCATGAACTTTGTAAAAGGAAAAGTTTATGTGAGGGAACTCATTGACTACTATATAGAGGACATCACCTTAGAGCTGGCTGACCATGGGGCGGTCAAGGTCCTAAATGTGTATGAGTTTACACATCACTGCCCGAGAACTGCTTCATTTTCTTGCCTTGATCTCTCTTTGTGCTCTTCAGATGCACAGCCTGATTTTGACTAGGGGGGTGGTTGATGACCTCCATGGTGTGATCACTTTCTCACTCAAATATCATTTTCAGGGCAACTACCGCCAGAGAGCCCACCCCGGTAGTGCTTGCGCAGGTGCAGTGGCCTACATTTCAGGAAATGACTGAATTCTCTATCTCATTCTTGGAGTTTAGGTCGGTAGATAAGGCTGTTGAGTTCTTCTCCGGCAACTTCATCGCCGCAGGCCTGACTACTATTCCCAGAAGTTCTGGCCATTTTGTACGCTGACCACTCCAGGTGTGGTGGAGCGAATGTGAGTGTGTGTAAAAGGGCCATTCTCCCACCCCTTTTCTCAGTACCCTCTCCCTCCCTCTGTAAGAATGTGTGTGAATGGGAATGGGTTTGTTTTATTTTTGTTTATTTTATGTATAAAATGATTACCATGTTTTTCTTTCTTTCCAGGCGTCATATTCTGGAAAGATAGTAGCTAATTTTGAGATATCACTATAATTAGAGAATATTGTACTTTGCTTAAAATAAACTTTTATCAAAGCGTCATATTCTGGAAAGAGGTAAGCTAGTCGATAAATTTACCTGGGTAATGCCCACTTATTAGTTTCGCCATCCATGTATAAATAAATGGGTCATAAAAGGAGGATATATCTCTTCTACAGAGAGTGGAAGTGTGGACTGATAGCAAGAGGGGTTCTCTAGACGAGTGCTCCGCCCAGCCCTGAGACGGAGGGCTTTCGTGCCTCTCTAACCACCTGAACCGCCATACCCGCCTTCGTTGACAATCCTGCCTCCTTCTAAGTTAGCCTACTACCACCCAACTCCAGCACACAAGTGATAGCGCGTGCCCCCTTTTCGTTCAGTTGTGGTTGTGTGTTTTTTTGTTTTGTGTAGAATATAAGTAAATTGTTGTATTCGCCGGTTATAAAATTCTCGTTTGGTATCGTATTTGGATTGGGAAATCCAGCCTCATTTTGAAGTGTGCACACTTCCCTTGTGAATATAAATATAACTGTAACTATTATTGTACTTTTTTTTTGTAAGTAAAGGGACTGTATATACAATCCGTTTTATTCTCCCTCGATTTCTCACGTCCGGACAGTGTAGGAAGCGGGTTGGATCGATTATCGATTGGGATTAGAGATATATTTTCGGCCCGCTACATTTGGCGCCCGAATAGGGACGTGAGACTTCGAAACTGGGAGCGTGACTGGATTGGATTGCAGTCCATACCCAATTAGTGTGACAAGTAGTTTGATTGATTTTTCCCTCCTCCTATCTTTTTACTAACTTGGGAACAATGGCTGTAGCGGAAACATTGAATGAAGAAGTAGTGCGATTGAGACTGGAGTTGAGAAAGAAAGAAGAGGAGTGTGAAATGTTGCGGGGAATGATGGAGGGAATGGAGAATAAAATAAAAGGGATGAATGAAAAGACTGATAAGATGAAGAAGGAAATGGGAGACCGACAGGATCAGACGGACCGACGGATGCAGGACCTGTATAACATGATGACAGGGGCTGGATCAGTCCCAGGACCTACAACCCTGACCCCTGCTCCTACTGAAGGGACTCCGCTAAATGGAATGGATGGCAGTAGGATTGAGTCTAAAGAAGATACTGTGAGTGGTAGGAAAGGGGGTGAATGGAAGAGAGTGGAAAGTAAGAGAGGAAGTAAGCATGGTTCTAAGGTTAAGGATAGGAAGGCGAGAGGGAAGAGTGTGGATTCGCTATACTCAGATGAGGGAGAGAGTGACGATATGATTGGAATGAGTGAGACTGAGAGTAGCTCTTCAGAGAGTGAAGTGAATGTGGGGAAAGGAATTTTGATTAGGGAAGTGCCAAGGATTGATAAGTTTAGATTGCATGGGGGAAAGAGTATGGATGAGTTCTTCGGGGATTTTGAGCGGTACTGCAAGCTCAAGTACCCGCAGAACAAGGGTCACTGGGTGAGTGTTCTGGGAGATTGTTTGGATGGGAAAGTGTTGGAGTTCTTGCGAGTGATAACGAGTGTGGGAGAGCCAAAGTACGATGTAGTGAAGAAGAGATTGATTGGGCAGGTGAAACGAATGAAAGAGAGTGTGAAGTATAAGAGGGTGAATGAATTTGAGAAGGCTCGAATGGGGAAGAGTGAAAGTGTGAATATGTATGCACATAGGCTTGAGAGTATGGCAAGAACGAGGTATGGTGATGATGATGTAAATGAATGTAAACCACTCATGAGGAAGTTTTTGGACACGATCCCGCGAAAGGTGAGTGAATGGCTGAGTGGAAAGAGAAAGGAAAGAGTGAGACTGACAGGTGAACGGTTGATGTGGGAGGATGTGTTGGAACTGTTAGAAGATGGACGATTTGATGATGAAAGCGATCTAGAAGAGGATGGATGGTACAGTGTGAATGTTGGGGGTAAGAAGCCCAGGAGTTTTCATCCACCCCAGCAGTTTGTCAGCTACAGGGATGCCCTGAAGGCTGCACCAGCTGGAGTGATGTCAAACTTCCTGGGCCGGCAGAATGGATGGGCAAATGGAGGGTGGTCGAATGGAAGGGGGCAGATAAATTTCAAGCGTGGGAACGGATATATGAGAGAGAAACCGAGGTATGTCCCAGCAAACGAGAGACAGAATGGTGGGAGAAAGATTGTGGAATGTCGTCGGTGTGGAAGGAAAGGTCATATGTTGGCAGAATGTAGGTGGACATCTGGTGCGTGTTTTGGGTGTGGTAAGAAAGGGCATATGATAAAGGATTGCCAGGAAAGTGTGAAAGAGTGCTTCGAGTGTAAAGAAATAGGCCATTTGAAGAAAGATTGTCCGAGGTTGAATGGTGGAGCAACTGGTGGGGAAAGTATGAAATATGCATGTGGTAATTGTGGAAAGGCTGGTCATTATGCAAAGATGTGTCGTGACCAGAGGAATGTATGTAGCTATTGTGCGATGGAAGGACATTCAAGTGAAAAGTGTTGGATTAGACTGAGAGCGCAAGGTGTGAATGGAAAGTCTGAAGCGGGAAACTGAATGGTAAGAGGGTACCTGCTGAAGTATCCTCTGGGTGCATGAGTGTGAGTAATGTGTTGGTAAGTCTGTCTAGTGTGAAAGTGCTGTCTGGTAGGAAGTATGAGTGTCTGAGTGTTAAGGTGGAATTGAATGGAATTGAGTGTTTGGCTTTAATAGATTCTGGATGCAAGGCGAGCTTGGTGTATAAAGATGTGTATGACAAGGTTAGTGAGAAAGCCCTCCTGTCTGAGTGCAAGGGTAGTTTAGTAGGTATTGGTAATAGGAGAGTGCCTGTGATTGGAATGATAAGGTCAGCTGTTCGAATGCATGGTATGATGATGAATGAATGTGAATTTTCTGTGATTGATAAGGTGAGTAGTGAGTATGGTGTGATTTTGGGGTATGATTTTATGAAAATGAATCATATGGTTGTGCATCCTGCGAGTGATCAGATTGAGAGAAAGATTGGTAAAAATGGGGTGTATAAGTTGTATGTAGGGAAAGATGGTAGCGTTTTGAGGAGTGTGTTTACTGGTATTGAGGTGACTGCTATGGAGAATGTAAGGCTCTTGTGAAGGGTGAAAGGGTGTCTGTTAGAGTGAGTTGGAGTAAGGATGTTAGTTTGAATGTGAGTGAGAACACTGTGATATTGGATGGAAAGGATGCATGTTATAAGGTAAGGCGTGTTGCTTGTGTGTTTGATGGCTTGATGAGAATGAATGATCCTTTTGTATGTGTGCAGGCGGACCCCAGTGTGAAAGGGCAGGTGAAGGGAATCCAAGTCGGAGATGTACTGGGCCACCTCTCCACTGTCAATGAGGTAGGTATGGACGATAGTACGGATATCAGGGTGAATGTTGCGAATGAAAAGACATGCGAATGGATGTATAATGAGGTGAAGAGCATGGTGGAATTGGATGGATGTTTAACTGAGTATGAAAGGGAGGATGTGTATCGAATGATATTTGAACGAAAGGGAGCCCTCAGTAAGGGTGATCTGGATTTCGGGGTTGCAAAGCTCCCGGAATTCAAGATTGTCCTGAAGGAGGATTCCCCAATCTATCAGCGGCCAAGGCATTTCCCACGTCCGGTTGCTGATGAGATTGAGGAGCAGTGCTTGGAATTGGAGCAATTGGGGGTGATTGAAGAGAGCGAGAGTGCATGGAATAGTCCAATTGTACCTGTACGTAAGCCGGATGGAAGATTGCGTCTGTGTGTGGATTATCGAAAGGACTGTGAAAGAAAGGTTTCCGATGTGTGTGGTATCTGAGTGTGTGTATAGTATGCATGGGATGGAGTGGTTTACGAAGCTGGATCTGGTACGGGGGTATTACCAGATGCCCATTGCTGAGGAGAGCCGGCCAGTAACTGCCTTCTCTTCCTCAAAGAGGCATTACCAGTTCCGGAACCTCAGCTTTGGGTTGGCTAATGCTCCCGGAGCCTTCCAGCGGGCAATGAATGTTGTTATGAGTAAGTTTGCGAGTAAGAATGTGATTGCGTTTATAGATGATATTTTGATTATGACTGAGACTTTTGAGGAGCATATGAGATTGGTGAATGATGTGTTGAGAACGTTGGAGAGTGTTGGTGTGAAGGTGAAAGTGGCGAAGTGTGAATGGTTTGCGAAAGAAATGGAATTCCTTGGGCATATGGTGAGTGAGAATGGATTGCGAAAATCGTCGAAGTATGTTGAGAAGGTGCGAATGTTTCCTAAACCGGTGACTGTGAAGCAACTGAAGTCATTTTTGGGTTTGATTGAGTTTCAGCGAAAGTTTATACGCGATTGTTCTGGTGTGAGTAAGCCTCTGACTGAGTGGATGGGCAAGAAAGGTAGTACGGTTGTCAAGTGGAATGATAAGATGAATGAGGCGTATGAGAGACTGAAAGAGGCAGCGGCTGAAGATGTTGAATTGGCTTACCCAGATTATAGTGTAAATGCTAAAATGCTTGAACTGTATACAGATGCGAGTGGGTATTGTATGGGAGGTTTTCTGATGCAAGAGCAGCGTTTGAATGGAGAGAATGTCAGGCGAATAATTGGGTATGTATCCAAGGCTATGAATGTTGCAGAACGAAAGTATTCGACTGTGGAACGAGAGCTGGCTGCGATAAGATATTGTTTGAAAGTGTTGCGTCCATTTTTGTATGGTGTGAGGTTTGTGATAAAAAACAATCATCAACCTCTTGTGTATCTGCAGCGTATAAAGTGGGCTGATAGTAGAATTGCAAGGACTTTGGAAGATTTGAGTGACTTTGACTATGTGATTGAGTATGTGCCTGGTGAACGGAATGGAGTGGCTGATTTGATGTCAAGGTATCCTGGTACGAATGATGAAAATGTGTGTGGAGTGAGTGATCCTGAGTATTTGCCGAAAGGGATTATGAATGGAAAAGAGAGTAAGGGTGGTGGTGATTCCTTGTTTGAGAGTGTATGGAATGGTTTGCAAGATTTGAAGAGTGATGGAGTAGATGTGAGAGTGCCTGATAGTGTAGATGATTTAAGGAAGGAGGTAATGAATGAAGTGTGTAGGAAGCCTGAAAGCATTGGTATGGCAAAGGTGCGGAACTTCATGAAAGAATTGAGAGCGATGTGTATGCAAGGGGTCCCGCCATTTCAGGAAGTGTTGATTGTAGTGAGTCGTTTGTATGGAGTGATTGTTTATGTGCACTTTGGTGGTGAGAGGCTGATTGTGTACAAGGATGAGAAGATGAAGGGTTTGAATCCTAATGTGGTACATCTGCAATGTTTGAGCGGTGTGCACTACAATTGGGTAATTGAAAAGTGTTCATATATAAGAGAGAAGAATGATTGTCTGGATGAAGATGAGTGTGTGTTGAGTGATGATATGGGAGTTAATGACAGTGTGGATATCAGTGCTGATGTTGGTGTGCTTGTTCCTTCGGTGTATTGCGAACATGGTGGACCTGATATGATGGAAGCGAGAGTGAAAGTTGGTGAAAGGTTGTTCTGTGGTTTGATTGATACTGGAGCGCAGGTGTCTTTAGGGAATGAGAAGATTCTGAGTAAGTATGATGAGTTTAAATGTTGCGAGCATAAACTTGTGAAGTTACGGATAAGTGGATTAGGGAATAGCTTGATAGTGGCATGGGAACAGGTTAGTCTGAAAGTGAGTTTGGGTAATGGTGTGAATGTGAAGCATGACTTTGTGATTCTGAAAGGTGAGCAAATGCCTTGTTGTTTCTTGCTTGGTGTAGACTTTATGAGATTGAATGATTTGTCTTTGGATGCTGATAAGGATCGTCTTATGAAAGGTGAATGTGAGGTGATGAAGTTGAATGAGTGTGCGAAGAATGTTGTCAAATTTTGTGGCATGATTGAGTTGGTCATGGATGATGAGAATGAGATTTTAAGTGATGATGATATTCTAGAGATGCAAGAGATGTGTCCTTTTGTTAGTGAGTTGAAGAAGTGTGTAATGATGCATGTTGATTTGAATGAATGGCTAGAGTGTTTAAGTGATTTTAAAAGGTATGCTAAGGATTTTGTTGTTTGTATGGATGTTGTATATTTTGTGAGGCATGTGAAGGGTGGTGATGATATGTATGTACCTGTGATGTCCTTAGTTGGTATGATTGGTCTGGTGAAGGTTGTGCATGATAATTATGGGCATATGAGTAAGTTTAAGCTGTGGGAGTGTATGAAGGAGCGTGTGTTCCACCCGTTTCTGAGAACTGTTGTGAATGATGTTGCAACTACGTGTGAAGGGTGTCAGAAGCGAAAGGTGCAAGGTGTGCAAGTGAAACCACCGATGTTGAAAGTTGATGCGAAAGAACCGTTTGAATTGGTAGTGATTGATTGTGTGTCTTTGCCGCGTACGAGTGCTGGGAATTTTGGTATGGTTGTTATGGTTGATCATAAAAGTAAGTTTGTGTATGCAGCGCCTGTGAGAGATAAAAGGAGTGTGACTGTTGCGCGTGTGGTTGAGCAGTTGTTCTTTCCTATGTGTGTATGGAAGCCTAGAAGATGTCTGAGTGATAATGGGCCTGAATTTGTAGGGGAAGTGTTTGAGCAAATGTTGAGAGAGAATGGTGTGGAGCATGTGAGAACAACTCCGTATGTACCGTCTTCAAATGGATTGGCTGAACGGACTATAAGAACCTTGTGTGAGATGTTGAGAATGATGAGTACGACAGTGAATGACTGGGATGTGTGTCTGGGGAGAGTGTTGTGGGCATATAATTCAACTGTGCATAGTGCAACTGGAATGTCCCCATGTCAGTTTGTGATGAATTTTGAAAGGTGAGTGAAAGATAGGTTTCGTTTGAGTGAAAGTGAGCAGAGTGTATGGCGTGAGGCGCATGAAAGGTTCCGTTCATTTGAATTAGGTACAAAAGTATTGAAGGTGAAAGAAGTGAAGGGTAGGTTGAATGTATCAAAGATGAGTGAGAAGTTTGATGGACCTTATAGAGTTGTGAGAGTTTGGGAAAATGGGGTAACGTATGTTTTGGAGAGTTTGAATGACGGCATGACTGAGAGAGTGCGGGCTCATCAGAGTCAGTTAAGGAGATGGAGAGAACCTCCTGACTACCTGGTGAGCCATCCGGTGTATGGACTGTGTAGAGAGAGAGGTAAAGTGCATGATGATGAGATTGAATGTGATAGTATGGATCTGTCTGGGAAAGAGCTAGTCTTAGTCTCGAGGAGTAGAAAGCGTACAAAGAAGAGTGAAAGGAAGAATGCAAGTACGAATGAAAGTAAGTCTGAGCAGAGTGTTTCTGGTATGGGGGATCTTGAAAGGGAGATTGAGTTTTTGCGTAAACAGGTGAGTGATCTGGCTGGTATAAGTAGACGAGTGAGTGAGCTGCCTGTGCCTGATTTTTCTGGTTTTGGGAACAGTATGAATGACAGTGTGTTTGGGCAGAATGAACCTAGTGCGGCTGATTTTTCGGGTTTTACAAATGGTAATAGTAGGGATGAGTTTGATGTAGTGAATGATGAAGTGGCTGATTTTTCAGGTTTCTGGTGGGAACCAGTCGAAGGGGTTTCTGGTATGCCTGTTGAGAATACAGGGGATGTGAGTGACCTGTCTGTTTCGCAAGAATGTACCTTGAGTTGGATGAGAGCTGTGAGTGAGGAGCTGATGAATGGGGGTATGAAGAGTGAGGGTTCTGAATGGAAGAGTATGAAAGAATTCTGTCGTGAGATGGGAGAACTGGTAATGAGGGCTAAGAGTATGGTTGATGAGATGATAAATAGTGACGATGAGACTGACAGGACGACTGATGAACAACCCCGACTAATTGCTACGCGCAGCCAGGGACCAGTAGAAGAGTGTGAATGGGTGCAGAAGGGTGCGATTGAGCACAAGTGGTACCATGAAGAGTGATTGAAAGGGTTTAGTGAGTGGCTGGTCGAATGGCTTAAGGAAGGAGGGGTGTGGTGGAGCGAATGTGAGTGTGTGTAAAAGGGCCATTCTCCCACCCCTTTTCTCAGTACCCTCTCCCTCCCTCTGTAAGAATGTGTGTGAATGGGAATGGGTTTGTTTTATTTTTGTTTATTTTATGTATAAAATGATTACCATGTTTTTCTTTCTTTCCAGGCGTCATATTCTGGAAAGATAGTAGCTAATTTTGAGATATCACTATAATTAGAGAATATTGTACTTTGCTTAAAATAAACTTTTATCAAAGCGTCATATTCTGGAAAGAGGTAAGCTAGTCGATAAATTTACCTGGGTAATGCCCACTTATTAGTTTCGCCATCCATGTATAAATAAATGGGTCATAAAAGGAGGATATATCTCTTCTACAGAGAGTGGAAGTGTGGACTGATAGCAAGAGGGGTTCTCTAGACGAGTGCTCCGCCCAGCCCTGAGACGGAGGGCTTTCGTGCCTCTCTAACCACCTGAACCGCCATACCCGCCTTCGTTGACAATCCTGCCTCCTTCTAAGTTAGCCTACTACCACCCAACTCCAGCACACAAGTGATAGCGTGTGCCCCCTTTTCGTTCGGTTGTGGTTGTTTTTTTTTTTTTTGTGTAGAATATAAGTAAATTGTTGTATTCGCCGGTTATAAAATTCTCGTTTGGTATTGTATTTGGATTGGGAAATCCAGCCTCATTTTGAAGTGTGCACACTTCCCTTGTGAATATAAATTGCTGTAAATATAACTGTAACTATCATTGTACTTTTTTTTTGTAAGTAAAGGGACTGTATATACAATCCGTTTTATTCTCCCTCGATTTCTCACGTCCGGACAGTGTAGGAAGCGGGTTGGATCGATTATCGATTGGGATTAGAGATATATTTTCGGCCCGCTACACAGTGGTGGTCAGCCGAGTGTGAGACGGCCCTTAAACAGAAGCATTATGCTTTATGCTCTATAAGCGCCACCCAAACGATTTCACTATTGGTGAATTTCGTCTGGCTAGGTTCCGGTATATTTCGAAGCATGCCCGCTGCTCTTCTTGGTGGGTATATGTGTCTTCACTTAACAGGAAGCCCCCTCTAGCAGAGTTGTGGAAGCGAGTCAAAAGGTTTGGGGGCAAGTTCTTGACCCCCTCTCCCATTCTCCAGGAGAATGGGACTGCATTCTCGGACCCCAGGTCCGTGGGGGAATCCTTCGCGACTGCTTTCTCTATCCAGGATGCTTCTCCGCCAGCATTCAATGTACGTTGTGATGGAGTGGAAGGCTGCCAGCTGGACTTTACCTCCAGAGGCGGAGAACCCTTCAACGATAGGTTTACTGTGAGTGAGTTGCGCTCCGCTCTTTCTTCGTGGGCAGACACCGCCTATGGTCCAGAGTCGCGTACGTCATGCTTCGACACCTGGGTGAGCGAGGCATGGCCTTTATGTTAGATTTCTTAAACAGGATCTGGGTGGAGGGTCTCCTCCCAGATTCCTCGCGAATCGCTACTGTGCTTCCCTTTCGCAAACCGGGGAGAAATCACTCTGCTCTGGCCAGTTTCCGCCCAATCTCTCTAACCTCTTGCGTGTGCAAGTTGATGGAGAAATTGGTAAATGTTAGATTAGCCTTTTTCCTGGACAGTGGAGGCCATCTGTCTTCTGCACAGTGCGGCTTCTGCAAGTTCCACTCCACGTCGGATGCTCTGCTCAGACTGGAAAATGCTGTCTGCTCGGCCTTCCATCGTAGACAGCATTACGCCACGGTGTTTTTCGATCTAGAGAAGTCCTATGATACTTCATGGAGACTCTCCACACGATGGGGGCGAGGGGATGCCTCCCAATGTTTATATCTGAATTTTTGCAAGATCGTCAATTCCGCGTATGGGTGGGGGTTGCCCTCTCCAGCCCAATGCCGCAGGGAAGTGTCCTCAGTGTCGCACTCTTTGCCCTGAGCATCAATGCCATCACCTCGGTGCTGCCAAAAGATGTTCTCTTTTTGAAAAGATGCATGAGGGGAGATATGATTGGGCCTTTTAAAATCTCTTTTTGGATGGATAAGTTGGATTTTAGCAAGTTATTTGAGTTGGAAAGTAGTAATAGGACTAGGGGTCACCACTTAAATTTAAATAACAGAGGTGCAGGTTGGATGTTAGAAAATATTTTTTCACCAATAGAGTGGTAGATTACTGGAATAGTTTGCCATCTGAGACGGTAGATAGTCCAAACTTGAATGTATTCAAACTCAAATTAGATGATTTTATGGGGATGGAGGGTTAACTTTGGGGGATATTCTAGACTCATTCCTGTGAATAGTTTTTTTATTATTGTATGTTACGATTGATTTTGACGAGTTTTAATGATGATGCTTTTTGTTTTTGACACATTCCTGTGTATGGTTTGAATTGTTGATGTATGATCGGACACAATCCTATGGTTGCATTTTATGGATGGGTTTTGACAGATATGGATGACCTTTGATAGGCCCTTGTGTCTTTTGTCATCTGTGAAATTGTTATGTTAAGAACCAGGGTTGTTGTCTGTCATTGGCTAAGGTGAGCAGACAAATGGTCACTGGTACCACCCATTATGAAGAAAAGGGTGAAGGTATAGACAGGGGAGAAGTAAGAGCCAATGAGAATTGTAAAGAACCCTAGGGAAGATGAAAGAGTAAATGTGCATGGCAAGGTAAACATCCAGAATGATATGGAGAGGAAACTACTTGTTTTGCTCTAGACCTGGATGGGGTTTATTGGGAGGAGTGCTGATGTCATTATGAAACTACCCGTCATTAGTTAGGCCTCATCTTACTATGCATTGCAATTTTAGTCACCATATTATAGGCTGTATTAATGGTTTGCTTGAGTCTGTGCAAAGATGATTCATGGGTTGAAGAGCAAAGAAGGATGACCAAGATGATTCATGGGTTGAGGAGCAAAGAAGGATGACCAAGATGATTCACGGGTTGAGGAGCAAAGAAGGATGACCAAGATGATTCATGGGTTGAGGAGCAAAGAAGGATGACCAAGATGATTCATGGGTTGAGGAGCAAAGAAGGATGACCAAGATGATTCATGGGTTGAGGAGCAAAGAAGGATGACTAAGATGATTCATGGGCTGAGGAGCAAAGAAGGATGACTAAGATGATTCATGGGCTGAGGAGCAAAGAAGGATGACCAAGATGATTCATGGGTTGAACAGCAAAGAAGGGTGACAAAGATGATTCTGGTGGAGACGCCTTTGCTGGCTTTTGCATTTAAGTAACCATTCCTTTTGCTAATCTTTCTTTTTATTAAGTGAAAACCATTGAGGGCATTGCCTTCCAAAGATTACAGCTGCAAATCCTCCTTGTGGGCATTGTAGTCCGGTGAAGATATCAGTAAAAAAAAATAAAATTTCAAAAGTGATCCATATCAAACTGCTTATCTGATTTCAGGTACTTAGAGATAAGCTTTTTATTTTTAGTGCTTACAAACTTTATGATAAGGGAGATAATGTGATGACTAAAGTTTCTTGAACCTCTTAACACATTGACTGCAAAGGCTTTGCTTCCAAAGAGCTAAGAGTAAGTTATACTGGTATTATCCGTTATGAACAGCACCCCTTGTCTTAATGTTTAAAGAGTGATATAAAAAAAACTAGTAAGGATAAATTATTTGAGACTACCAGTATACCATATATGGCCTAACTTGTGGTCAATGTGTTAAGTAGTCAGTACATACATCAATTGAGTTGGGAGTTTGTCACAGCTTTATATGATTTCAAAGTTTACTGCTGTAATTTTATTACTATTTGCTGGTAAGGGAGATATTTCCTCCTTTTTTGCCCCTTAGTCCTCCCTGAATTTAAAGAATAGCTAAACAGGATAGAAAATATGGGATTAAGCTTCATAGTGGTCTGATTGAAGTATATAAGAATATTATTTTTGCATTTTGCTGCCATCCTTAGAAAATAAGATCATTAACTTAAGAACAATTTGGAATAATTATTTAATAAAACAGGACCCAGTTTAAATTTTAAAAAATTCATATTAGTAAAGTATATTTGAATAGAAATACCCTGTTTATTACATCTTAAGAGTCTGCTATCAAAGTTATATTTTGTTAATTTGCTATGCAAATAATGCCAAATATATTTATTTGCCATTACTTGCATTGGTAGTCCATCAGGTTAGTATTCTATGCCAAATCACCCAATTTCCTGAAAAGTTCCATGACCATCTTTGAAAATTTAACAAAATGGACCTTATGGGATCTAATGTAAAAGGCCCAAATTTTTTTTAAATATTCCGCACAGTTTCTGAGTTGTAGCCCATTTAATTTCCAGTGCCACATCTCTCTTTCGTACTTGATTCGTCTCATGAAATTGTGACCAACTTTTAGCCACACAATTCTTTTTCTAGACGAGGTAGAATGCTGAAAATTGCTACCCAATGAATTTTCACCCATTGATACAGTATATGGCATCAGAATTGTGCTTTGGGTGTGCATAAGAAAATTTGCATCACAAAATTAGTTTTTTGTTTAGTGGACAAGGCTTTTTTCAGATTGACCTGCTTTTTTGCTTATCTTGTTTTTATTTGTTATTTTTTAGCTTTTCTTAGCCCTTGTTCCTTTTTTAAATCTTTATTATTTACATGTTACTTGTTTTGTTTTTTTTAAATCTAGCCTAGTATTAGGCCCTATCGTGAATACAGCGACGTTTGCTATAGTAGGCAGTTGAGATATGGGGTCAACTGTTAGAGTAGACTAACAAACTGATTGTAATATTGGAATGCAACTATACACAAATGAAAGATTTTTCAAATTAATGTTTAATGGCTGTTTGAAAATGGTTACAACTCACAACACCTTTCAGACCCCTATGAATATTTTTCAGTTAGGGCCAATTGTGGTCATGAATCTTGGTCTTTCATACTTATGCCTATTTTTAATGTACCTATGTAATGGTTTTGTCATTTCTACAATCAGAACTATCCAGTAGTTGTGTATAAATACAGGGTTTTTCATTTAAAAGGTGACTGACCTGTATAAGGGTGCTCAGTGGCATGGGTTAAATTTAATGAAAAGAGCTGGCAGTACAGAATGAGATTTCACTTGGTTATTTATTTATTTATTTTCTTTTTCAATCAATTCACTTTTTAGTCTCCTGGGCATAAATTACCAGATATACTTTTAATTCACTATTTTTTTTAATGTTTACTGACATTTTCATTGCAAAATAAACTAGAGTAGTTTGAAAAAATGTATTAGTTTTCACCATATCTGTCATGAAATGTAATGTGTCCTGCTAGAACTAAATTTTCGTTCTTTTTATGAATTTATGGAGTTACCCTAATTTCAACTCTTGCTTTCTGCTCATTAGATCTTTTCTTGAAACAGGAATACCCCAATTCTGCTTGCTTAACACTTTCTGGTTATTTGCTCCACTCATGGCAGCATGTTGGTCAAGGGCAACATGATCCATCAGAGGAGAGCTCTAGCTAGTGTGATTGGTAGAGAACCAAAAGTGACTGTTGGATCCCTTTGAGGTGGCATTGACTCTTAATGGCTCATCAGTGAGTGTGACGCTGCCCTCTACCATGAACTTCATGAGTGGTTTACACGGGGCAACTCATGGACTACTCAGACATCAACTGAGAGCTGGCTGACCATGGAGTGGTCAAAGTTGAAAGTTTGAGAAAATGGGGAGGGGCCTAGAAACCCAACCCTACACTTTTCGTTATATTCGACTGTGACAGGCTCCCTGAGTTAGTGTATGCTGGTTGATCTCTCTCTCTCTCCCGCGTGGCCATTCATGCCACTGCCGCAGAGGTGCTACTACTGCCACCATCAATGTCAGGTTTGCCAGGCCCGGCAGGAGCGAGTCTTGTCCTGCCTGGAACATCTTTTGTTTCAAGTTTATAAAAGACACCCTCTGCTCCTGTCCTATCCAGGAATATGAGCAGTCATTTCTGTGTCCATTCAGAAGCCTTCTGCAAGTTCTACTCACCTGGTAGAGCTGGCAACACAAAGGTTTCACATCTAGGTATAAGGGTTGGTTGTGCAACTCCACAACCATGGTGTGGGCTGGTCAGGAGAATGCATCATATACACTCAGCATGAAGTCTCTTCTTCTCTTTGCTTTTTTAAAAGACCTCTTTTTCAGGCAGTAGCACTCAGTTGCACTTGGATAGGAGGTATATATACCATTATTTCTGCATACATTCCACTGTCAGCTGACTTCGATGGGGGAGGGCTTCTGCTGCACTGTCATGTTTGCCGAGGCCCTTTCTACTGCTCAGGATTTGAACGGTTAACACCCCCTCTGGGGAGACTACTCAATCAATCCCAGGAGTCAGGTCCTTGCCAACCTGATCGATGAGCTGGAGATGGGTGTTCTAAATGTGGATGAGTTTATGCATCATTGCTCAAGAACCGATTCATTTGCCTGTCATGATTTATTCCTATGCTTTCCAGATGTACAGTTTAATTTTGGGTGGGAGGTAGTGGATGACCTTCATGGTGGTTGTCACTTTCTCATTGAAATAACATTTTTTGAACCACTGGTGCCTAGTTGATGAAAGGTGTGTAGCATTTCAGTCTTGCAGGAGGTTGGAAGGCTTAGTTGCTGATGGGCTTCAGATACATGCAAAAAAGTTGTTTAAAAGTGGCTTTGATTTTCTTGGTAAAATGAAATATTTTGTTTCTTTTTTATTAAATGCAATGAAACTATTCAGACTAACTTTTTTTTTATGACTTTCCAGCCACAAATCTATCAAGAGTTTATATTGTAGTATTAGAAGTTCTCTTTAAGTGTAAATTACATTTGGATCCCAGTATTGTTTCACCAATGTTTCGCTTTGCAGGTAGATATATAAAAAGATATTGCTAATTAAACATTAATAATTGCCTCATAGTCTTAGATATATCTAACCATTTAGTTTAGGTCCATAACATTTTAATATTGTCTAAACTAGGCAGTGGTAAGTAGGGAAATTTCTTAATCATGTTTACAAGTGAATCTAGTTTAACTAGGTATAATTAATCACTAAATCATGGTGAAGCAGTTTTTTTTTTTTGGTGCCCTGATTAAGATTGGTTCTTCCATCCCTTATTCTAACTTGACATCTTAGAGTAAGTTTTTATTCAGGTTTCATAACAAAAATGTTACTCGACAAGTGGGAAGAGAGTGCAAGTGCAGGGTGACCAGACCAATGTTTTTCTCTTCCTCACATCGATTTGATGGCATGAACCAGGGAGGGCTGCTTGGCAACTGTTCACATGGAACTACACTTAGGGAAATTTTTTAGCAATTATTTTTCATTCTACGTTCATGTGAAAATATTTATAGCAAAATTTAGCACTATTTTTTATTCATTTAATTATCAAATGCATTCTTTCTTTACAGTTCAGTCTTTGATACTTGCTGGGAGTAGTACACTATTTCGTAGTAACTGCTATTCATCTGTCATGGTAAGACTTAATTAACTGAGCATATGTAGATATTACCCATGTCTTATTACATTTGAATATTACCAAACTAATGAATATTAGTGCTATACCCAAGGAAAAGTATTATTTAATAATTTTATAATTTCTATTCTATAAAACTGTTCTATAGTGATTTTCTTTTTGTTTTTGTAGGCTTCGAAAGCAAGCTCTATCTACGACTTCAGTGCTGTAGATATAGATGGAAATGAAGTCTCTATGGAAAAGTATAGGTAATAACTAAATAGCAAACATATCAGGTGTGGTAAGTCACAGGATCTAGTCTATATTCAGGTCTTCTCAGCAGCTGCTGTATGATATAAATACATTTATTTTTGGCCTTGCATTAAATTGTAGGAGCTGCTGAAGAATCAAAGGCCTCAAAATGAGCGCAGATCAATGGTAAATACCCTGACAAAGTATTGTGTAAAATATATCTATATATATGTGTGTGTCTATTTATCAAAGCTTTTGAATACTTAAAAAGAAGTTTTTGTAGTATCAGAAGCTGTTGTGGTCCCTAATTAAGGTTTGCATTTGTAACTTTGGAATTTTTATTTGCAGGGGAGAGGTGGTGGTCATTGTGAATGTAGCATCAAAGTGAGGCTTAACAAATGTGAGCTACACTCAAATGGTGGAGCTTCACAGTAAATATGGGGGGGAGGGAAAATTCAACATCCTTGCCTTTCCTTGCAACCAGTTTGGTGGCCAGGAACCAGGCACAAATGAAGAAATAAAAGCTTTTGCTCAAACATTTGGAGTCAAATTTGATATGTTTTCAAAGATCAAAGTAAACGGAGATGATGCCCACCCATTGTGGAAATACTTGAAAAGCAAGCAAGGGGGAACTTTGGGGAACTTTATTAAATGGAACTTCACCAAGTTCTTAGTCAACAAAGAGGGCATTCCAGTAGCAAGATATTCTCCACAAACTCATTTCATTGTAAGTATCAATTGTTTAGGGGTATAAACTCTCCCAAGCGTAAATCCTAGAGAAAAAATTGTTGGAAAGTGAATACTTAATTCAATTAACATAGCAAATAATTCAGTAAAGAACTTGTAAATTTATTTTAATGTTTTTTGAGTTTTCAATTTAGGTCCTGATGGAAGGGAAGCATGATTTAAATATGCCTTAATTCCTGAAATGTTGTGTAATAGAAACGGTAGCTAAGGAATCAATATTATTCCTCTCCTTTATTTCTCCTTTCTCTCTTCTATTGCAGTCTCTATCTCTCTCTCTCTGGATAGATAAGTTCTACCCAAATCTTCCCTTCCCTGTTCCACATGCATAAGGCTGAAATGCCAATGTGTCTTTTACTGCCTTGTGGTTGCCAGGCCAAGTCTTGGGTCCCTTCCCTGAGTCTGTTATTGCTAGATCTTTCTTAAGTGTATGGGTAGTGGGGGTGTGCGCTTCCCTCCTATAGGGCAGTGGGGGTGTGCGCTTCCCTCCTATAGGGCAGTAGGCTCAGTATCACTCTTTGCCTTTAATACCAATAGGATCACCTTGGTGCTGCTGAAAAGCCTGTAAGGAGCATGGAGATGCATTTTCCTGGCTGCCATGCTGATGGCATCCAGCACCCTGTCTGCCCCAGCTTAGTCGCCTCTTCCTTCCACTAATGCCTACCTCTTCTTTTTGTACCAACTCTGCCTTCGTCCTTCTATCTACTTCTTTTTTACTCCATTACTTTCTCTAGCCTTTTGTCAGCCTCTTCTACTGCCACTGTAAGGGGGATGGCAATGTGTTTACCTGGCTGCCATACTGACAGGACTCTGTGCCCCCACCTTAGCCTTTATTCCTTCCACAAACGCCTTTCTCCCTCAAAGCATTTGGTTCGACTAGATAAAGCTGATCCCACTGGGTTCGAACTCAGCCTTGTAACTAGTTGTGAGGGGAGGCTAGATTCCTTGAAACTGGCCCTGGTTTACACCCTTACCGGTAATTTCAGTGTTATATTGGCAGCCACCAACCCATTCCCTCCCATCCCTACTTTTGGGTGGGCTGCCAAGAAAGAGTGTAACCAAGAATAGGCGAGGTAAGGGATAACGCCCCACCATGCTACATCCTGCATGGCTAACCCCTACATAGGGGTTTCCGTGGCCCATCTACCTAGAGCCCAGAGACCGCGCCTACACGCAGACTTGTTTTGAACCTGCCCATTGTCTGTGCCAAAGGGCATCCAGGGTGGTTACTGGAAACCAGACTTGTGGTGCCTTTCTCGGGTTTCTGCTGATGCAAACCAGCTAAATGGAATGTTCACTGATGGAGTTGGCTCTGTCCTATCATTCTTTTTCTAAACACCAATTCACTAAACCCCAATGAACACTACAAGTGAAGATAAACACAGAGCATCCCCCCTCCCCCATACCTCCCCAATCCTGTGCACCCCATAGTTTGCTAAGTATTGATTTTGGTGCAGGGGCTCCTCACCACTCTCAACCGATAGAGGAGCTTTACCTCTATCCCTATTGGAAGCGCCTTCGAGGAGCTCTGCCTCTTCTAAAGAGTCTTGCCCCCTTCCCTTGTGCAGTCTCAGGGACGCCTCCTAGTGGAGATTGTGGTTCTGCCTCCAATAGATACGAGTTTGGGGGATTTCCCTTTACCCTCTTGTGCCGATTCGAGTCTAGTGGTGGGCCCCAAAAGATACTCTTAGCGGACAGGGGGCGCTTCCCCCTCAAATCGTGAGTTGTTCGGGGACTTCCTCCCTTCCTTTCAGAGAGTTGCCTCCAAGCGACTCTCCACTTGCTTCGTGTTCCCCTTTGCTTTCTCAGAAGCCCACGAATAACACGGCGAGGCAAAGGACGCGCCGCCTAGGGTCCCGCCCCCCCACAATGAGGCAGGTGAACCACCTAAACTCTTTAGATGGCTCGGAGGCGTCGTCGTCCCTTGAGTATTGTCAAGACACCACGTCTACCCGAGGTTTCTCACGTTAATGGGAGCAAGCATGCCCCCCTCCCCTGAGGCCCCTCCATCCGGACTAAGGGCTCCTTCCAGCGGCCGAGAGAAGCGGGTTTATTCCCCACCCTCCTCTCCTAAAAAGAAAAGACTAAGGGTTTATCTACTTGCGAGGACGGACGGGTCCGCTGCCGTTTCGGCACTTCCGGTCTCGATGCTCTCCCGGGTGGGGAGGGCCAGACCAAAACTAAAGTCGCAAGTGTGCTGACGGAGCTTGGATTACATCGGGGCTCATTATTCTGGCGTTTTCGAGCCTGCCGGCTTCAAACACTTTCTGGCTCTTCGCTCCACTGAGAGAGCGCTAGCTAGCCTGATAGATAGAAAGCCGAAGGTGACCCATTTCTCGGACGAGAGCCTTCTGGCGAATGCACCGGATCCCTCCGAGGTGGCCATTATTAGTGCCCTTCGGACACTTTATGGCATGCCAGTGAGTGCGACGCCACACTCTACCCTAAACTTCGTGAAAGGAGTGGTTTTCACAAGGGAACTCATGGACTACTCTTTAGACATCACCAAAGAGCTGCCTGACCAGTGAGCCGTCAAAGTCGACGTGTGTTGAGAAAACGGAGGGGCCTCAAGCTCAACCCCTACTCATGGTCCTGTTCGATCGTGCGTGCGCATGAATCACTCCCGCCGACGTGCCAAGTCTGTGTAAGCTGCTCCAAGGCTGCTCACGATAAGGGCAAGTGTCTCAATTGCAGAGAGCCGCACCTCGCTTATTCGAAGCATGGCTGTTGAAGTTAAGAATCTTTTCATTCTGCAAGGCTAAGGACTTGGTCATGTTGCGTCCGGTGCTTCAATTATAAGAATGGCACCCTCTGCTCCTGCCCCTTCCAGGCCTAGTGGCATGGTCACTTCCACGCCAATTTGAAGACTTCTTTTGGTTCTAACCTGCCTCTCCCCCCACCCCCCACCCCCAACACACACACACACACACACACAAGCTGTTTCCTGATAGAGCAAGCTGCATAAAAGTTTCACGCCAACCCTAGGCTTTCCTGCACCTGGTACATGCTCCTTGAATGTATCAGTTTGGGTGATCTTCGAGCACGTTAGCTCTAGCGGCGTCGCTACCGCTCTTCCCTTGTACTCGGGACAGTTTCATGTACAAAGACTTGTGGACTAGGTATAATTTTATCTTACTTTGGTGTTTGTTGCATGCTCATGCTCCTGCGCCGGGGTGAGCCCCCCCCCCCTCTCCCCTCGACACCTGTTTTTTTCTTGACTGCCCTCCCATCCTCAAACCCTGGTTCTATCCCCTCCCAATACTTGAAGAAGGATCTGTAGAGATATATATATATATAGATTTAGTTAGTTATTTATTTTAGATATTTTTCTTACTTATACGTTTTCTTTATATATTTTTTATATATAAATAAAGAAAAAATAAATATTTCTTTTTTATATATTTTGTATTTCTTTAGTTATTTGCCACACATTTGTACTTGCTTCTAGATTACTTTCTTTACAAATATCTCCTGACAAACTTTATGCAGATTTCCTCATTAGTAAGCTCACCAGACAAAAAAAATTAGTCACCTAGGGAGAAAAGACATAATTTAACATCTGAAGCGTGTATGAACCTTAGGCAGCCGAGAGGCGTAGCTTAGTTTACGTTCAAACATTAGTTAGGCTTTATTAGTGTTGCGGGCGGTGTGAAGATCTGTAGATAGCAATCAGCTCTACTTAAAATGGGCTGGAAAAGCCACGTCATGGAATGTCAAAAAGGTGTGATTGCATTTGGCCGCTACAATCATGTGAAGGAGATGGCGGAATTTGGCAGTGTTTCAACGAGTACGGTCATCCGGATTTACAAGCAATGGTAGAACTCCCAAAATGCGAAAAACTCTAGCCAGAATTGCAGACGGAAGAAGGTGTTGGCAGACAGGGACCATCGTAGAATTGTAGATAGAGGGGGGTAGGAAAAGGGACAAAGAAAAAATAATAGCGTAGGCAAGTTGCGAACAGCTTCCCGCAATGCTGGACCACTGTTAGCCAGCAGCGAATCCACTCGACCATCCTGGGTCTAAAAAGACTCATTCAAACGAAGCTTTTAAGCCGTTCGCCTGCACTGCTTGTACGCTATACAACCCCCCTCCAAGAAGCGGAGTGTATTTGGAAGAAATGAAGAGAGCCCGTTTGTAAATGTTATTCAAGGGCTAATGCTTCCCCTACCAGGTCTGGGCACCATTGTAGATAGAGGAGAGTAGGAAAAGTGGCAAAGAAAAAATAATAGCGGAAGCGAGTTGCGAACAGCTTCCTGCAGTGCTGGACCACTGTTAGCCAGCGGTGAATCCACTCGGCCATCCTGAGTCTAAAAAGACTCATTCAAACAAAGCTTTTAAGCCGTTCGCCTGCACTTCTTGTACGCTATAGAATCTCCAGGCAGGAATTGCTACAAAATGTCAATTCTGGTCCTTCACTACCCATTTCAGAAAGAACATTACACAGGGAATTCCATGGCATGAAAATATGGAGCAAATTGGCATGCAAGAGCCCCTTACTATGGTTACAAGTGACTAATTTTCTGTCCAGTGAGCTTATTTGCTTTAAATTTAAAAAAAAATCAATAAAATGTACTTTTACTTGGCCGGTTTAATAAAGGCTCTCGACTTACTGAATGCTACCTTTGTGCAATCCTGCCGATGGGTATCTATATCTACATACCTCCGATTCGGAACATTTCCCTCTGCCTCGGAGTGCCAAATGTTTCACCTGAACACTGTTCAGTGCCAAAACAATACTTTCTGGCATCTCTCCCCAAAGAGGACCGGCCTCTGGTACCCTTGGGTTCATCAGCGATTGTCATACTGACCTTTGTCTATTTCATTATCCAGTCAGGATCCACCTAGAAAAGGGCAGGTTTGAGAACCACCACAACTATTACTGTACCTTACTTTCCATAATGGGGTCAAGAGAATTAAGTATCCCGTTTCTTATGATTTAATTATGCATAGTTTATAGTTTCATTTTGCTTATTTTTATCACTTTCTCTGAGCGTATTTGTACAGGCTTTATGGTTATGATGCTCTTGCTGGTTTATGCATATTGGTTTGACTAATTTTATTTTTTTCTTTCAATAGCCTGACATTGAAAATGACCTGAAAAAATACCTACCAGCTTAACTTGAAATGAACCGACTACCTTTTTGTAAGGGCATTCCGGGGAACTACTCGTCTTTGAATCTTTTAAATACCTAGAGACAATGAAAGAGATCCAATAAACTACTTTGTAGGCTGAATTTCTGGATAGAATTTTCTAGGTCTTTGGAAGATTTGAAAATGATTTTTTTCCCACTCGATTTTCTGGTTAATAGAAAAATTTCTGCAACTTGTGCCAACAGGTAAATAAAATATGTATATGCACAGTTAGCCCCACCACCTTCTCTAGTCGATGAGTACTGGTACATAATTTAAAAGCAGCTCTCGTTAATTTTTGTTACCATCTTTATTCAAAATTGCTCATTAATTATCTCAACTTTAATTAGTAGTTCAGTAGGTTTGTGAAACTAGACATTATTTTATAATTATGCTCTAACTAGCCACACCTGATCTAGCTTAATGGAATTTGTGTTTCCACGTGGCTGTATAATAACAAGCTATTCTTTAGGGGTTTATCACGAGTCAAAAATCCTCTGTCCACTTTGGCAATTCCGGGAAATCCAGTAAAAAAAAAAATCTAAGCCATATTTAGAGGCAAATTTGATTGTCAATAGTTTTAGATGCAATAAAACAAGCCATTGTTACAAGTTTATGTGCCATAACAACTAGAATTGGCCTCTTACTGGGAAATATGTTCAGTAGTTAAGGGATTTTTCTTTAATTCAAAGCTCAAAAGTGTGTAGTTGGGCGAAAATCTTCAATGGTAGCTTGTAGTTAACTTAGTTTGTTTACAGTGAAAATATTTCAATAGTAAAATTGATATAAAGGCCTTAAAATTATGGTTAAGGTGATCATTAGTATATTGCCTAATAATATATATTTTGTGAAATACAACTACCAAATAGATATCACTATTCATTTGTAATAATTTTCCTATTTCCTTGGAGAAAAATGGTTTCTACCATATAGATAAAAAAAAATCCTCCCCAGCCACTGTGTCTCTCCAGAGGATGTGTCTACCGTTCAGATTCCGAGCAAGAGAAAGGGCCTCGGCAACCTTGCTACGATGCAACGGAAGTTCCCTTCGTCGAAGTTAGCTGACGGTGGAATGTAAGCAGAAATAACAGTAGCTGCACAACCACCTCCTGAAAGGACGTATTCAAAGCGAAGAGAAGGAATGAGACATCATGAGTGTGTAAATGGCGCATCCTCTTGCCCCCCCCCCCATTCCGTGGTGGTGAGGTCGCAAAACCCCGGGAGGTGGGGTAGGGGGCACGCGCCTAGCATGCTCCTGCAAAAAGATAGCAAAGGAGAAACCGGACAAGACGAGCCTCTGCAGCTCCCAGTTGGCCCGGAGCTCGCGGCAATTCCATTGAAGGAATATGCCCTCCAGGCTTATCTCGGAGGATATGAGGGGTGGGGGGGCTCTTCGAAAAGACCCTCACGAGAATGGCTGCATGCTTCCCGGAGGCAGATCTCCGGGCTCTTTTGGCAGGACAATGCGCTGTCGCCTTCGATGGCTTATCGGAGGAGGTTGGGCTCAGGATGTCTCTTCTCATCCCTCCGCCTCGAAAACTGATGCAGTCGGGGTGGCTTCGGAGGTGGGTGTCCGTCCTTTGCAGGATCCAGTCTTCGAGTCACCCAGTCTATTACTCGGTGTGGCCGTAGCAGTTAAAGCTCCTTCAATGCGGTCCTTTCCAGGAGCAGCTTTAGAATAGCCAGAAGATGGCCTCACGACCAACTTCAGCGGTGTTGCCTCCTGGGAGTCTAACGAGTCTGGAGGCGCGCAGCTGTTTCGATTAACCGGGAAAGGAGGGGTAGCCCTAGATTTAGCCGGGACTGGGTGTAAACCCTTTATGCTGTCAGCTGTAGGTAGAACCAGCATATGGGTTCTGAATGGGCGTGGAAACGACCGTGCTCGTAGGCCGGGGAAGGGGACAGAGGGAGCCTTTCCTAACATTGAGGCAGAAGAAGTACCAGGTAGCGCCGGGCGCGCGAGGATCCAGTCCTTACCCTTGCGAAATGAGAGACGATCCTGGCTCTGAACGGCCAGAATTTATTTCTCAAGGAGATACACACCACATTGCTTCGAATAAACGGGGTGCAGCTCTCTGAAATCGAAACAATTTGTACTTTTCGTGTGCGGCCTTGGAGCACCTTAGACTTCGGGTAACACCGACTTTGAAGGTCTACAAGAGCGATTCGTATGGCCAAAGCGGTGGCAGTAGTAGCACGTCCGCGGCAGTGGCACGGGTGACTTCACGCGGAAGTGATACCAACAGACACGCACATACTCAGGAAGCTTGTCACAGTCGAACATGACTAAGAGTGTACGAGTAGGTCTTTAGTTCCCCTCCCCGTTTACTCACCATACGCTCAACCTTGACCGCTCCATAGTCGGCCCACTCTAGGGTGATGTCATCTATGTATTAGTCCGCGAGTTCTCTCGCATTAAGCACTTTTTCACGAAGTTCATGGTACAGTGCGGAGTCGCATCCGCTTTCGACCCGTGCTGAGTGTCTACATAGTGTTGGAACATGCTCTTGGCGCGTTGAGCTGCGGTTGGTGTCTGATCCTTGAGGTCTATCGGGAAAGGTTCATAAAACTGAGCACTCCTTCGAGTCCACGGTGGTAGCGTATGTGCTCTTTCCAGAGCAACAGAGGTGTCTAAGCTAGAGATTCAAAGAGCTTTGCTATACGCAGGGTATACGAATAGAAGGTATGCGCATGAATCTCTGATGGAGGGATCGTAGAGCAAAGAATCCGGTAGACGAGGCATGAACCACTATTGAATCTACGGTTAGCTGAAGTAGGGTGGTGACCGCCGCGGACGAGCTCGTCACCCAGATAACAATGTCTTCTATATGCTGGTTGCAATAGACCTCTACTAGATATAACGCGTCGTCCCTGGTTCGGAGACAGTATTGTGATATTTAGCGACTCTCAGAGCGCTCTTAGTACTCTCTGGGCATTAGAAACTACACCCTGGTTTTCGGTATCCGTGCCGCGAACCGGGCGAATGTAGAGATCATCTTCAACCATATTCCTTGACGCGTGATAATTGCGTGGAATGAGGTAACCAGAGTTCCCGAGGATTGGGCGCCCAGACCATCTTCACACCGACTACATAGCAGGAATTATCCGTAGCAAAGGAGATTGGAGACCTCTGATGGAAACTTAGGTTTCATTCTATTACCCCGTGACTGAACTCGTGGACCTACCCCTGAATGCCTCTACCTCTTCAGGTCGCTTTATGACTTCTTCGAATTTACCACGCTCGCGGGACCCACTACCACGACCACCACCACCATTTGATTGGTCGCTTCCCAATGCCTTCCTACGACTAATGTGGTGTCCCACTAAACTTTTGGCACATTCTTTTTTACTGTCCCACTGTGATCTTCGCGCACGTTACTTGCCCCTTATACTCGGGCTAGGTTCGTACACACAAAGGGCGTGGACTTTTACTTCTTTTAGTAGGCTGGCCTCGCATGGTCCCGGCCCCATGAGGGGAGGGGGAGCCTGCATGCTCCCGGTGCCGGGAAGGGAGGGACCATGCTCTCGACTGAGTCGCGTTTTTACTTCGTTCTTTGTTTTGTTTGCGTTCTACTTTCCCCTGGCGTTGCCACAGTAGAGCTTGCAGTTCAAATGGCTCTTGTCCCGCCTAGGTTAAAACCTGGGCTCTGCTCCCACCCCGTGGGACTTACTCTTAAGACGAAACGAGCGCGCCTACAAAGCTTATTTACTCGCAGGAAGCACCCTAAGACCACAGGAAGAACGTCGGGTGGGCGCCGCTCTAAAGCGCTTCACTGCGGCTAACGTGGCCAGGCTACTCCAAAATTAATTTCATAATCTTATATCGTAAAGACCCAGATAGGACACTACGGTTACCCAACCAACACCACTGCAAATTACATTTTAGTCTAAGAAATAGTCGGGACAATGCAATTTTAAGTGCATTCTTGAATGAAGAAAACCCTCTTTGAGCCATTGGAGGAACCCGATGCTTGGCGTGTACAAGCAAACTCAAGTATCAACTAACCTATTTATTTTCCTTTTGTCATTCGTGCAAAAAGATGAAACCATTTTTGTACTTTTTGCGTAGACCAAATAAACGGAAAGGAAGTTTAAATTTTGTAGTCTAGCCTGATCCCACACCGTTCCCCGACTCTCAAAATAATGTCATCTTAGCAATCCTTGTACATGAAGCGGGTGATCGGCTAGCAGACCTTTTTTTTACGCGTTTCGTAAAGACTTGTAATTATTCCAGTGCTATAATTTCCAAGCCATGTGATATGCCAGGTCCTGACATCTTTCATATAAATGCTTCTATCCTAAAATAGTCTACCATCGTAGGTTTGGCAAGGCTTAGAGACTGGTGGATCGTTAAATAATTAAATAGACCAGGAATACTTTAAGTGAGTATAGTTAAAACGATTCAACAATAACAAAATTAAAGTAATTTTTGTTTTAAATTAACAAAGTTCAGATTTTGTAGCGTGTTTAAAACAAGTTCTCTCAGCTTAAGTCTTTAATTTGTGTGTGAAGAGTAGCACCGATGAAATTGAGACGCAAGAGAACTAGCGAGCCATCTTGTGAGGCTACAACGAGGAAATGTTCTCTATCAACGTGGAATTGCTTCACAATCATGGGAGTTGCCATCGAGAATCTTCCAACTTCTTGGAATCCCTTTAACACAAAAACGGGTTAAATTTTACCTAGTAACAAAAGAAGACTGCATCTATACAATTTTAAAGAGGAATTTAATGTATACAAATGCCAGTTTCTAGCTAGATTAGTCCAAGCTAATTCAACTACTTTGGCATACAGGACTCATTCCTACCTCAAACTGTACTTTCCTGAAGAGTATCACAGAGTGTTCTGCTATGGACGTAGAAGCTAGAAACAAATCTTTATTTTCTAGGAAGGAAGTAAAGCTATTAGCTCCACGAACCGGAAGCGAACGGAACGGTGTGAAAGGGAAGCAGTTCTCCGACCTGAAAATCTTTTTGAGTAAACGATTAGATTCCACTCTTGTACTGGAAATCACAAAGATATCATTTTGCAATTGTTTAGTCTTTTATGGCCAGCAAAATGGGACTAATTGGATGTTTAAGGCCAAAATAAATAACAGTTCCGAGGGACAAAGAGAGCAAAAAAAACTACAAATATTTCAAGTTTCTTGCCTTTATTTGCTATCAATTGATTGACACATTTTCAAGTCTTTCTATTAACAAATGGCTCTTAGTCAAAGCATAAGGTCTTGCTGAGCCAAGAGATGGAGTTGGCGAAATTATCTTTGAATACTTCTCTCATTAGCTTGTTTTGTCCATTACATCTTTTTATTTACTTAATTCTTCGCTTTGCCTACTGCAATACTATGTAAAGTTGCCATACAAGTTAAATAGTGACGAGCTTTGTTTTACTGAATATAGGATCTATGTGGTCAAGTAAAAGTCTCTAATGGATTCACCCACCGGGGAACACAAAGCTGCGCACAGGACCGAACACACATTTGAGAAAGACATCCCCTGATAAACAGCTGTTCATCCGCCTAAAATCTAGCTTATAGTTAGATAATCACTAGAATAATAACCTCCCTACCCTCTTTCATAACAACGGATGACAAGAGCCACAAGAAGGGCCTACTATAATGTTGTCATCTAACTACGTTTCAATACAACAAGGACTGTTCATCTGAAGTTCCGATCCCAAACACTACCAGCCGGACGTAACTGCCTTTTGGGGACCACAATCTGATGCTCGCGAGAGAGTACCACTTCCAAAGCGCCTTGATCGGCTTTCTGCACCACAAGCCGAAACATTCAATGCAAGCATCTAATTTATCCTAGCAAGTCCCTTAAGATAACACACAATCAAGCATGCTTATTAACACCATCTCGTGCTACCATAAGCAGACTACTGAACCAATCCAAGTCCATCATTTCGCTGAAGTGAAACCAAAGAAACCTACCTTCAAGTTTCCGTTGTTGTCGCACTTTTCTCGATATAGATCTTCCTTTAGGGCCAATACTATGAACGTTTCCGTAGAAAAAGTAACTATTTCCCCTCTGATTGCTGGAGGGAAGCTCGCGAAGTAGAAAAACTGGAAGTAATTTGAGTTAGCGCTCTTCCTCGTTATCTAAGTGCATTATTGCTATCCGAAGAAAAGTTTAGACTAATGCATTTCATGAACGGTGTTGAGCCCCTTTGACATACTTCACGTTTCACATTTTAGATGATACGTAGAGTATGCAAATGTTGAACATTACCTAGAATCGCGACAACCGTAAAAAGCTTCCATTCCCTTCCAAAGCCTCTCTGTATAAAGACTAGGCCAAAAGCTACTCTTCGTTAAAAGCGTACTGGAAATCAGGAACTGAACGGTCCTTTTAAGCAGGGTATCTAAATTCTTTCCTTGTAAAAGGTGCCGATAAGATAATGAGTAGTTAACTGAGAAGCGAAGGAATCATTTTCATTAGTGGACAATGTCGAGGATGTCGCCAAATCTTAGAGCGCATCCGAGGAAATAAGCCTGCTCGTGTGACATTGTGCCAACCATGAAGAGAATCAGCCCGAAAGTTACACGAGCAGTCTTATTTCCGCTCTACATTTTTGGTCACATCCTCGGCATTTGTCCGTTATAATGGACAAGATTCCTTCAAAAGACTACCCCACATTGTACAAAAGTAGCGGGTCGGACTATTTAGTGAAACTAGGCCGTGAGAAAATGTATTCAAGTCCTTTTCGCTATTTCTCGATCACGAAGTTCCTCGGGTAACCCAGTGTCTGGAGGTGATTAGGCTCGAGGCTTTGTTACGAGGTATTGCGCACCAGTTGATAGTGCCCTGTAACGAACATGGGGTTCCTAGAACCCCTCAAATAGATGGAAGAGGGTACGATATAACATTTAATGATCCAGGGCATTATGCTCAGGGGTAGCAGCAATTCTGGCACGAGTTGTGTAAGGATGGGGGTGGAGTCGTGTATTGCATGGGCTTACCTCCATAGAAACGAGCAACCTTAGACTTACTTTTTCATCTTGTTCACTCCAAATGTACAAAAGTGTTTCTTCTTCGTGGCACATGCTAGAGTATCTCGTATTTTGGCCACTGGTAGTGAGCAAATGCCAATCGTCGCATACCTGAAAATGGAGGCAAACCTCAACGAACCTTACCTCAAATAAACTAATTTTGTTGCTTGAGGAAAACCTTGACACCATTAAACTAGTCCTTCATTTACCGGCCCTTTTTATATCTCTATATTAAGTCTAATGATGTAGTTTGTGGAAGATTAAGACAACCCTGCCACACTCATTAAAATGCTACAACCAACAAATGCATATAGGCCAAAGCTTTTAGATGGTAAGAAAAGTGAAGATGCTACAAAAGATAGTAGATAACTAAGGACACTAGAGACTAGGGGCAGTGTAAACGAGGATGGGTAGCTTTTTGCTTAATGCGTAAATAAGTAGGATGAGGTGGGTATAAGCTGGTGGGTGTGTGTGTGTTCCGAGCCTACCTTACCAGTTTATAATGAGCAGATATCTATCCTCGACTTGAAGGATGAAGTTACCTTTTTTATACTTATATCTTCTACATTTGAAATGGGACGAGTTTCCCAAATTACTTTGAAATTTGAATTCAATGCTATTAAATGGGAACCACCTTTTATGGAATCTGAAAATTTAGATGAGTTTAGATTAGACAACGTTTAGCATTAGCATGGAAAAAAAAAAAATGGTTAAGGCAGAGAAACCAGAGTACTAAGCAAAAGGGAAATTTACGTTCATACCGAACAATTTACCAGTCTCAGAGACCAGAGCTCGTGATTCTAAGTAACAACTTTGAAAAAAAAAAAAAATTAGCTTAGGTTTAGGGACTGGCAATTAAGAGGGGCCTTATAAAAATACGAGAGATCTGGGTAATTGTCCTAACGTCCAAACTGACCAATGGCTTGAGCAAGGACGACGAAACGATTTTCTCCGTTGCTTGAGAACTGCAGTATATTCCTAATGACGCCCCAATACTCTTCTTCCATATTTATTAGGTATCTTTGTCCATCTTGATTGAAATGATTGAACGTCGTAATCAGGCTATTTCCAGAACACCTACAGAAGATGGTGTACAAAATTACGAGTGTTTGGATTAAAAGTACCCCCATTACTTAAGTGTAATGGGGTAACTATCATATAATCTATCACATGGGATAATAAAAGTAGAGGAAATAGAGTGCTCTTTGTTTCGTTTTTCTCTAAAGCGAAATAGCAACGAGGACGCATCACCGTAGAAAGTTTGTAAGTAGAGATCTGTAAAGAAAGTGGGTAGAGGAAGTAAATGTGTGAAAGATAAATATAACCGATCTTTCTGCAGATATTGAGGCCTGTAGAGCACTAAAATCTCCAGACTAGACATGCCTTTACGGGTGCCTAAAGGCTAGTAGTAGAAGGGGATGGGGGGACAGGATGCAGAAGTGTTACAGAGGCAAGAGGGAGGGGGGGGGGCAAACTGCTCCACACTTGGTCAAAGGACAACATCTTTTAGGGTAGAAAGGCAAGAGAAAACTGGTTTTACGTTCAGGTACTTTAACCATTTCATGCCCGGAATGAACTATCTATAATAACCATTAAATTAATATATTAAGAGTCAAAATGGCTTGACATTGTGATTCCACAAGACATAGGCCCTTAAAGAGTCAAGAGCTTACCACGAGTAGAAATAGGGCAAACGCTTCTGGCGTTCCTCAAAGACAAACGGGATATACTGGCCTTTGACAAAGGGGTCTCTTTTAAGTTTAGAGTCCAAGATCTGTTAGAAAAATATATGAAGTTTAGATATGGCGGTACCAGCGACCGCTTGTCACTTAATCTGTGGCACTCCTTAGAGGCTCAATCGTCATTTACAACTAATCGCTCCACGCAAAGTGACAGCCTTTACGTCAACCTCCAAAAAAAAAACTCCATCCACGCGAGCTGCGAGCTACCTAACTCAAGGAAACCGAGGATAATTTGGGGCCTCGCCTTATTAATATAAATTGTCAGACTTTCTTAACAAACAGTTCCATATATTTATACTCTAGCTACCTAGTGCTTTGAAAATACTCACTTTAAAGACGTGCGTTTCGAAGCAAGGACATTGCTTCCACCTTATGCAGTGTTCATATTCAACAGTGACATAAATACTCTTCGGGCTTTGCGAGTAAATCAGTTTGATTGATGAAAACCCTGGTATCGACGTGTCATCTTCTAAACTTATGTGAAGGAAGGATCTATGAAGACCTGCCAGAAATATGAATAATACTAGTTTCCAAATCGTGGGTAACATCAACTTATCTTTTAAGGCGGTGATGACTTCGACCTTTGTTCCGAAGTCGAAAAAGATTTCCGAGGTTGAAAATTGTCATCTTTTATGGACGAGAATTGAAAAAAGAAGACATTTGGCAATGATTTTAACTATTTAATACTTTAAGGCAAGACTAAGCCATTTCCTACCTGTTGCATGGACCAGTAGCACAGGAGCTATACAATCCCCCAGAGCATGCAACAGACTCCCTTCACTCACGAACCTGGTCCTTAAGGACAGCCTCACATAAAGCGCCGCCCCACTGAGGGTAACGTTGGCGAGGCGCGAGGGGGGGGGAGGTCAACAGCAGAGGCTATAGGATCAAAGCTTTCCCCCTTAATCTCCCAATCGGTCTGAGGGAGCAGAGATCTTTTCCTCCTAGGGAGCTATTAACTACGTCAACACAGGGGGTGGGGGGTCAGCCCCCTGTTAGGATCTAGAGATGGAAGGTTACAAAAGGTAAATGAAGGTAGAGTCAAGCGCAGGAATGGCCAACCTTTTGACAAGGCGGCCCCAAAGCTAATATTTAAGAATGCCGAGTCTTTCCTGGTGTTGATTTGAAATGTGGGTTCACAAACTCGATAAAATTAAGAAATCCTGGTGCAGATTAACTAGGCTCTTCTCCCCCCCCCCATTGGATTTTGTTAGGACAAAATCTCAAGTTTTGCGAGGAATGAAATTCCAATGCCTTAAAGCTTCCCTGGAGCTCGTGTGTCTGGTCCAATGCCAGCGAGAGCAGACACAAATCTGTGTAGGGAACTAGCCGTCTACTGAGGGGCAAACTGCTCCATCTACACACTACAGCACATCAGTCTCTTCCCGTATTAGAACGCACCACAACACTTCCGCCCCGGAACCCGCCGAATGATGTTGCTAGATCCCCACTTCTGGGCCCCCGTAACGGATAATGCCACCCTGAACAGCGAAGGGTTCTCCTCACGGGTTGTCAGAAACGGTTACCACGCTTCATGCACTCCCCCCCTCCCTACCACCACGATTAACTGAGCGGCCTGGTGCCCTCGGGCTTGCCAGCAATTGACATTTTAATCTTTATGTGAATTTCCTCATCCGGTCGGGAGATCTCGACGGAACTGAAAAGAGATGGGTGGTGCGATTAACTTAAGGCCACCCTTTATTAAAGATGTGTAGGTGCGAATATTGTTAAGGAAGAATCTCCCTTCTTCGTCACTTCTCCCCCTACAACTAGTTCAAAACTATGCTGCCCGGCTCCTCCTTCGCCGCCCCCGGTTCACTATTCGCTTCCGTACCCACTATAAAATTCTCCTCATCACCTACAAGGCCCTAAACCTCGAGGCTCCACCTTCTCTCGTCTGCCCTCTGCCGTCGTCAAACTTTTCGGGCACTCCGGTCTAACCTCGCTCCCATCCTGAGCACTCTTCTTTCTGTCCTCTGCTCGATGGGTGACCGTTTCTTCTCAGTTTATGCTCCTAGACTCTGGAATGCTTTTCCTGCCGAAGTCCGATCCTCTCTTGCTACTTTTAAACGTCTCCTGAAGACTCATCTCTTCAGAATTGCCTTCTCTCCCCTCTAAACTTTCTCTACACTCTCTACACAACCTGCGCTCTGGGATGGCTGACAGCCCTGAAGGTCGGATTATAAACGCATTATTATATTATCATTATTAAGATTTCCCCGACCATAAGAATTAAGCACCATAAGAACTATTAAAGCACCCATTCTCACAATGAGGAAATGTCTAGATGTAAACCAACCTTTAGCATATTCCAGGTTAATGCTGTTTAGGCGCCTCGATTCGAAAGCTATATTATTTAATGCCGTCCCAGTATCATTAGATTTCATCTCAGGAAGCCCGATTTGCTCCAAGAGCTAGAAAGAAGGTTAAAGTTATAAGCGCACTTTAAAAATTCTACTCCACTTTCTCAGGAAATGGTAGGAAGACGAACCTTTCCTGACGTCATGGTAGTTCCAGACCACTTTCTAAAGAAATTCAGGTCAAAACCATTTATTCTGTCAATGTGGATGTCTCCAGCAGACAAAATTCCATTTATCGTTTTTTTGCCCGTTATCAGCAGAGTGTCGGCAGAACGCAAGGCCAAGTCGTTAAATCTCAATCCATTAATTGAAGTTCCGATGAAGTTTCCTGTAAAACTTTCCTCGTTACTAACTAACTTAGCACAAGAGCAAGGATGAAAAGTTACCGGAGACCGATGAATATTTTGAGTGGTCTTTTAACAAATTTAAGCGTTATAATAAAACCAGAGACTCGCCTTTCACAGCCAAGTTATCAAATTTCTTCGGCAAGATATCGGAATAAGTCTTTGTATCTGCGAAGATTTTTAAAAGGTCATCGGGATCCATCTTGTAAATTAGTCCTTTGACCTGTTAGATAAGAAATTCCTTTTTACAAAAAATATTGAGGGAATTAAGGACAGTTTGGAAGGTAGGAGAGTGTTCCCTCGGTTAGTGGAGACTACCAAAATATGGTTACACCAAGGAAACTAAATTGAAAGAACCTACGATGAATGCGTTTTTTACCCCCTTTATTTGTGAGGGTAAAAAATTAACCCGTTCTTCCTGGTTCGTGTTTGTTAAAAAGAACTTTAACGATTGGTGGCAATCTTTCCTCAGACATTTTTTTCTGACTAGGGTCTAACAAAGCAAACTACAAGGAGGATAAAAAATGAAACTAGTGTGGAATAATAAAAGATCCTAAACTTGCACTCTAAGTGTCCTATGGAGAGGAGTTCATTAGAAGTCCTTCAGAAAACCAACTTTTTTCAAAGAGCAAAATTCTGAAAGGACACTTCCAGAAAGCCTTCGAAAAGGTTCGTAGTGGTAATAGTAGTGATAGTGGTAATATTAGTAGTAGTAATAAAGGGAAAGACGTGGTAAAAAGAGGGGCAGGAGACCTTTTTTTCGCGACCATCTTGCGACTGGTATCAAAGGCAGTGGCAGAAAGTACTAGTCTAGTCTTTGGCTTCATTGAAAGCCCCAAAAAAAAGATGATAATCCAAAGAGAAAAAATCCAGGTGGTGTCCAACCTCGTCCAAAAAGTCAGCGGAAGACCAATCGAAAGTGGTCCTTGATGGATAGTAAAACCTTTTACCCCAAAAGGAGGGAAACGTGAGTATGGTTCAAATGGCGGCACATACTTGACTGCGTTCATCTGGACTTCATTCTCCTTCATGCTTTTTCACACAACGCAATCATCTGCAATCTCGTCCCTATGAACAAGACCTTCCCCCACATGCCCTTCGAATTTCATATCTACCCACTCGCTTCACACGACGTTTCGAGCGAACGGGATCCATTACCAAAAGGGTTTAATCCTTTCCCTGAACAGCTCAACACTTTCGTCCATCTTCTTTTTTAACTTCAATTTATACAAACGAATCCCATGAAAAAGAACTTGCCTGCAAATCTTCTTTAATGGTGATAGGCTTTGTGAATTCCAAATGTTCATGGATATGTTCATCCCTCAGTTTTATATAACGATCGACTAAGAAGTTATTAGTTCCTGTAATAGATTCAGATTTAATGGTCAAGTCCCGTTTCAGAAAGTCTTTAAATATTTCTAAAAGAAAAAAAAGTCACAAAAGGGATTTTCAAAGGAAAGTCAGAACATTAAGAAAACAATGGTTGGAAAAGGTTACGATCAACCCACCAATAACGAGCTTATGTAAACAAAATAGTGGATCCGAGTATTATAAACGAGTAAAAAAAACAGCCATTAGGTTTTGCTGGGGGATAACCAAGCCTACTTCCGATTTGGCTGCAGCCTGTTCTTAAGCGAGGCTTATTAGCCTACCTCGAGCCACAAGGGTACCAATGGTGGCCCCCGATAAGAAAACTTTCCGTCCCGTTATTTCGTTGAGTGGGGCGACTTTCTTTAAGCCGAGTTCCGAGATTGCTCTCATATCAACTCCATTCACGAAGATGTCGGACAAAAGATCATCCGTGATGATCTTGTCAACGGAAAGATCTTCAAATTCTACGTCACATACAGTTTCCTGTAGAACATTAGAAGTTAGTTTACGGGTATTTTACCCTAATTAGAGAAATTTTGTAGATCAACAAGTTTCTAGTACCGAGTTAATTTTGTTGGTAGAAATCTTTTCCAGAAACTCATCGACAGGTAGGTTGTTTACGTAGTTTGCTGCGAGTTCTTTAATATAAACGGGTCCTTTAAATACAGTTGGGCCTGAAGAAAGATTCAACGGTTAAAACAAGTTTAATAAATGTTATTTAAAGGATAAAAAAGAGAAGTCTCTTCAAAATCTGAAAACAGGGTTGCCAAAAATGAAAAGTAAACTGATCAATTAACAAATAATTATTAACCGTGGGAGATGGTACGGAGCATGACGTCAGGTCTCCTGGACCTACCCTTAAAGCCATAAATGAACTGCTTCAATTCAAGAATACAATACTGTACATCGTGGTTAATGTAGTGAAGGCAACACTAGAGTACCTGTAATTTCTTGGTACTTCGACTTTCTTGCTAGTTTCTCTAGAAACTCTAGTAGGTCAATTTTATTCGGTCCAGAGAAAAGTCTTCTTCCCATAGTAACATTTCCCTCTATTCTTAGATAGGCCAGAGAAAGCTCAGACGAAACAAAATTGACGTCTTTGCTTATCGGAGGGTCTAGAGCCTAGAATAAAGCGACGACCATCACTAGTGCATTAGTATTCATTACTCTAACTGTAGTCCTTGCATGGACTACTAGCACACGGTGCTAGAAAATTCACAATACATTCCAAAGTTTCCCTCTATTCTAACCCAAATATCTCGGGACAAAGAAAGCGCGGTCCTACTTAACGTTAGCGAGGCCTATAGCGCAGACTAGAGGAAGCAGAGGACATCTGCGTGGCAATGCAACCAAAAGTTTACTCACCTCTTTTACATTGCAACCATCTATTAATCCATTCGATGTAACATCGTCGAATATGAGGTCAGATTTAAACAATATTGGTGCCTTAATTTCGGAAGGCTCATTTGTGAGCACTATTTCATCCATGTTGATGTTGGAAATTTGGGAAGCTCGTATCGCTCCTAGAGAATAATGGTAATGTCCGAAACAGTTTGGAGAGATGAAAAATTCGACTATTGCATCATCCGCATTACTTACCCGCTGTTAATCCTGCATTAAAACTGTATCTTCCTTTAATCAACTGATCCTTCTTCCTTGAAAGTAATCTGGTTGCCAACTCTCTCAAATCGATTCCATTAATTCTGTCTGCTACTAGATTACTAACTTGCAGCGGTCTTGCGAAGACCTTTTGGCCTTTAATCTTGCAGCCACGACAATCTCTTCCAATCTGACAAAGGAAATGAATTGGTTCATCTATTTAGCGATTTATCCCTCTGCAAATGACAAAAGCTGCTACTTACTTGTGCCAAATAGCTGTCCAGGGGCCTTGAGTTAAGCCTGTGGATATCGAGTGAACCAGTGAAGGTTACATTCCCGTCCACGGTCACTTTTTGGGCAAAGATTAAGGAAGAATCGAGAGAAACGCTTTTCTCCATCCATTCGTCAAAGTTTCTCCCGTTCAAGTTTTGAGTTAATGTAATGTTGTCCACTGAGGGGTAGTAATTAGCCAATTAAAACATGCTTAAAGTTCCTTTCCATCCTACACACTTTAATCTAGTTTACCAACCTCCAAGATCGTCGAAAGAAACCATTCCTTTGATCTTGTTAATTAAATTGAGTTTCTTCTGAAGAAACTCTCTTGGATTTCTGGCGTTGATCCGTTTAGTTTTTAAGTCTCCTTTAACGTGAAAAATTTGGACATCAACGGGCTTTTCGAAGAAAAGTTTTCCTGAAAAGAAGTTAAAATATTAGAAGGATCTATTCGATGGAATGTGTTTATACAATGGGCTTACAAAAAAAAAATATTAACGAGTACCATGATATAGTTTAGATCTTCCGTATAGCTCGTCAATTTTCACGTTTTTGAGAATTCCATCTTTAATCTCCAGCTTGTCAACTTCAACCTCACTCGCGTCCTGAAAAGGAGTTTTGATTACATTACTAAACACTCGTGCCAAGAAAATATGTCTACAGGAAATCTATAATTTCATGCATTAGATTTCTTGAAGGAACATTCCTAACATCAGTTCTATCGATCAAACCTTCATGTTTGTCATTTTCTTCCGGATGGATGGGAAATATATTACATAAGTGAATAGCGACTTCAACCTGGGCATTAAATGCTTGTGACACGAGACCCTATTCGAAAAATCAATTAAATAATCAATAATTTTGAAGTATTTTGAACCAGGCAAAAGATGGGCTTACCAGAGAAGGAATTAAAAGCCATTACTCACAGTCCTGCCCCAAATAGTTTGCATCCCGTCAAAGGTTATAGCCACATCTCTTAGCAGAGAGAGAGAAATCCCATCAACTTTCTTCCCAGCGGCCAACTCCACATCATTTAACACGGTCAGGTTATTCTGGAACGATTATAACTTCGATTTCAATTTAACCCTTTTTTCCAAATTCATCTTCGAACCAGAATAGAAACATTGGGACTTACCATGAAGTAATTTTGCCCAGTGATGACTTGGTCCATGTCAGTAAACCAGTAGTCGCTTATTTTTTGTCCATTCAACGAAGATGCTCGTAACATTTTGCTGAAAAGGAAGCGTAAAACTGTAAATGTTTTTTTTTTGGGGGGGGGGGCAAGACACATGACTAAGATTTCTTACACGCAACTTACCGAAATATTCCATTTTGAATCTTGACGCTGACAGGAATCCTTTGATAAACGCTCTTCCTCCAATATTTATTTTCCAAGTCAGGAAAATCTACGCCATTTATAGTTGCGATACGCACGTCCCCATTAACCTTTAATATTAATTTAGGGTCAGTCTTCTATACATATCAAGGAAGGGATAAGATGAATAGTGCCGTCTACCTGCACAATTAGTAAGTTTCCTACCATCTGCATTTAATTTAGGGGAAGAGGCATATACTTTTACAGATTCTCCACGCTTAGTCTATCGTAGGAGGATGTTATTCCATTGATTAAGTCACTTAAGTAGGATCGTTAGATATTGAATCAAACCAATGGTGACCTAAAATCTATAGCAAACTAAAATGAGTGTTATTCAGTTTAAGGATGAATATCGCTCAGTATTGAGTATCTAAATGACTGTACAAACTTTCACCAACCATTAAATCCTCGTTAAAGTGAACTTCATGGTTAATAACATCGTTAAAATTTGTGTGGTAGGCGAAATGAAGAGATGGATCAAAACCATTGATCGTGGCTCCCAAGTCCATCGTGATGCCTTCGCTTCCGGAAACTTCGACATCAGAAGAGAACGTTATGCGACCTGCAGAGGTATTTTGTTCATTTAATTCACCACAGGTTAATTGGGGGGCGGGGGGGTAGATATAGCTGATGCTTTCCTTTACAGATTATTCTAACTACATTAATCTAAATTGGCTATTCGTGGGTAGACGTCTAATTAGAGTAAGGGACTTTAGATAACAGTCACACGTTCGAACCCACGTGCCGGTTAATCTAAAGGTCGAAGTAATCCGTCTTCAAATGTCTTCCCGATCCTATTCTCAGTACCTCATCTCCGGGGGGCCCCCTTATCTAAACTAGTTTAACTTACGAGTAAGGGTTCAGAATAGAGGCCAAATAGCATTTCGAGGAGAGAAGAAATACGCCGATAATAAAGAACGAGATACAAGGATACGCAGGCATAACACCTAGGGAAAGTAATCCAATGGGGACTTTCACTCGGGAAGGAGCGAGACTACTACGAAAGCACTCAAAAGAGCAAACCCAATTGTCTTAATATTAATGGCGGGAGAGAGGGCACAAAGCCACGCGCAGAAGGGCACAAAGCCACGCGCAGAAGGGCACAAAGCCACGCGCACACTTTGTTTAGGAAAAAAAAATTGTCACCTATAACATGCTTGTATATAATATGTACCATACCTGAATTTATAATTAGCTATGGTACTGCTCTAAGATAGGGTAGATCGATACATAAAAGGGAAATTTCTATTTTTAATGAGAAATAATATTAGAGGTGCCGAAGCGAAGGCAATACCTAGAACCATCCACTGAACTGAAGCACACACCAAAAGCAAAGTGCCCAGGTACCCGGGTGTCAAGTTGAATATATCTGCATGGATATTCCAGCAATAGGGATCAAGTACTTACTTTCGAGGGGCCACGAATTCGGACCCGAAGCCACTATGAAGTGCAAATGACAGGAATGACAAGCCCCCAAGAGGGTGCACGATTGGCCAGCATTCTTTAGCCGACATCTGGAGGATTTGGGGCTTTCCCGGCCCCAATGGCTACAAAAGGAACCGTGCCTATATATCTTTCACACTTTCCTTCTCGAAACGGGCACGCACATAATTATGCACGTGCAATTAATCTACTAAAACTTTACAACATGTCATAAATAATATATACTGTATTCTTGTAAAGGCTATATAGGCAAAAATGAATTCGAGGCGCTTTCACACGCACACACGGTCACACGCAATAAACCGCTTCTCGCGCCATCTTTCCTGACCACTTCGGGGTGCGCCAAAATTCTGGGAGATGCCTAGACAGCTGTGCAGACATAATTAACAAAACCCACCAAGCTAAGAAATGTCGAAGACTATGTGCCTTTGTTTATTGTCACAGAGCCGTGAAACACAATCTTATTTCCTAAAATTATCTCTATCCATAAGATAAAATTATTTAGCAGATGCCTGAATTAAAACTCCCTGCTCACTTTATATCCACTTGTCACAAACAAACTTTCAATTCAACTAAGCTCCGCCCAAACCACATGATTGGCCAACAGTGGGCCACGCCTACATTTCTTGACACGCTAAATAACGCCCAACATAGACCCCCCCAAGGCAGTACACATGACAATAAAAACTTTAAGGCCGTAAGACTAAGAAATTTCGTCATCAGTAACAGTAGAATGTCGGCTCGAGAAGAGGAATCTTAGGCCAAAGTAGACCGACTTTAGTAGGTCTGCCTCAAATACCCGACCACTAACTAAACGAATTAATTGCGCCTATGCCTACCGAGTCTCCGCCCAATAGAGAGTCTTTGAATGCGCCTTCGAGGATTTTCCTTCTACGGGTAATTGACTGGTCCTCTTACCCAGCTTACCAAGCAAAATTCAACCAGAGGATAATCATCCCCAATTGCAGTCGGTCTCCAAGGTTAGCGCTCGGTAACTAATTACCCCCAAAACGCGCTACATTCCATTGAACAAACTTACCCCATAACTGGGAGTTCAATTCCTTATAAGGAGGTAACTTCCAACTCCCTTTAACCGGTAACCAACGAATACTCCATTGACTAGGCATAATGAAAGTGGTACTGGGTCAAGTAAATGCAGACTATACTGACTTCAATAAGTCTACTAATGGACAACCATCCCTATATAGGTAGTAGAGTAAACTGTGGTGTGTTTCAGATAGCTTTGAAGTACTTTCACACATTCAAATACTTCTTATTACAATAGCAAAATTAAATTTAACAGTATAGTTCAATTTCTAAAGGGATAAACACCGTTTATAGAGATTAGAACATCTATCTACTTACCAGTGATTGTTTGGTCGGGGCCTGAAATAAGAAGATCTTTGTCGAAATCGAACTGGTTTATTGAGTTCGAATTCAAATCGCCTTCGATTATTCCATTATCGACAAAGAATTTGACTTCCGTTTTGCTGTGTTTGAGTCTCAGGAATTCTGTCCAGTTCGTGTTATTTAGAGTCTCCAGATCCATTGTTCTAACTTCAAGCAGGTTTTCAAATTTTACAGGACCTAAAGAAGTTGAACTGAGTAAAGGAGTGAATAAGAAATTAATAAATAAGAGCACTACACCCCAGCTATCCAATCATAACATTTTCACTGGCAGCGACTACAAACTCCATCAGGGCTCAAACATGTATCCAACACCAAAACTAAAATGGTAAAGTCCAAGGGAACAGTCCTGGCGCGATAGGACGCAACTTTAGGTTCATGTCTGCAGTCTCAATTTTCCTAAGAAACCCAAAGGACCCACCTGATTCTGACCATGTAGTCAGTGGAGAAGAGCAAAGCGCCCTCATGGCGCTCAGTTCCCACATTCCATACATGTCCAGGAACCAAGCAGTAGACAATCTCGCCATCATCCTAATTCGCAGCAGCCGTAGCATCACAGATACGGCGAACCAGAAAGGTCAAAGATTCCAAAGCCTCGTGTCACTAAGGCGGCAAAGAGTCGCTACAAATTCACAATTCTGGCTAGGAACAGGCCACCTCGCGCAATCTCGCGAACTGAGCGGTGTATTGCAACCAGCTTGGCCGCGAAGACTGACGCAGCGCCTGGTAGAGCCCTCAAGTTTCAGATGAGTGCCCGAAATCGGAGCCCTTCATCTGACTTAGATTCATCCGTGTACACTTACGGATCCAGCGTGACACTAAGTGAGCTAGGTTGAGTGGGAAACCAATACTTCCGGCGCTGTGAAAGCATAGGAGCAGCGACAAATATTCATAGTTGTTACTCTCCAGGATTGTGTCTTTAGTACAACTAGAGGCGGCACTGGTACAAACTACATCTAGCTCTTGAGGCAGTCTTTTTGTTATAAATCCGAAAGGCTTAGTGAATCATTTGAATCTATGGCAGCAATAGCACCATCGAGGATCGTTGGGAGACTGATCGAGACGATGAGGTCCCGTGTGGTGGTGGGTATGATTGGTTGCGTCGTCCTAGACGGGAGAGTGGTTAGTAGATCTTGAAAGATCTACTTCCGTAGTCGGGAGAGCCAATTCAGTTTTGTATCCACCGGATCCATAGTTTAGACTTAAATGGTGAGGGACAAACTAATCTCTCAACATGGTATGCCGATCTTTATTGGGTGTCTGAAGTACCGATTTTACCGACTGACGCCCTTGGGAGCCACCTCCCACCAGGTGACCAAACATCTCTAGGCATAGCGCGCCACCTGGATTTGGACGTGAAATGGAGACCATGACGAAGGTAAAGTAGAAGGAAAGGTTTAGAAGAACAGTCATGATAAAAACCCTACCACCAACCGGAAGCAAGAAGTGAGCTACCACCAACCTCGCGGCCTCTATTACGGAGGGAATGGTGGAAGCTTGTCGGTGGCTAGTGTTTAAAATTAGCTACCGGCCCAAAATTAGGTGAGTAGGGGTTGTATTTTACTGGGGAAAGAGCGAACTGGAAACTGAACTAATTTTATTTTATTGACGACCGGGGGCACTGAAGATGGGAGGCCATGAGACCAGGTTTCAGTTGTAGTAAAGGCTTTGCTACAGCATTGACGCTCTTGCTGGGAGGGCACAAGTTTTTATTTACACAAGCCTGCATAGTGCGCCCCCCCTTACATTGAGAGAGCTCGTACGCAGGCCCCCCAAGAAAGACCGGATAGAATTTTAATTAATTTACTAAATTCAATGTTCGTTTAATTTATACCGATGAATTATCGACAAAAGGCAGCTAAATGCAACAAAGGGTGTAGTCGTGAAAATTTGATAAGATACCTGATAATTTCCATAGTTTTACAGATGGAGGGGTGTGATTTTAGAACTGCAGAAACATCAAAATGCCTCAAGAGACTTAAGAGCATCAACACGACTAATCCTCAATCCCGTCCCCTATTCTTGAATACTTTCTAAACTTACCTTTGACACGGCGCATCGCAAACTATCAACTTTTACAGAAAATTCAGACCAATCTTACCAGTGAATCTTTGGAAATTACTAGATTTCTTGGCAGCATTTTTATACATCTGCGAAACATCTAGTCCGTTTATCGTTGGAGCTTTTACGTCACCATCCACCCTCACATTGCCGTTAACAATCAGCGTTCCGTCGAACACCATCGAAGAGTCATTCCGGAGTCTAAGCAAAGATTTGCTCCACTCGTCATAGCGGACCTTATAGGGCAAATCGAGATTTGACACATTTAGTTTTTTTACTCTAGAAGTTGAGACAGTTCATGGCAAAATTAAATTTATAATTTGTCCAATTCATCTTCATTATTAAGGTCGCCGGTGTTTGTGGTAGCCATTATGCTATGTTGCCACCGGCTAAGGTCCATTCCTTAGGCCTCTAAGTGTCAACCGAACGGGGTTCTCCCATAGATCCAGCACCATCTAGAGGTTTTGTCAGTTGTGCTTGTGTCAGAATTGCTACGAATGTCTTTACCAGTTTAGTTCCTGTAAACAACTGGCGCAGTCTATCAGACTGGTATTTAAGAATTTAATTTGGGTTGATGACCACGTCGCAGCCTTGCCAGGGGTACCTGTGTATGACTAGGGATGCAAGTTTCTTCAGAACAGATATCTGTTGAAATATCCCAGTGGTTTAGCCCAAAAGGTTGGATCTGTAGATAGAGGGGTGTAGCAAATTGGAGGGGAAGGGGATGAAAACTAAAATTAGCGTGACTAGAGTTGCTAACAGTTTGCTGTAACACCGAATCCCCGCTGGCGAGCGGCGTATCTAATGCGTCATCCTGCCAAAAGGCTCATTCAAGCGAAACTTTTAACCGATCGCTTGCACTTTTCGGCACACTGCAGATGCTATGCCGTTTGCTGATCGTTTTACGAGTAGAGGTGGCCTGGTTACAGGAAGGTATTCTTTTGCGTATCCATAATATGCCTGTTTCGTGGAGGATGACAGAAAATTTGCATGTAATGGCATGGGACGTTTGAGTTTAGAGTACTATGGAGAAATTTATTTTCGCCGTTAGTCAGTTTTATGAGCGGAGTAACTCATTTAACGTTTACTGTACTGTAATTACAGTAGGTGCCCAGGGTGTAGAGGTATAGGCGAGTGACGGATAGATATACTGTTCATATGCGAGGACGATGGATTTCTTGTAGTGCCCAAATGCGGTTTCCGTGAACACTACGTGTGCTAATTTGGGTGTGGGCTTTGTATGTTGTGAGTTGTCCGAAAATTATTTATATAGTGACGTAGAGTACTTTTATTTGGGGGAGGGGGAGCTGATCGAGCTAATGGGAGTTTTGTACTCCCGTTCGTCTCCGATGTAATTTGAATGGCGCTATGTTGGGAACACACACTAATCATGAACAGCAGTCGGATGGACAGCAGTCGGATGGACAAGTGGCACCATGAATCAAACCCAAGAAGGAATTTTTCTGTTTTGATCCAGAGGTATAGTTGAGAAAATGGTAGTCCAATGAGTAGGCGAGGTTAATTAAGATGGTTACACCCTCACCACATTAGAGTGTTCCAAGAATAAGGACGGAGAGATTGTATTCACTGTAACTGCGATGAAGAGGATGGAAGCCAAGATCAAGTACCAATTCTTACCCCATTTATATTCATAACATTTAGTTCGTGTCTTGCCCGCAAAGTCTGCGACACTTCCAAGGTATCCAAAGTGACGTCTGATGAAGTAGTGATAAACTCGTACGATTTTATGCCGTTAATTTCAATAGGTTCAGAGGAAAATCTAGAAATGTCCTTTTTGACTTCTAGAGAAAGGAAGGAATGAGAGCCGGTTACGACCTGGTCGGAGTTTCTGGAATTCATCAAATCTGGAACACAAATATTTGCTAATTTACTAAATCTTAATGAAGTTCTTACACTGTACTATTAAGAATCTATATATATATATATATATATATATATATATATATATATATATATATATATATATATATATATATATATATATAATAATCTTCCGTTTACTAAATATCAGAACAACAGTCCAAAGAGGAAGTTTGCATTATTAAAATACCGGACCGTTTGTAGGCCTATCCGGCTTGCAAAAGGATACGTTCAAGGGATGACATTTAGTTATAAGGTTTGAAAATATTAATTACCTGGTGGTAATATGAATGTAGAGTTGTCGCTTAGTAGGTCTGTATTTAAATTCTTTGTTATCACCTTGTCAAAATTTAAATTAGTAGTCACGAGCTGGTCATCATTGACGAGTAGAAATTTCGTTTTATAATCTTCGATAGGAACCCCATTAAACTGAAAAGAGAGTCGCTTTAGGATATTTGTCATCTTCTTTTAGTAGAGAATTATGAACCGAGGTCTTATTCAAATTGCTATTTACATCAACGGTGTGGTCCTCGACCAATTCCAAATACAGAATTATCCGTGCAATTCGCACTAAAAGTCTACAAGACACGGATAACCATCACAAAGGTGAGAAGTCCCAATTACGGAACCTATCAATTTCATTCTTGCTTTAATTGCTCCCAATTTTAAAGATTTCGCTCAATTGTTTGTGATTTCATTTTCTTTGAGGCTGGAGTGAGTCTTCTGCTTCGAGCAATTGGAAAAAGATTTCCGCAGTAATTCCTCTTCCTTGGCCTTTTTCGTAATCTCCCCCCCCCCCCGTTTATTCCCGTCTGGGTAAAGAGGATTAAAACGTTAAAATATTTTAATAAAAGAGAACAACAACTTCTACTTACCTCGTGAAGATCAAGGGCCAATATATTGCTGTAGTTCGCTACCAATTTAGGAACTTTAATTGACGTCCTTACATGTTGATCGCCTTCGAAGGTCATAAGGAAAGGCAGTTCGGCCTCTAATATTTTCATCTTTTTCTATTGAAAGAAGATGAAGGTAAAGGATTATATTGAGGCAGAACAAAAGGAAGCATTCTATAAAGCATACACAAACGAATTTGTACAGCACTTCAAAGCAAGTTGGCCAGTGCAAATTTACCAAATGAATTATAGAACCATAGAACTGAATGGCACAATCTAAGATTCTAATTTTGCATTAGAAGTTTTTTTTTTGTTTTTTTTTAATTAAGGGGCTATCTGGCGACTGCCGACTAAGGCATAAGTTGCCGTAAACAAACAGCCTAGTTCTAGGCTACTTTAAAAAAATGAACAGGAAACAATAAAAAGAAATAACAATAACAAAGCAATAACAAAAACAACAACAACAATTAAACCGGGTTGAATGAAAGGGAGAAGGCCGGCCTCCCACAAAAAGTCAACAAGTCCACCAGTCAAAGTACACGCACTCGTCCCAAGTACAAGGGACAGGCGGTAGCGACCCCGCCCATCCCGGTACCGGGACAGGTGTCGTGCGCGAAGATCACCCAGACTGGGACATTTGACAAGAATGTGCCGAACAGTCTGGGGGACGACGCAGTCGTTGCAATAGGGCGCAGGCGAGCGCTCCATCAAATAGCGATGCGTCACACGAGTGTGCCCGATTCGGAGACGACAGAAAGCAACCTGAAGCCGCCGCGGCATTGTGGATAGGTCCATGGGAACAGTCGCGGCGCAATGGCACGCAACTTTAAGTTCCCTACGACCATCTCCCATCTTCTTTGCCAAGCAGTCCGAAGAGCTGCCGTATTCCTGCCATGTAGTCAGTGTGAGGAAGAGCGAAACGCTGGTCCGGTCGCAGAGTCCTCGCGGACTCTTTGGCGCCCTCATCGGCGCGCTCATTCCCCGCAATTCCTACATGTCCAGGAACCCAGCAGAAGATAATCTCGACATCTGCCCGGCTCGCCAAAACCGTGGCGTCACGGATTTCGCGAACCAGGAGATGCGGAGATTCCAATGCCCAGAGAGCACTAAGGGCGCTTTGTGAGTCGCTATAGATCACAATCCGGTCTCCGAACCAGGCACGTCGCGTAATCTCCCGTACCGAGTGGTGTATTGCCACCAGCTCGGCCGTGAAGACAGACGCAGCGCCTGATAGACCCCCGCTGACTTCAAACAGAGGGGATACGGCGTGGAAGCCGACCCCCTCTTGGGACTTGGAGCCATCCGTATACACTGGCACGGTACCAGCGTGACACGATGTGTGCTCCAAAAAGGTCGAACGCAATACTCCCGTCGCAGTACAAGCTTTGGGAGCAGAGGCGTGGCGACAAATAGCCAAATGTGGTACCCTCCAGGGTGGCGTCCTGGGCAGAACCAGGGGCGTCACCGGCCCGAGAGCTATATCTACCTCTCGAAGGAGTTTCCTGGCCCTAAACCCAAAGGGCTTAGGGTATGACTGGCGTCTCTCGGCGGCATAGGCACCATCGAGATCAACTGCGGATGCAGTGAGAGCTGTTGGCGACTGAGGGAGGCGCCGGGCTCGCGCGTACAGGCGAGTGATGCACTGCACGCGGCGCAGAGCGAGTGGCATCTCCCCAGCATCGACCAACAGGCTCTCAATGGGGGAAGTGCGGAAGGCACCGGTCGCAAGGCGAAGGCCGGTGTGGTGGATCGAATCCACCTTCCGCAATAAACGCTCGGCTGCGGATGCATAAAACTCGCATCCGTAGTCGAGCTTCGAGCGAACAAAGGATCGATAAAAAAGTAAGGCAGTAGCCCTATCAGCGCCCCAAGCGCTGAACGTCACGGAACGGAGAATGTCCATGGCGCTGGTACAAGAGACCCTAAGGCTGCGAATATGAGCCTCCCAGGTGAGGCGTCGGTCGAATACAAGACTAAGGAAACGGTGCGACTCAACTACATCCAGGCGCACCCCATTAAGAAACAAATCTGGGTCGGGGTGAAGCCGTGGATGGCGGCAGAAGTGCACCACCTTAGTCTTGGCCAAAGAAAAGCGAAACCTGTGCGCTTCGGCATAGCGAGAGACGCGGTTTAATGCCTGTTGGAGTCGACGCTCCAGAGTTGGCATCTGGGCCGCGCCAAAAGAGATCGAAAGGTCGTCCACGTAGAGCGTAGCGAGAACATCTTCCGGCAGCACCGAGGTGATGCCGTTGATGCTCAGGGCAAAGAGTGACACTGAGGACACTTCCCTGCGGGACACCCTCTTCCTGCTCCTTTGGGCCGGAGAGGGCTCCCCCCACCCGTACGCGGAATCGATGATCTCGCAAAAATTCAGATATAAACATTGGGAGGCGTCCCCTCGCCCCCATCGTGTGGAGAGTCTCCATGATACCGTATCGCCATGCGGTATCATAGGCCTTCTCCAGATCGAAAAACACCGTGGCGTAGTGCTGTCTACGAAGGAAAGCCTCGCAGACGGCATTTTCCAGTCAGAGCAGAGCATCCGACGTGGAGTGGAACTTACGGAAGCCGCACTGTGCAGAAGACAGATGGCCTCCGCTGTCCAGGAAATAGGCTAATCTAACATTTACCAATTTCTCCATCAACTTGCACACGCCAGAGGTTAGAGAGATTGGGCCAAAACTGGTCGGAGTAGAGTGATCTCTCCCCGGTTTGCGAAAGGAGAGCACAGTAGCGATTCGCCAGGAGTCTGGGAGAAGACCTTCCACCCAGATCCTGTTGAACAAATCTAACAGAAAGGCCATGCCTCGCTCACCCAGGTGTCGAAGCATGGCGTACGGGACATCGTCCGGACCATGGGGGGTGTCCGCGCACGATGCGAGAGCGGAACGCAACTCACTCACAGTAAACTTGTCGTTGAAGGGTTCTCCGCCTCTGGAGGTAAAGTCCAGCCGGCGGCCTTCCGCGACATCACGACATGCATTGAATGCTGGCGGAGCAGCATCACGGCTAGAGAATGCGGAAAAAGCGGTCGCGAAGGATTCCGCCACGGACGTGGGGTCCGAGATTGTGGTCCCATTCTCCTAGAGAACGGGAGGGGGGTCCTGCGAGAACTTGCCCCGAATCCTTTTGACTCGCTTCCACACCTCAGCTAAAGGGGTCTTCCCGTTAAGTGAAGACACGTATGCCCGCCAAGAGCGGCGGGCGTGCTTCGAAATATACCGGAACCTAGCCCTAGCCCGACGAAATTCAGCGACAGTGAAATCGTTCGGGCGGCGCTTATAGCGCATGTAGGCATAACGCTTCTGTTTGAGGGCCGTCTCACACTCGGGCGACCACCATGGGAGTGGTCGGCGTGCAAAACGGCCAGACGTCCTAGGAATAGTAGTCAGGCCCACGGCGATGAGGTTGCCGGAGAAGAACTCAACGGCCTCATCTACCGACCTAAACTCCTCGACTGAGATAGAGAATTCAGTCATTTCCTGAAATGCAGGCCACCGCGCCAAGCACCACCGAGGTGGGCTCTCAGGTGGCAGTTGCCCTGAAAATGATATTTGAATGGGAAAGTGATCACTACCATGGAGGTCATCGACCACCCTCCAATCAAAATCAGGCTGTGCATCCGAAGAGCACAAAGATAGGTCAAGGCAAGAAAATGAAGCGGTTCTCGGACAGTGATGCGTAAACTCATCCACGTTTAGGACACCCATCTCAAGCTCTTCGATCAGATCGGCAAGGACTTGTCCCCTTGGATTGATGGAGTAATCTCCCCAGAGAGGATGCCTGCCGTTCAGATCTCCAAGCAAGAGATAGGGCCTCGGCAACCGTGCCACGACGCGGCGGAAGTCCCCCGCGTCGAAGTCAGCTGACAGTGGAATGTACGCAGAAATGATAGTATACCTCCTATCCAGGTGCAGCTGCACAGCCACTGCCTGAAAGGAGGTATCTAAAGAGAAAGGAAGAACGGAGACATCATGCCGGGTGTAAAACGCGCATCCCCCAGCCCGGCCATCCCGCGGTGGTGGGGTCGCAAGACCCTTATACCCCGGGAGGGCAGGCAGCGGGCACGCGCCTAGCATGGTCTCCTGCAAAAAAATAGTTAACGGGGAACGGGACGAGACGAGCCTCCGCAGCTCCTTCCAGTTGGCCCGGAGTCCACGGCAATTCCATTGAAGGAATATGCCCTCCAGGCCTAGCTCGGAGGAGACGCGGGGGCCCTCCTCGAATTGAAGACCCTCACGGGAATGGCCGTACGCTTTCCGGGGGCAGAACCCCGGGCGCTGTTGGCCGGACAAAGCGCTGAAGGCGCTGTCGCCTTCGAGGACTTATTGAGGGAGGTTGGGCTCGCCATGCGAGTCTTTTTCTCCCTCCGCCTCGAAACCTTAGGCGGGCGTTGCGGCTTCGGAGGCGGGGGGCATTCTTTTCGAGGAACCACCATCTCCGAGCCACTCGCTCCACCTCGGGGCGTGGGCGAAGGGGCCGAAGCTCCTTTGTTGCTGTCCTCCTTTCGGGGAACAGCTTTAGGAACCCCGGAAGATGGCCTAGCGACCATCTTCAGGGGTGTTGCCTCCTGTGAGTCTAACGACTCGGTGGAGGCGCGTGGCCGTTTCGCCTTACGGGAAACGGTCACGCTGGGGGAAGAGGGGGGAGCCCTGGTTTTAGCCGGGGCAGGGTATGAACCCTTTTTGCCGCCAGCTTTACCAGGGGAGCGCCCAGGTTGGGTAGATCCCGCAGAAGGGCTCCGAATGGGCGCGGAAACAACCGTGCTCGTTGGCCTGGATGGGCCAGGAGCAGAGGGTGCCTTTCTAACTATTGAGGCATATGACGTCCCAGGCAGAGCCGGGCGCGCCAGGACCAAGTCCTTTGCCTCGCGGAATGAGAGTCGATCCTGGGCCTGAACGGCCAGGATTTCTTTCTCCAGGAGATATGCATCACATTGCTTCGAAGAAGCAGGGTGCGGCTCTCCGCAATTGACACACTTGGCCACACACGATTTGGACTTATCGTGTGCGACCTTGGAGCAATTTACACATACTTCGGGTGACCCCGACTTTGCAGGTCTACATGAGCGATTCGTATGGCCGAAGCGGTGACAGTAATAGCACCGCCGTGGCAGTGGCACGAATGCCTTCACGCGGTAGCGGTACCAACCGGCACGCACCGACTCAGGGAGCTTGTCACAGTCGAACGTGACGAAGAGTGTAGGGGCAGGGTCTCGAGGCCCCTCCCTGTTTTCTCATCACACGTTCGACCTTGACCGCCCCATGGTCGGCCAGCTCTAGGGTGATGTCCTCAATGGAGTAGTCAACGAGTTCCCTCGCATAAACTACTCCTTTCACAAAGTTCATGTTAGAGTGCGGCGTCACACTCACCGGGGTGCCATGAAGTGTCCGAAGAGCACTTATCTTGGCCGCCTCGGCGGGATTCGCCGCATTCGCCAGAAGGCTTTCGTCCGAGAAACGGGTTACCTTCGGCTCTCTACCAATTGCACTAGCTAATCCTCTCCTCTGATGGATCATGTTGCCCTTGGACAACATGGTGCCATCAGTGGAGCGAATAACGAGGAAGCGTTTGAAGCCAGCGGGTTCGAAAACGCCAGGTAACCTCTGAATGAGGGGCCCCGATGTCATCGAGGCTCCGCCCTGTGCACTTTTGGTCTTTGTCATCGTCAGGAGCTCCGTACCCGGGGGGGCAGAGGGGCCGGATGTGCCGATCTTGGCTTGGTCGCTTGCCAAAGTGGCAGCAGACCCATCCTTCCCCGTAGCCCCCGCGGATGGAGAGGAGCCCCGAGTCTTATTCGTCTTTTTGGTCTTTTTCGTCCTTTTCTTTTTTGGAGAGGAGGGCGGGGAATGAACCCGCTTCTCACCCCCGCTGGTAGAAGCACCCAGGCCAGATGGACGGCCTCAGCCAGGTCCTTCTCCAAAATGGAGAAGGTCCTGGTGGTCGCAGGGGCATCATCCGGAGGAGATCCCTCCCCTCCTTGTACTGCCTGAGAATCCACAGCCGTTTGATGAGGACCTTGCATAGGGGCGGATTCGGGTTCGGTGCTTGGCGCCGAGCCCGGATTCCCTCCCATGGAAGGCCCTACCGTCTGAGGCTGGTTTTTCTCAAGGACCATGTCTATCACAGGAGGGGCCTCCAGTTAGCCATCCCCTCCCAGGACATCGCAGGTCCCCTTGGCAGCTTCATAAGTCTTTAGTGGGGAGGCACAGGCCTTGACCCCGGCAAGGTTTAATATTTTTGCCAGCAGGTCTTTTGAGGGAAGCGACCGAAGGGGCCTGGCTTCCCTCTCCCCCCCTAAGGGGGTTTGCCCTACCAAGCCGCTTACACGAGGGGCGGTCGGCCACGGGCTGCCTGCTGGCTTTCTTGGCAGTCCCCTTAGAAAGCAAAGGAGGGACTGCCGCTGGAGATAGGGAGGTGCCCGAAAGCACCTCCAGAGAAGGGGGTGAGGGGGAGTCCCCTACACCCGTAGGCGTAGGAGAGGAGTAAGCCTCCTCTCCCGTTAAAGAGGTATGGAGGGTCCCCTGCGCAAGCACAGGGGGAGGGACCTCCATCTTTTCTGTGGAGCTGCACGAGGGCGGCTCCGTTGTTTTAGGGGGAATTAAGGGAAGATGTGTTTTTTTTTTATCATTGGGCATGGTGACCCTCTTTGTTTTACGGGACGCAATCGCTCACCACCTCTTGCAGTAGCCCGCACTGCAAGAGGTGCTTACAGGCCCGGCAGAGCCAGGCGCCGCCATTTGGGACCACCCTTCCCGCCTGGTGGCCTGGCAGTCCTTCGGCATGGCGGCTCCACCTTGAACACTGCGTAAAAAAGATAGATTTTGAAGAGGAGAGGAAAAGGATGTGAGGAAGGTATGGGTGGGGATGAAGCAGGTTGTTAAAAAAAACCCATCCCGAACCGGAGCTGAGGGGTTAGGGAGCAATGTCCCCTCCCCCCTCAGCCCCGATCCGGGGTGGTTGGCTTGAGAAGAAGGTCAGCATTCTACCCTGTGAAATTAGAGGCTGACCAGAGAAAGTTGTGGGAGAGGTTGTATAAAAAGCGACGAGGTAGGGGAGAAATCGGGCTATCTGAAGGAAGGAAGAGAGGCTAAGCTGGGGACGGACGGAGCGCTGGATCCCGTCAACACGGCGGCCAGGATGGGAAATCGCCGCGCCCCTTACGGGGTTGCATTAGAAGTGGAAAGTAGAGAGAAGTGGGGAACTCTAGTGGGTGGGCCTTAGGACAGGCCATCAAGAGATGGCAAAAGTTCGCTAGAGTTCGACTAGATAAGTCATCGACATAAAGATCTGCAATTGTTAGTTCTCTTCCACCATACCTAGGTCGAAAATTCACTCACCCCAAGTTCCATAACTTTTGCAGAGAGCTTCTCGGTTTGAGCAGTTAATTTTGAGGTATCCGGGCGATGAAACACCGACTCTCTTCTGGTAACTTCAATTTTGTCAAAGGAAGACTCGCTTAAGACCTAAAAAGGTGGTTCGTACCAATATAATAGCGTTACTCTCCTCCCTCCGCCAAGGAAAAAATACCACCGGCGTTCTTATGTTACACCTTCTCTAAATTTCGCCTCTGCCTTCATTCTCATCTTAGATAATTGACTTTAGTCCTTGGTGAACAGTATCAAGATAGCGTTAAGAGGAAACTATCTAGTTTTACCAATTGGTAGAGATGCAGACTTGTCGCACAAAAGGGTTGAAAAGCTCTCTGCGGGTTCTGTAATGAGCGCTACAATAGTGATGAAATGACCAAGGAAAGTTAAGTTTGTTCAGTTATACAAAAGTACCTGCTGGGTTGCTGGCACCGAAGGGGAAACGAGAATTCAAATGAAAACGGGAAGTGCGAGAGCGCTAAACTAAGAAACTAGATTTAGCCGTGGAGTGATTATGTCCAATAAAAGCGGCCGTCAAGTAGCAAGTTCCCGGAAATTTTAAAAAAGTTTCCAAGATTCTAAGACTCATTTGACGGAAACTACAGACCTAGACTTACTTAACACACCAAGATCTGAAACAAAGAGTGAACTAATTCAGTCGTGAACAATTAGAATGTTCTTCCAGGATGCTACAAGTTCTTTTTATGGCTCACTATCGTTTGGACGAAGCTTTTAAGAGGGTAAACTAAAGTAGCCTGTCCCACAATATCAATCACTTCGTCCCTAATTCTTCTAATTTAGTAAATTCAACCAAGACTGCCAAAATTGTTCAAATTTGGCAATTATGGAACAAACTAGTGCGGCTAAAAGGTAAACTAGCATCGTTAAAGGAAATTACAAGATGCATTGATGGCTTACCTGTGCTCTGTTGACAGAGGGAAAATCTTTGATAATTTTCCAGAAAGAGTTAATTGTTTGCGACCTCCTCTCCAATGTTGACTGGAGATCATTTAAGCACTTTTCAGCAACATTCTTGGAATACACCCCTACTTCACTTCCACCTGTTGGTTATATTGAATCACCGACTGCTTTTGTAAGGGTGTTACCAAGACTTATTTCATTATACAAAAAGATTCTTACCGGAACTTTTAGTTAGTTGACCCAAGCGAATTTGTACCCCAGTTAGAGAAGGACAATACAAAAATACATTTATTGTGCGTTTGTAGGAAAGAAAATCTACTTCGGTGAGGTCGGTACATGGATTGTTGTAGTCCATCAGCATCTCAAAACTTCCATTCAGAGTTTGGCGATATATCGAAAATTTATTCTGTCCAATAAAGTATTTTTTTTTACTTAAAATACAATGACCAAAGTAATAGAGCAATTTATAGTTTAAAATATTACCTTGTAGAAAGTAGAGAGGTAAGTTCTCAAATTTGAATATAGAGTATGTCCAAGGCGAGAAAATGGCTCTATAGGGAATTCTTTCAATTTGAGGAACTTTTCTGAAAATATAATTACTTTAGTGGTTGCATAAAGGAGCAGTACATTAGGCCTCGCTAGTTTATTCATTCAATAAGATAAAAATAGTTTTGCCACGTACTTCCAAGCCAGTAGATTACAGCCTTTTTTCCCTCGGTCAAAACTAGGTATGTTCTTTGTGAAAACTGATCACTGTAAATAATGAAGTTTTCGGCTTCAGCAGGTAGCCCTTTAATTCTCTGAATATCTATCTTTTCTGCATCGTAGACTAGGAGAGTCATGGTCTGAAAATAGGTTTTTACGAAGCTATTGATAACATTTAGCCGTTTATATAGTCAAATAGTCAATAAGTCAATTGAGCAGTGATTACAGAGGCAGTTGATGGGTCCGGGATGAGAGCCCAGTAAGCTACAGTTTAAGAGCGCTAAAATAATTTAATAAACAAGGAGGTAAAGTACCTGGTAATGAAGTGTTTGAAGGCCAATATTGAGTAAGTCTATACGACCAAAGGAGATGAAATAAGAAAATAATGACCAGATACGATAAAACTTATTACCTTTCCGCATTTTAGTAAGAAGTAACTTTGTTCTTCAGAGTCGAAATTCTTAACTTCAATATCGACGAAGTTACAGTAGAGAGGTTTGGTTAATACCAATCGATACTTCTCTTCAAACGTAAACAATCTATAGAATAGAGGGTGAACACTCGTCAGGAGTACATTTGAGTTACACGAGCTTAAACTCATTGAAGTTTAGAAAAAGACTTACTTAAATCTGAGATTCTCAGGAGTACGTTCATCATTCTCGGTGGACACTAAAGCTACACTAGCTGTGCCTTGGAAGACCAAAGGGTGGATGCATAAAATCTTTCCAACTATTGGTAGTTTCCGTTGCAGAGAGACTTCGGCCGATGCCGAACTTATTAGAAATCTGGTCACGAGCAACTCTTGGGATTTCTTAGAAGCCTCAAATAACCAAAGATTGTCGCCTTCCAAGAGAATCTGTTGAAGGATATTTAGATGTTCCTCCATCAGGATAGACTACCTCCAGTCTCGGTATTTGCGCTTTTTAGGGATATCCACATTAACCCATAGTCAACGTGTTGAAAAGTACAAGGGCACTTTTTTAGGGGGAAGGGCACAATTTATACCACCTTAGTAGTGGCGTAGATGAAAGCTTTACCTGGTTAATCCTTAGGTTCATTACAGTACAAACATTCATCGTACCCGATGGATTGTGGCGGCATTGATGACACCCTAGCCACTTTTTAGTTGCGTGCACGCGACTAAATTACTAGTTTTGTCCGTAGGTCGGTCGGTCGGTTGGTAAGCGTTTTACTTTTCATCGAGTTTTTTGGCAATAACATCGTAACTATTCGGCGATTATAAAGAAATTTGTGTTGTTTTACATTCTCTTTCGAATGAAATAATTTCCAAGGTCACCCCAATGTTAGTCCGGGAATAATTAAAAAAACTAATGGGTCAGATTGCCCCCACGTGTTTAAAGTTTAAGGTTATAAGTCAGAATAATTGAGAACACGCGACTTAGGTCTGTTTACCTTATTTCCCTAGTATACGAGTTCTTTTGTTTGCAATTACTAGTTTTCTCAGTCTTCTTAGTTGCCGGTAAAATGGGTCGACTACCAATTGAAAGGTTCTGGGTAGACGTGGAAGACTAAATTGGAGTAAGAGGATATTCTAGAGGGGGGAAGGGTCCTAGTAAGTGGCCGCCAGAGGGGCTATATCAAATTTAATAAGGTCAACAGACCTAAGTCGCGTGTTCTCAATTATTCTGACTTATGACCTTCAAAACTTCCAACAAGTCGGGAAATCCGACCCAGAGTTACTTATCTTTTAGTTATTTCTACACTAATCTTTGGAGGACCTTGACAATTATATCATTCGAAAAAAGATGTCGAACAACATAAGGGTTTCAAATTTCGTTAGAATCGGCCGAATAGTTACGATGTTGAAAAACTTTGAAAATTAAAATGGTTACCATCCGACCGACGACCTACTGTCCGAATAGCGACTTATAGAGTCGCGTCCACGCGACTAAAAATACCGTGACAAACCTTCCCTTTGGAGTTTACCAAAATGCCAAGAATCAAATTATTCAAGAAACTTTTCAAGCTTCTTACCTCCAAGAAATCCGCATTGGGCAAACGATACAGCTTGGTTGCTTCGATTAACCGTCTCGTGTTAAATGTTTTAGAGAAATTAACTGTAAATATTGAAGTCGCCCTAAAAAATTAATGGTAATTAGGATATTAAAAAAAAACACCTTTGGAATAGGATAATTTAAGGGACTTTCTTAGGGAGGTATAAACCACAGAGAAGACTAGCGTTCGTACTTAGGAGCTTTGAGAAATTTGAAGTCTCAACCTCAACCCATTTTTATTTATACTAAAGTGTAGTCGTTTTGTTTTTTTTTGTCCTTTAGTATCATTATAGTCAAAATCCTGAACATGTTAGGATGGTTTTTTTTCTTCCTAAGGAAGAACTTTAGTAAGTTTCCTAAACTCGGTTCTTGTACCAGTGCCATGATTTGATGCGTCGTCGATCTTCTCTTTGGCGGCCGCAAAAAAAGTGTACAAACATGGGAGGAGGGAGGAGGGGGCGAGGGGAGGAGGGGGCGAGGGGAGGAGGGGGCGAGGGCATATCTACAGGAGACAAGCGAGCAACCCACATTTAATCGAATAATTCAATTATTAAGGAAATCAACATTGAAATAATCTGGTGTAAATAATCTTTTAATCGAATTAATCAGGCGACTACCAGATTAATAGGCCAAAATGAGTGTTTTATATAGGTCACAAATAAGATTTTGAAAAAAAAATGAGCAGAAAATATAAGTAAGGTAAAAACCAAATACAAAAAACCGGCAAAGATAAAACTCAAAAGCAGGACGATTTACTCTAAGTAGGCCGCCTCACTCCGATGCTCGATAATGAACGAAAAAGATCTATTCCAAGGGATGAGGCCAGACTCCATGAATTTTAAACTTACAATAAGGAGTGCACGAACTGGCCCGAACACAGGGGAACAGCAGTGCGACCACACTAGTCCAGATACCAATAAAGGTAACGTGCGCGAAGATGAACCAGACGGACATTCAACAAGAATGTGCCGAACAGTCTGGGGGAAAACGCAGTCGTCGCAATAAGGAGCCAGGAGATCACTATCAAATGGCGGTGCGTCCTAAGTGAGCGCAAAATTTGAAGACGACAGAAAGCGACCGAAAATCGTCATGTCCATGGGAACAGTCGCGGCGCAATGACACGTACCTTAAGTTCCCCTCGCCAGTCTCCCATCTTCTTTGCCAAGGGTAGCCATGATCCCCGTCATGTAGACGGTGTGAAGAAGAGCCAAGCGCTGTTCTGGTCGCCCAGTGCTCACGGACTCTTTGGCGCGCTCATTCCCGCTTACCCAAATGTCCAGGAACCCAGCAGAAGATAATCTCGACATCCACCCAGTTCGCCAAAAACCGTGGCGTCACTGATATCTCAAACTAGGGGATGCGGAGATACCAATGCCCCAAGAAAACCCCGCTCTTTGTGAGTCTCTATAAATCGCAATCCCGTCTCCGAACCGGGCAGATCGCGTTATCCCCCGTACCGAGCGATGTATTACAACCAGCTCGGCCGGGAAGACGGACGCAGCGCCTGGCAGAGCCCCGCTGACTTCAAACAAAGGGGATACGGCGTGGAAACCGACCCCCTCTTGGGACTTGGATTCATCTGTATACACTGGCACGGTTCTGGCGTGACAGGAAATGTGCTCTGAAAGGGCCGAACGCAATACTCTCGGTGCTGTGGAAGCTTTGGTAGCAGAGGCGTGGCGACAAATAGTCAAAGGAGGTACTCTCCAGGGTGGCGAGGGCAGAATGAGAGGCGCAACCGGCCTGACGAGAGCTACACCGAGCTCTTCTCTTCGAGTTTCCTAGCCACGGACGCGGGGTCAGAGATTACGGTCACGTTCTTCTGGAGAACGGGACCGCGAATCCTTCTGAATAGCTTCCATACATTCTGAGAAGGATCTCGCTGTGAAGATACGTATACCAACCAAGAAGAGGAGGGCTTCGAAACATGCCGGAACTTTACTCAGGCTCGACGAAATTCACAGAGTGAAATAGTTTGGGCAGAGCTTAAAACACATTTCGAGGCATATCTCTTCTGTCTGAGCTTAGTCCCATACACTAACCACCATCAAGGAAGCAGAGGTGTGCAAAATGACCAAACGTTCTAGGCATAGTAGTTAGGCCCGCGGCGATGAAGTTGCCGGGGAAAAAAACTACGGCCTTACCAACCTAACTAAAATCTTCGCCTTAAACAGATAAATCCGCCATTTCCCGAAATGCGGACCACTGCGTCGCTCCAAGCAGAAACAGGAGGGGTTTTTTTCAGGCGGCAACGACCCACAAACTGATTGAGTAGGAAAGTGGCCACGCCCATTGAGATCATCCACTAGCCCCCACCACAAATCCGTCTGTGCATCCGGAGAGCACGGGAACAGAAAGGCGGGAAAATGAAGCCTTTATCGGGCAGGGATGCGTAAACTCTTCCATATTTAAGAGATCCATCTCTAGCTCGTCGACCAGGTTGGCAAAAACCAACCCCTGGGGTTGATCGTGTAATCCCCCAGGTAGGGGGGGGGGCTACCCGTCAAACCCCCTGCAGTAGAAAGGGCTTCGGTAACCGTGCCACGAGGCTGTTTAAGTCCTCTTCGTCAAAGTCTGGAATGTATGCAAAATAATGCTACATCTCCTATGCTGTGACGATAGCAATGATTAATCACAATAACACATCGGGGTCGATTGCGGGACGCTCGTCATCCTGCCAAGCGAGTCCAAGAGTCCGCGAGTCCAATCTAACAGATTTAAAACAAAATTTGGTATCTTGCCATTCGCTTTCGCAGTCACCGGGATAGTTTTCACCTAACCGTTGTCTGTTGGATACCGTCACTTGCTTGGTGTGGATAAAGAGCATCCGTACCCGATGCAGTGGGAATGTGCCTAATCATAGCTATACTAATCGCATACCATCCATTCTAATCCGTTTTCCTTACTAATACACCTCTTGGCCACACACAGCTGCACTGCCACGGTCTAAAAGGAGCCATTTATACCAAATAAAAGAACGGACATCGTGCCGTGTGTAAATCGAGCGTCCCCTTGCCCAGCCCCTATCCTATGGTGGTGGGGTCACGAAAGCCTTTTTTACGCGGGGGTGGGGAGCACCCACCCCCAAGGATAGTGAAAGTCCTTAAAATCCAACCGGATCCATGAAAAAAATAGCCAGGTCTCCCTTGGTGGCTCCGACCAGAGATGAATGGACGAAAGCTGGTCGACGATTGAAAAATTTGCCGCCGCCTAAGAGGTGAAAAGGAGCTTGGTGGAAGTGACTAAGAAATCCCAGATCAATCTAGTTTAAGACTCCCCGGCGCACCGAGGCAAGCATGGTGTGCTGCTCCATGTACCTAGAGTAAGTTGACCTCTCCCTTTGAGGAGAGGTGAGTCAACAATTAAAATGTAAACTTTTAATCTAACAAGTTTATCAATGAATAAATTGTTACGGCAGAATAGAATTTAAGATAATCCAGATTAAAAAATGGTTAGATTAAAATTTATTACTATAGCACCTGAAGACAAATTTGAAGTAAAAATAGTTTAAACCGTCGCCACTCAAGAGGATATGGGTTAGTTTGTTACGGAAAGGTTGGCATTTCTGATCTTCTCGCGCTCCAAAGGGGCCGCGCTTCCCAGCAATCAAAACTTATTCAATCCAGAGCCTATAATGGAACCACTACAGGAAACTTTTTTTAGTCGATTTATCCACCCAAATGCCTCGATTTTATTATATTTAGTTTACTTCAGTTTATATAGTTTAGTTTGGATATAGATCCTAGGTTTAGTTAGGATCGATATGCTTTTCAATACCAACTTTTGAAAATTGTTCTGCCTCCCTCGCCTGTCCCGATTGATTTCATTCCCCTCCGTTTTGCGTATTTCCATAAATTATTTTTCGAAACTAAATGATTTTATCATTATCTAATAATTTTACTTAGAACACTAGAATAAAATACTATGCACCTAGATTTTCTCCAAGGCACCTAGATTTTCTCCAAGGCATCTAGACTAGTACTTACTTTGTAGAAGTTGCGACGAGAAGAGCTTTTTCGTTCCATTGCACAGCTCTAAATCGTTCAAACTGTTGTAGAAACGATTCATGGGTAAAGTTGAACCACTTCACTTCATTTACAAACGTCGGCCGAAGAAAGTCTGAAAATAGGGGAGTAGGCAAGGATGACATGAAAAAAATTCTATAGGCTTTGTTTAACCTATGAAAACGGACAGGCTAAAAAAAAATAGGGGAAAAAAGATCTTTAAACTAGATAAAGCCAACAGCCTATTTGAATAGGATTGAACACACTTGTGTAAGAAGTATCGCATATAATCTAAGCACCCTTTAGAATTTGCCATTTAAATCAAGAGTTGTTTACATTCAACACTAGCAGAGATCGGGTTTCCATACGAGACTTTGCTAGAGATAGTTAAGCGTTGAAGTACCAATGTTGTCTGAGAGAAATTTTAAAGTGAATTTTATTAATATATTTTGGAGTAGCCCATTTATGTAAATCCCGAAGGAAGTCTAATTTAAAAAGGAACCCCGTTATACAAATTCCAAAAACAAAATGCTACACAGCGCTTCCAGACACTTCAACCGGTTAGCCTAATTTTTATCATTTCTGGCTGTAACTATCAAAGTAGATTCAAAGACTTTAAATAACTTAAATTATGAAATCTTAGTTGGGTTATTTACATGGTTTCATGAGCGCCTATTTTTTAAGAGCTTCGTACATTTCAGATACCACACTAATGAATTACCACACTAATGAATTTATAGCTGGTTAGAAAATAACCCCAAGTTTTACCATCCATTCGGGTTTTATACTCGCCTCTTTTGAATTCTTGAACTTTTCTTTCATACGAATTTAGAATAGCCACTTCTGTTTTTTCCACCATTTGTGCGATGGCATTAGAAACGCTGTGTTGGTGTTCTCCCTGTAACAATGTAATATTTCATGCAAATTATAATAAAAAAAAAGATCTCTCATTAGAATGGGAAGATCAACGAAACCTCCCGACGTACTCGGGAAAAATCGTCCATGAATTGCTGAAAATCCAGGGCCGGAATAACTATAAGAGAAGATAACTTATGCACGCTAGAGACTAACTGCTTGCAACTAACCTGTAACCTGCCCGTTACACGACGGTCAGAGGTCCGCGAGACAAGAAAAAGCGACTGATGGGTCACCGAACTGTAGAGTTAGGTCAAAACAGCCGTGCGGAAGTTTAGTAAAAAGAATTAACATGAAAAATCAAAATAGCGCCAATATTACTAGCGTTTGCGAAAGGGGGATTGCAAGCATTCACGAACCAAATTTGATGCTGGAAAATAAAGGATTAGCCATAAATACTTGAAAACTCGGCAGAAATAAAGACTTCCGAAGTATCGTGAAATATAATTAACTCTCAAGGCTCAGCTGAGACGGGGACAAGTTAGAAAGGTTTTGGGAAATGGCTAAACCAAAGGCACATGTGCGAAATACTCACGATGGGATCAACTGATCCATTCCTTTCGATAAATAACAAGCCAAGGAGAAAGAATCTTATCCACGCCATGTCTGAAAGATTAGAATTAGAAGTTAAAGGTTGGGGGGAACGGTAATAGGCTGCATAGGTAATAATTACCAAGGTAATACTTCAAAAGCGTAAGCCATGGATAGAAAAAGGAAGTTAGAAGCAGAAGAGCTACAACTTTATGGCGATTAGGAATTACACGGCAAATCATGGCAATAACAGACTGAAGGGGTGTTCAAGAGTGGGTAACTAAGTAAGGTCTGCTGACCAAATTCGCGTGCTCTCCACTTATTCTGAATTATGACATTCAAAACTTTCAATAATTCCCGGACTAACCTTGGGAGGACCTTGGCAATTATATCATTCGAAAGATAATTTAAACCAACAAGATCAGCGGCGCGACCGATGGGACGCAAAATATTTCGTCCCTGTTCCAATATGTTTCACCTTTTTTGAGTAAATTCTTGGGTGAGGACCCCCCTACGATGATCCTGAGTTTCAATCAATTGGGGAGGTCTGGGGGGCACAGCCCCCAGTACATAATCATAATTGTTTATAGAGTAATGTTATAACGTTTTTATTTAACTAAACGCGCATGAATATTCATGCGTGGGTCAACGAAACAAACGCAACTTAGTGTCGTTTCGGCTGAAAAGAAACAAAAAAAAAACACCTTTTCTGGCGCGCCGCCGATCTTCAGGTTTACCGAGGATTTTGGGTGGTATTTGAATAATAATTTCATCTTAGTTTGGTTATGACATGTTTTTTATCAAAGTTATATCTAATAATTCTTTTATAATATCAAAATACAAAATGGTGAAGTTCAGATATTTTGAAAGAGGGGGAAATTTAGTTTATAGTTCTTTTTTAAAATTATCATAATTGGCGAAGTTCATAAAATTTAAAATTTAACCATGGCTGCTTTTTTTAGATTTTAAACTTTAATCTTGGTAGCGAAGCGATTGCTTGGTTCTATTGAACGTTTATACAAATATAAAGCATAATCCGCAGTGATGAGCAGACTGCGTATCTAAAAATATTTACTCTGCTTTTCTATAACCTTAACTAATGAACTTACCGAATGAACACTAATTCGTACACATCAAGAGACAATTGTGCGTGAGTACAACCACTAAACCAAATGAGTATGAACGGGCTTTGTGACTCTCGTTAGAGGAAGTAATTCGCCATAAGAGGCAGAGAAAGTGAGCAGTCAGAGACAAATTAATAAGTTGACCCTTTTGGGGGTGCTTGAAACACTGAACGGAGAAAAATTAGTTGGTTGGGAAATGGAGTTTATGCATTCATAAGTAGTCTATTTATTTATTTCTTTTCTGCTTACAGTGCTCAAACCCATAGGATCATAGGCCCATCCACAGGGAGTCAGCTCACTTGTAGTGTTTAAGTGTAGTAAAATAGGTTGAATTGCCACTTATCATAATTTAAGGAATTATTAATCGGAGAAATAAAATAATAATAAGCAACCCACAAACCGATACCAACTCTCAAATTATTTGTTCTTGCAGCTTATGACATCTTAGACAAAACAAAGAAAACTTTTGTTCTTCTCATCGTCTCGATTCTAGACTTTGGATTTATTAATAAAACCAGGCAATGGCTTCGCCACTTCCCCCCCAGCAGCCATGGTTAAAATTCACAAAATTTCGATACTTATATTTATTTCTGAACTTCACCATTTTGTTTTTCACTAACTCTATAATTTAAGAAGGGGACTTTTTTGAATATTTGAATAATAATTTCATCTTAGTTTGGTTATGACTTATGATTTTTTTTATCAAATTTATTTCTAATAATTCTTTTATAGTATCAACCAGGCAATGGCTTCGCCACTCCCCCCAGCTTGCGCTTCGATACTAAGATTAAAATTTAAAATCTAAAATTATTATAAATTTTCTGAATTTCGCCAATTATAATAATTTTAAAAAGGAACTCTAAACTATTTCCCCCCCCCCTTTTCAAAATATCACGTTGCTAAAATATAGTTATAGAAGAAGATATATAAAAATAAATTTTCTGAACCTCACCATTTGTAATTCTTTGGGTTTTAAAAATTCACAAAATGTCAATACTTATATTTATTTCTGAACCTCCACTATTTTATTTTTCACTAACTCTATAATTTAAGAAGGGGATTTTTTTAGAGTATTTGAATAATAATTTCCTCTAAGTTTGGTTATGACTTATGATTTTTTATCAAAGTTATTTCTAATAATTCTTTTATAATATCAAAAAACAAAATGGTGAAGTTCAGATATTTTGAAAGGTGGGAAATTTAGTTTAGAGTTCCTTTTTAAAATTATTATAATTGACGATATTCAGAAAATTTATAAAAATTTAACCATGGCTGTTTTTTGTTAGATTTTAAGTTTTAATCTTAGTAGCGAAGCGCAAGACAGGATCATGTGGAGATTTTCCCCTTGGTAAAGTTGAAGATAAGCAGCTAATTTATATACTTATGTGTTTGGTTACTGGAAGATGGTTTCGAGCCGGGCTAGGAGTCCCTATATGCCCCCCCCCTCTCTCTCCGCTCGCCCTCAGGAACAAATAGTACGAACGAAAGATTTGGGGTCAAAAGACGAAAGCAAAATCATACTGCTTGTTCCTCCCCCAGCCATATGAAAATACCCCCCCCCACCACATTTTAATATAAATAAACTACATAATAATCCAATAATTACCCAATTTTGTGGGCACTTTGATATCAATATCTCTATTTAAAAAAAATACCCACATAATTATATAGAGTATAACTACGATATACTCTTTATAGAATATATAATAATAATAGGTATTTATAATACGCCCTTCAGGGCTGTTACCCCTCCCAGAGCGCAGGTTGTGTATCGAGCGTAGAGAAAGTTTAGAGGGGAGAAGAAGCCATCAAGAGCTTTGAGAATGGAATTGATCGTCGGGGCAATCAAAGAGGCTCACACAACAACCTATCCCTGAAGCCATTGAGTAAGAAAAGGAAAGACACGAGAATGTTTGGTGTAGGGGAATCATCCCTTCACCCCCCACCCCGTTCACTCGTGATGCAGTCCCAAGGCGCTTACCGCAAAGACATCCGGCTCAGGCATCGGCGAGTCAAAAGCGTAACCGCAGCGTGGCACAACTCGGTGCCATGAAAGACCCTAAAGGTCAAAATGTAAGATCTCCCCCAGGAGAGTGAGATCCAGTTTCACGTCAAATAAGAAATTGGAGACGTGTTTCTCCCAATCTCGAAGGCTAACGAGGATCCGATGTTTGACTTCGTGGGAAAAACCGTTTGGAAAAAGAACTCTCCTGGGGCCGTCCTCAAGCCCCTCCCCCCCCTTACCACTTCCCCAGTGGGGTGACGAGGTATAAATGAGGAACTCTGAGGAAAATCGTGGTAGTATACGTCAGTCTCTAGGTGACGAAGTCTTCGGATCAAACCGAACTACCGAGACTGGAGAGGTAGTGTACTTGGCTCGCCAGACCAAGAAGTACCCTGCAAGAGAGGCAGGGCTACCTACCTTAAGGGGCTAAGAAGCAGCTCATCCTCGAGCTAGTCCCTGGTTATCAAACCAAACGATAAGTTAACTTTGGTAAGTTCAACTTACTCTCGCCAGAGAGACTCCTCATATCCTGGTGCACCTTAAACACCAGGGGTATTTCTCGTCCTTGAGGAATTAAGAAAAGAAGAAGAAAAAGGCTTCCCCTCGAGCCCGTTACTCAGGGGCCACACCGAACTCCTAAGTTAACTTGGTAAGGAACCAAGTTCAAATTATTCTCGCCAGAGAAATCCCCCTCCGTTATACTCGCCCTTGAAGAAGACTGGAACTAAGAAGAAGCTCATCCTCAAGCTAGTTCCCGGTTACCAAACCGAACTTTAAGTAACTTATTCTCGCCAGAGAAACCCCCCTCCGTTATCCTTGCCCTTGAAGAAGACCCTCCCCGAGTTCAGTCCTCGTCCATGAAGAAATAAGTAACGAAGGAGAAAAGCTCCCCCTCAAGCTCGTTACTCGGTGGTCACACCGCACTTCAAGTTAACTTGATTTAAGAACCAAGTTCGACTCACTCTCGCCAGAGAGACCACGACTGCCTAGGTGTTGCATAAAGCACCGTAATTGTTCTCATCCTGCAAGAACCCCCCCCCCTTCCGGAATACCGCGTGGACACCCCAGCTGCTACCCTCGCCAAAACGACCTTGCGATCCTGCCCATCTACATCTGGTCAGACGGCACGCGTCGTGAGTCAATAACATTTCTGAGGCCTTTAAACTCCACATGAGTCCGTAAGCCTAATTCTTATATTATTGTTGTGTGTAGAGAAATTAACCAAGTTTTGTGGGTAAACTAATTTAATTAATTCTTGTTCATGATTATATGCAGAGTATTGCTGTAGTTAATGTTTAGATGTTGTGGATTCTATGGTTAAAGTTAAAATATAAGTTTATTTGGGGATCATTTTGCGTTTCTCTCGATATCTTTACGTGTTTCGGAACGGCCCTGTTCGTTAAGATATTCAGATATCAAATATATATTAGACACTCTTAGCACTCTTAGAATAGAACAAAAAGGGGGGGAATTCTACGACATTAGGGAAGAAAGAAAGAATAATAGAATGAAACAAATAGAGGTGAGGAATAAGGAAAGAGCAGTAGCAACCGCCATTCGCCCCCCCCTCCCCCTCGGCTCTTGAAGGGGCCACACTGGGGCAAAAAAAAATTTATTTTATTAATGAATTTATAAAATTTTCGAACTTAAACCTTTTTAAAAGGGAAAAATTAACAATGTCTCAAAAGATGCAGAATATAGAAAAATGTTCATTTTGATTTAACTGAAGTAAAATTCAAAGTTGGAAGCTTTGGAAGACCAAAGATGTTCTTCAAAGAGAACTTAAAATGATATCCACACTGTGGAGAAATGGCTACATTAAGCCTCCTGGAGGAGTATAGGTACATTCAAGCCCCCCTCCCTTCATGAGGAGAAGCGTGGGAAAGGTAGCCGGCGAAAATGCTTACCATGTGTGATCTCCTCGCCGCTGTGAGCAGTTGGAGCTAACATATGTTTGAAGGCGACCACCTAAGGTCCTTAAACGACGCTCTAACGATCGTATTACCTACGAGACCCATAAACCCGTGGTTAGGAAAAAAAAACCGGTGCGAGTCAGAAGGCACGCCAAGTAGCGGTGCGGTTGCGAGCCTATAATTTGCGAGCTGACTTGGGCACCCCAGTGCCACCTCAGGAATTCTCGCTCTCCCCAGATGCTAACTCTCCATTCGCTCCCCCCCCCTTTTGCATCTGTGGCCTGGTCACTTCCCCCTTTAGATGGGGCGGCAATCCGCCTATATATAAGCCCCGCAAAGAAAGAGAAGAGGATTATCAGAAGTCGATACGCTAGAGGTGGATTAGTTCGTGAAGATCGATCCATTGGCTAGACAAGAAGATTATTAGAAGTCGATTCGCCAGAAGAAAGATTAGTTCGTAAAGATCGATCCTTCAGCCATACAAGACTATTTCCGTGAGAAACGATAGGATCAGATTGAGAAAATCGATCCCCCCCTTTCAGGGCCGTATTAACCTAAATAGTCAAGTTTTATATCGGTGCCATACCGAAGAAGCCTTTTCCGTCGGCAAAGAAGTCCGACTGAAGAAAAGCAAAGCCGCTCACACTCGAGTGATTCTCACATCTCAAGCAATCCCTCTTCGAAAATTTCAACCAGCGGCCACACCACTTCAAAGCGAGAGATAAGTCCTCCAGCGACATCCGGCAATCCCTAATACCTACCTGTAAGTTAACAATAACATTTATATCTCTATTGCGATAGTAGAAGTTTAGTACGTCCCACGTTTTAAAGGAGAGTAGAAACCATTATTCTTGATGACAGTACATTAATTTAATGTTTTATGCTAAACAAATAGGGTCGTGATAAAAATACTAATTGGCAATTGGTTTGTTTATTGGAAGCCTACTTGTTTATGCGTTGTCATTGTAAAATCTTTGAGGCCAAATATAGAAATACTTTTACTGTTGGTTTGTAATATTTAATTTAAAATACAGGTTTATTTTTGGTAGATTCTGGTGTTTCCTCTTATCCTTATGTGTTTAAAAATAGCTCTTCCTTAAGGACTAAACCACTAAAATAGCACTCTTAGAACCAAGCCTACTTCATCATAGAAGTAACTCACGCCCCTTAAAGCATACCGCTACTAAAAGGGTGTCAAAGCGTAGAGTGATCAAAGCCAAGGGTCATTCTACGACATATTATAAAAGTGGTGTCAGGTCTAGAGGTTTTATATTAGAAAGAACCCAGCAGTGTCTATTTAAGGAAGAGCTAACACATAAAAGGAACACCAGGAATAATAGAATATTTGACGAGTGGGAAATCGGTAAAGTTAGAGGGGGATACCATCTAAAGGTAATTGTTAGGCCAAGTGGTAAGTTTCGGTGGTGGAATAGGTAAGGCTTGATTAAAAACAAGGTAGATGACTGACATAAGCGCGATGGCATTGTTTGACCTTTATCGGAAGCAAGGTCAAAGCCTCGGACTGCAAGGAACCGAGCTGAGTTCGTTTATTCAGGAGAAAGAGAGAAACGAAAGAGAAGAAAGAAGAGAAAAGATGAAAATGGAAGCAGAAAAGACGAAAATGGAAGCTGATGAAAGAGAGAAGATAAGGGCCCACGAAAGAGCCCTTAGTAAAGACCAGTTAGAGGTGCAGTCAGTGTCATCCAAAACAGGAGTGTCACCAGCGGCCAGCATGAAACTCCCGGAGTACAAGGACGAAGAAGATTTATGCTCATATCTCTCCCATTTTGAGAAAATATTTGAAGTCAATAATTGGGACCTAGAAGAAAAATGGGGTCGCCAGACTGTTACCGCTACTCAATCGTAGGATGAGAGAGATATTCGTATCTTTACCCTCAGAAGCGACTGTGGACTATTCCACTCTCAAAGCCGAACTTCTCTCAGCTACAAACCTTAACCCGGAAGAATATAGGATGAAGTTCAGGCAGTCTCGTATAAGACCTGGACAAACGTACAAACATTTTGGCTTTGAGCTTCGTCGAAGCCTACAGTTTTGGATGGAGTCAGAAGGGGTAGAGAACGAAGTCGCTGCGGTCGTCGACTTCATGCTTAGAGATCAGTTACTAAGTACACTACCCCAGGAAATCCGTGCATTCGTTAAGGACCGAAAAGCTTCTACCTTCAACGAGTGCCTGGACGAGGCTGACCTCCACGCGGTAAATCATCGGTTATATCCTAGGGAGTACAAGAAAGAGAAGGCTCCCTCCCCAAAGAAAAATGGGCCGCCACCCAGGCATTTACAGAAGAAGCCCTTTAAGTTCTCAGTAGCAAAAGGAACTTATAAGCCAAATTTTGGAAGAGAAAAAAATCAAAAAGAAGTTAGGATTCCACAAGGATCATACCCTAATACCGGCACGTATCCCAGGAAGCCCGTCACTTGTTATACCTGCGGGATAATAGGTCACCTGAGTTTCCAGTGCCCACAGAACTCCCGACTGAGGGAGACCTCGAGACAACAGGTGCAAAACCTGACTGCCGCGATCCCAGCAGGACAAGCTGATTCGTCCTACGTCCCCGCGTCAACATCCGAAGGGCCCCAGCAACAGGTAAACTTTCTATTCAACAAAAGTTCGCCAGGCGGCCTACAATTTGAAGAGGGCACTGTTAATGGGTGCCGAGTATCCACTTTAGTCAGAGACACCGGATGCACGTGCATAGTGGTATCCGACAAGTTGCTGCCCCCAGTAAACCCTGCCCATAAGAAATTCGCAATCTTCCACGACTTTTTAGGACGCGACAATCGATTCCCCGTCGTGAGATGTCATATACAATGCAGATATTTCACCGGTTGGACGGACGTGGTAGTAGCCCCGATTAAGTTCTGCGCAGTACTAATCGGACAAAACCCCCTAATTCCCCAGCAAGAAGTGGCCCAACAAGTAGTCACCCGGGCACAAGAAGCCCAGAGGAAAGAGCAACCTGCTAAGTTGACCCCGAGGATTACCCTCGAAGACAATGGGTTCAAATTGACTTCCTTCGCTAGTGCTCAGAAGGAATGCCCCACTCTTAAACCTCTATGGGAGAAAGCTATTAAAGGTGAAATTCTCCAAGTGAAAGGAAAGAGGCCTATCCAGTATATCGTAGAAGACTCACTTCTCTACCGTACTATCAGCGAGGAGGATAAGGAGAACAAGAAAGCACTGTGTGTACCTCAAGAATACACGCAAAGAATTTTGAATACCGCGCATGATGGAATATTAGCCGGACACTTTGGGCACAACAAAACGGCGCAGCAGATATTCCGACACTTTTATTGGCCCCAGGCCGCCAGGGAAATTGTGGCCTATTGCCAATCATGCGACGTGTGTCAGAAGGATCCCTCCAGAGGACGGGTACCTCCCGCTCCCTTACAAAAGGTGCCCGTTATTACCGAACCTTTCTTTCGAGTGGCAATTGATTTGGTGGGACCAATTCACCCCCCTTCAAGTGGAGGACACTCCTACATCCTCACCCTAGTGGATTGTGCCACCCGGTTCCCAGATGCCGTGGCCCTACGGAAGATTGACACTATTTCCTGCGCGGAAGCATTAATTTCAATTTTTGCACGAGTAGGCCTGCCTAAAGAAATTCTATCTGATAGAGGGCGCCAATTCACTTCAGAATTGATGGAGTATTTTAACAAACTTCTGTTAGTCAAGCCAATTTTTACGAGTCCATTTCATCCAGCCGCTAACGGAATCTGCGAGAAATTAAACGGGACTCTCAAAAATATATTGAAGAAGTTGTGTCAAAACAACCCTACACAGTGGCACAGATACCTGCCTGCTGCCCTTTTCGCCTGCCGAGAAATACCTCATCGGACGTTGGGATTCTCGCCCTTTGAGCTATTATACGGGAGAAATGTGCGAGGTCCTATGAGTATTCTTAAGGAATTATTTTCCAACGCGAAGCTCGAGCAAGAAATCAAATCGTCTTACGCCTACGTGATGGATATGCGCGAGCGCCTAGAATACTGCTCTGGCTTAGCTCGAGAGAACGCGGAGAAAAATTTAGCCAAATACCGGGACTATTTCGATATGAAAGCAAAGGCTCGAAAATTAAAGGCAGGAGATGAAGTCTTATTATTACTCCCGACCGAAAATAATAAGTTATGGGCCCAGTGGAAGGGACCGTTTGAAGTAATCGAGGCACGGGGTCCAGTCGATTACTTGATAGATACCCCAACAGGGCGAAGAACCTATCACATAAACATGCTAAAAAAATATCACCGCCGCGCGTGCATAAAGAATATTACCCTTCTAGACGAAGAAGAACCGATGGATGCCGTTTACCCGGGTACGCCCCTGCAAGTCATACACACCGTGTGTATGGAACAAGACGAGGAATACGAACTTCCCTCGCTCTCACCTACCCCAGAAGACCCTCGGGTGGATTTAAAGATAAATCCCCACTTAGAAATTCAACAAAAAGCGGAAATGTTGAACTTGCTCATGGAATTCCCAGAAGTCATTTCTGAAAACCCCGGATGTGCCAAGGATTTTATCCATGAAATAAAACTAAAATCTAATTCAGTGGTTCGGAGCAAACCATATCCTTTACCGATCCACCTACGAGAAGCCTTCAATAAGGAAGTCCGGAATTTACTAAAATTGGGAATTTTAGAGCCATCGGAGTCCGATTATTGCTCCCCCATAGTAATGGTTAAGAAACCTGATCAATCATTTCGGATGTGCGTGGACTTCCGAAAATTGAATTCAGTGACCGTTTTCGACGCCGAGCCCATCCCACTAATAGATCAAAATCTCCATTTATTTGAAGACGCTAAATTCATCACCGAATTGGATTTGTGTAAAGCGTACTATCAAATACCTCTCGCTAAGGAGTCCAAAAAACTGACGGCTTTTGCGACCGAGAGAGGTCTGTTACAGTTTACCAGGCTACCCTTCGGACTACTTACAGCCGGTAGCAATTATAATAGGATGATGAGGCGAATTATCGCTGGACTAAGCGACGTGTCGTTTTACTTCGACAACGTGTACGTAGCTACCCGTACATGGGAGTCACACTTACACGCCCTACGCTCATTGCTGGAGAAATTGAAGGAGCAAGGTCTAACCGCCGGGCCGACCAAGTGTTATTTTGCCTACGAATCCATTGACTACCTGGGATTCAAAATAGGACAAAAACACTTGACTACCCAGCAAGAAAAAGTGGACGCCATAGTCAAGATGCCCCGGCTGAAAACAAAGAAACAACTCCGATCGTTTATGGGAGCGGCCTCGTTCTATAGGCGTTTTGTACCACACTTCGCTTCCATTGTGGCCCCACTGAATGATTTGTTAAAAAAGACAGCGTCAGACCCTGTCACGTGGAACCCCCATGCAATAACTCAGTTGGAGGTTCTAAAAGGAAAACTCGTAACTGCGCCCATTCTTCGCTTACCAAATCCCAACAAGATCTTCGGCCTTCGCACGGACGCTAGTCGGGACGGGTTAGGCGGAGTATTGCTTCAATACGAAGATGACGAAACAGCCTATCCCATAGCTTATGTCAGTAGGAAACTGTTGAGTAGAGAAAAAGCCTACGCTACTATCGAAATCGAAGCTTTGGCCATAATATGGTCCATAGGTAAATTCAAATATTATCTAATAGGGCGCGAGTTTAAGTTGGAATGCGACCATAAACCGTTGTCATACTTAGGTAAAAATAAGTGTAAGAATGGAAGACTCCTGAGATGGGGTTTACTCTTGATGGAGTACCAGTACTCCATTCACTATATAAAAGGGTCCAACAATTGTATGGCCGACTCGTTAAGTCGGAACCCTGTCGACGATTAAGGAGCAGCCCAACTATTGTATTATAGCAAAGTTAAGTGTAAATCAGTAGAATTGTAAGTAAGTAGGGGCGAGTAACCCGAGTGGTAGGTAAGAAAATCCTAAGTTGGCACAGTAATATAGGAATTAATGTAAGGTCAGGTGAAATGTTATCGAGGCATTCCCGAGTGAACTAGAATTTATTGTATAATATAATGTTCCGTAAGTTACCCATGTATATTATTGTAAGCGTCGGATTGGAACCCCTCCCCTCCCGTTATTTTCTTAAGAATGGAGGTAAATGTGGAGAAATGGCTACATTAAGCCTCCTGGAGGAGTATAGGTACATTCAAGCCCCCCTCCCTTCATGAGGAGAAGCGTGGGAAAGGTAGCCGGCGAAAATGCTTACCATGTGTGATCTCCTCGCCGCTGTGGGCAGTTGGAGCTAACATATGTTTGAAGGCGACCACCTAAGGTCCTTAAACGACGCTCTAACGATCGTATTACCTACGAGACCCATAAACCCGTGGTTAGGAAAAAAAAAACGGTGCGAGTCAGAAGGCACGCCAAGTAGCGGTGCGGTTGCGAGCCTATAATTTGCGAGCTGACTTGGGCACCCCAGTGCCACCTCAGGAATTCTCGCTCTCCCCAGATGCTAACTCTCCATTCGCTCCCCCCCCTTTTGCATCTGTGGCCTGGTCACTTCCCCCTTTAGATGGGGCGGCAATCCGCCTATATATAAGCCCCGCAAAGAAAGAGAAGAGGATTATCAGAAGTCGATACGCTAGAGGTGGATTAGTTCGTGAAGATCGATCCATCGGCTAGACAAGAAGATTATTAGAAGTCGATTCGCCAGAAGAAAGATTAGTTTGTAAAGATCGATCCTTCAGCCATACAAGACTATTTCCGTGAGAAACGATAGGATCAGATTGAGAAAATCGATCATCCCCTTTCAGGGCCGTATTAACCTAAATAGTCAAGTTTTATATCGGTGCCATACCGAAGAAGCCTTTTCCGTCGGCAAAGAAGTCCGACTGAAGAAAAGCAAAGCCGCTCACACTCGAGTGATTCTCACATCTCAAGCAATCCCTCTTCGAAAATTTCAACCAGCGGCCACACCACTTCAAAGCGAGAGATAAGTCCTCCAGCGACATCCGGCAATCCCTAATACCTACCTGTAAGTTAACAATAACATTTATATCTCTATTGCGATAGTAGAAGTTTAGTACGTCCCACGTTTTAAAGGAGAGTAGAAACCATTATTCTTGATGACAGTACATTAATTTAATGTTTTATGCTAAACAAATAGGGTCGTGATAAAAATACTAATTGGCAATTGGTTTGTTTATTGGAAGCCTACTTGTTTATGTGTTGTCATTGTAAAATCTTTGAGGCCAAATATAGAAATGCTTTTACTGTTGGTTTGTAATATTTAATTTAAAATACAGGTTTATTTTTGGTAGATTCTGGTGTTTCCTCTTATCCTTATGTGTTTAAAAATAGCTCTTCCTTAAGGACTAAACCACTAAAATAGCACTCTTAGAACCAAGCCTACTTCATCATAGAAGTAACTCACGCCCCTTAAAGCATACCACTACTAAAAGGGTGTCAAAGCGTAGAGTGATCAAAGCCAAGGGTCATTCTACGACACACACAAACCAGGACATTTGGTTAGGTTTTTGATATGACAAGACAATTTTAGCAGTAAAATTTAACGCATTGGCTAACTAGTAAAAGGTATAGCCAGAACATCTTCACATTCCCAAGATGGGGAGGAGAACTTTTATGAGGGGAAGACATGTATATCAAATTGATTTACCAGAAGAGATAAATGCATTAATTTCAATGAGTCTCTGTATGTAACTTTGAAGTGTTGGCTACTCATAGCGCAAAGCAGCACACTACGAGTGTATATTTACGATATACTCTATTATATAGCTTGTTCACTACTTAATGTGGCCAAATTTCTAATTATGATGTTATGGCGAAAAATAGATTAGCCGCCATCTTGGGAGACAAATTGTGAATTTTGAATCACATTAGAATGTATTATATATCATTTTGAAGGGAATTTTTTCTGAATTAAAATATGATTTGGACATTTAATATTAATCAATTTTGAAGAAAATATGATTGATTTAAATAGCATTCGGGGGTGAGGCGTAGATGTCTGAAATCAAGGAACGCGGGAGAAAAACTAGAGGCCTAACGACATTTAGCAATCGCCTTTTGAATTCAAATCTAAGGTTAGACTTTCAAATTAGGAATATAGGAAATTTCATGTTTCCTTCGTGGAAAGGAATCTCTAGACCAGTGGTTTTCAACCGGGGGGCCACGGGAGCGACCGAGAACTCATAATGCCTAAGTTGCAAACAAATATGTATTTCAAACATTTCTAAAAATATCTAATGTATTTTGAAACACACTTCTCTGCATTGTGCAACATAAAAACGAAGAAAAGAGAAAGATTGGAGACAGTGAATGAAGAAAAGAGAGTTCCCTTGTCAACTACACGTCCCAAAATTGAAGAATTATTTTATATTCATTAAGCTCAAATTTCCCTTAAACATTTAAAGATTAAATGTTAATAGTGGTTAATTTTGAAGTGTTTTCCACGTAATTATGTATTTATACGTAAATTATATTATTTTGGGGTGACACTATCATAAAAAGGTTGAAAAGCAGTGTTGTAGACCATTAAGTTTCTTTGGTTTGTCATTTTCCTAAAGTTTCTGTTTTGTTTGTATACAAAACTCGTAGATGTACTTCTTAAGGTCATTAACAAGAGACCACTAATTGTTTCTCTCGTGAATCCAATTAATAGGCTTCTTTTCCTCGCAGACAATTTTGTGCTTAAGTCAAAATTGCAGCAGGTTCCGACGCCCCCTGGAGGCGGGTGGTGATTTCTTTGAATAAAATAAATACAAGAATCCTTCAAGTCTTTAACCTGTAATTTTGGTAAATAAATCTGTAAAAAAGAGCTCCAGAAATTACCCAACGCAAGCTGTACTCCGAAGATGGCACATTATACTCATGCGATTAATAAATAACCCTATTCATGACAGACTAAAAGTATCATTTAGGTATTTCAATATTCATCTTTTTATTATATTAAATCAATATACCACGTGAAGAGGCTAAATATATTTATATATTTTTACAAGAATTGGTTCACTCCCTTCTTTACATTCGTGAACCTCAACAATAACAAGCCTCGTGTGATTTCGTCCTGTTCCCAGACACAGATGTCGGACGCCAGCCACGTCATGAGTGACGTCATAAAATATCCCCAAACATTGCGGCGTTAATTTTCTCGGAATGGGGTAATGCAGAGAGAAGTTCGGAGACCTTCCAAGGTTACTGTCTATTACTTTCCGCTATTGTGTGCCCACGCTAAGCGAGGTCCGAGAACTAGGCTTTGTATTCTGACGCAAAGATAACTTTCTCTTTTACTTAACGGGGATTTTCTTCCCTTTCAGAGTCTTATTTGTTGACAATGACGTATGTAATGTTTTAACTTGAATGAAAAAAGGCCGTGCGATCATTTGATAACTTAGATCAGCTCGTAGACAATTTTCTTTAAGGTAATTGCAAAATTTAATTCCCACAAATGCAGCAATGAACGAAAGCATGAGTGCTTTGTGCCCAAAGCAAGAAGTATAGAAAACCCCATTTGAAGACGTAGAGAAAACATGCGAAAATATATTCAGGAAAAAAACAAAACCATAGATGAAAACAAATGAGGCGACGATGATAACAACCTCCTCAAACTGTATTTGAAAGTACTCTGATGATATGACTCTCGGTGTTAATGGGTAGCACCACCACTGCCCTCTTTAGTTCACTTGTATCTTGATTTGTCCAGACTTTTGTATTCTAAAGTTGTCATTTATTTACTTCACTTTTCTCTTGACTTGTCCTTTATTTTGTTTTCTAAAGTTTTCTTTAATTAAGCGTTTGCGTTCCGGTGATCCTCGCAGATACAATCTGTCTTGAATGGAGGACAGGCACATGATCTTGTGTTGTCTTCCCTCCCGGTCTCAACCAATCATTATCTTTCTTTTTTTTTGCTACCTTGGGTATGTATCTTACACTCCTTTGCACTTCCCTAACTTCATCACTTTTCCTATGACTCTTTACTTCCAAAACTTTCTGGTTGCAGATGACAGTTTGACTTCGAGTTTGTTTTGTATTTTTGAATAGATTAATCTGCCTCTAGGGTGCCAGCTCCTTTTTACATTAGGTGCACCAGGGTGTAGTAAGTGTGGCATGGACAACGATGCTGAAGTGAACATCTGGGAAATTGTGTACCTTCCACGCCTCAACATTCGCAGGTGGATCTGCAGCAATATATCTCTCACACATTTGCACTTATCTTTCATTCTATTTGCACATCTCTGTTTAAGAACTGATTGGTTTTCGCATCTTGGTTATAAACAACAGAAAACAACAACGATTTTTTTTTTAGTGCCAATTCGGATGGAGGATGTTAGAATGTGAAGGGTGCTTCAAAAAATTCGTGGAAAATGGTAAGAAAAACCCATACGACGATGTTATGATGTGTAGAAAGATGAAGTAATTCGATGGTTTACCCAAGAAGAAACTAGATTACAGGTGTCAGGTAACCAGTGTAAATTACCCCAAATGGGTAAAAATGTAAATTTCCGGGGTAATAATGATTAATAAATATATTACTAAAATTGCACAATTTTGTTTTTTTTTTACAAGCGAACCAAACTATGAAATTTCTAGATTTCTAAGCAAATTATTTTTGTTTCTTAATAAAATTGAAGATCTAATTTCCAAGAACGATTTCCTAAATTAGCAACATTGTAAAACGGGCTGGCATCACCGCAAGTGACAACATTGACACGAAAACCGGTTATATATTTTTTAATTCCTGAGATATAGTTGAAAATAGCAGAAAACCTTTTGTATACAACTTGCCCCATATGCGGGGCAAGTTGTTACAGACCATGGGGTATATTGTTACAAAATACGAAAAGAATCACATCCTTTAAAAACCAAAAGAAATCAATTATCACTTCATTTCACATAGGTCACATACATCATGAGCACTTTCATTTGTGCAACTTTCATGGGCTTAATCTTTTCATTTGATGCATTGCACCCATTGCTCCTCTGAGGCTGAATTTGACCATTCACCACCACATGGAAGACATCAATAATCTTCAATGTTCTTTCTGTTCTTATCTCCACCAGACTTCAGAAACCACTTATTGTTCAGATTCCTTTTACGGGTTTTACTCTGGAACCTTTTTCCTTGTGAATCCTCATCCTATTCCTTTAGTTTCATCTTCACAGGTGTATCTGTTAGGATTGCTGTGTGGCGTTTTCTTTTGTTGCATCTTTGAGTTTTTCTTGGGCGAGTTTTTTTAAATAGTCGCAGCTCTTCTGGGGTTTTGATTTCTCCTGTAGGTCTTTGTTCTATCTTTATAGAAGAAGGTGATTGGTATATGTTTGGCCTATCTAAACCATCCTTGCTTGTACTTGGAACAGGGTCTGGAATCATATTCTCAAGGCCTGTTATGTGCTGAGGAGTTGGATGGTCTTGAGGAGGTTCACAGGTAGGTATCTTGTAGCCTATGCAAACTTCCGTAGGCTGTAATGGGGTTTCACCATTTGGGGGGCAAGTTGTAACTGATTGTAACAACTAGGCCCCGAAGGAATTATTTTCCTTCTCCTAGTAAATATTGCTATTCACTTAAAATATGGAAAAATAAAGTCTAATCTCATATGAAGCATAAAGACAGTTATTTCATAAAATCATATTATTTTTCATGAACATGAGTTTCATTAAGTTCTATGAAAATAAGACGAAAGGTCAGAATACTTACTCAAGACATCCAAAAATAGTTTTTTAGTTCCGCTGACCAGTGATCAACTTGTTAGTACTCATCGAGGACAAGTCTGGTACTGACGCCTAAACGTCTCAAGAACCTCGGCGCCAATTGTTGCCATATGATGAAGATATTGGCAATGTATCAACCTACCCCTATATGCAACTATCCCCGGCCCCTCCTAATTCTACACCCCCGTGGAAAAAAGTGGAGTGGTATGACATGACCTTCGCTACTCACCACTCCGAAAACCATTTCAGTTGCTGGAAATTTGGTGTGCATCACTCTGGGTACTTCAGAAGGATCTGCACATAACCACCTGTCATTTCTTCTGTTAGGCTTTTGATCTTGCATGTATAGCAGCTATTACTGCATGCCTTTCATTTGTTGACTTATCATGTTATTTTGAAAGTTTTTTCTGCAAAATAAATGATATTTTAATTAATTTGAAGGTGTAATTAACTGAAAACGAAATGTTCTAAAATCCTCAAATTTGTGCAGAAAGTACAGGAAATACTTCAAGAAACCCCCGGACAGTGGATCAGAGCTCTTACAGACTGCACCATCATAAGAGATGTTCATGAAGATATACGTTCCAAGTTGTAGGTGATGCGGAGAGGTGAGTTCATATCAGGTAAGACGAAAGAGAATCGTTTGATCCGTGCAAAGCGCTTGGTATCCACGTTGAAACAGCAAGAAGATGGAATGTTTTTGCTTTTCTCTGATGAGATAAACTACGACCAGGACCAAAAGTAAACCAACGGAATGGTAGATGGTTATGCAGAGTGCTAAGTGAGGTTCCAACATAAATGGATGCCAAGTTTCCAGCAACTGTGAGGGTTCTGGAAGTCGTTTGTAGTGAGGGAGACGTCATGCCCCCTCACTTTTTCACACGGCTTTAGAGTCAAGGCAGCTTCCTACACAGAGGCTTTAGGAAAGGTTGTGAGGCCCTGGATAGACAGAGTACGCAACAGAAGACCTTACATCTTCCAACAAGACTCTGCATTATCTCAAAAGGCTAGAACAACCCAAGTTTGGATGGGGGCCAATTTCCACGACCATGTTCTCTCAGAGACATGCCCTTCTAGTTCACCCGACCTCAATCCACTGGTCTTTTTCGTATGGGACGTCCGCAAAAGAGAGATCACTCAACACTCCCATAACACCATTTACTCTCTCAAATCTGCTAAAACAAAGATATGTCCGTGTCGTAGAATGGACTCTCGACGATATACCATATATGACTATTCGTTGAGGGAACTTATTCAATTATCTTTAGAGTGCGTGGTTGTCTGGTCGACCGAGGTTATTAATCTTCAATATGCTTAAGAAGTGGAACTGAGCTCAAGGATAATAATATGGCTATCATTAATAAAATAGAGTTTTATTAATAAAAACTATCAACAACACACAAAACGGAAAATATTGACATAAACAGAGAATGGAAAGGGTCGTGGGAAATCTAGCTAATCCGAGGATTAAGAGAGATTTAAAAAGGTAAAACAATTAAAAGTTAAAGGGATGGGATGGTTCGCTAAACCATTTAAAGCACAGGATAGGGTTGACAAAAGGGTTAAATACTCAAAGGTAACGTTCAGCTTACGTAATTACACTTGTTTTGCAGAGGAAGGCGACGTGAAGGAATCTTTGGTCCGCTGGCGAATTCCAGCCGAAGGGGAGGGGGGAATTAAATGATCCTGACGTGGCGTCTTGGGAATGAGTACCGTTTCTTGACGAACGGGCTTGAAGAACAATGGCTGTTCTACGTTGTTCTCTTCTGAACAACAGGGGGGGGTGAGAACAATGGCTGTTCTAATGTTGTTCTCTTTCTGAACAACAAGGGGGAAGGGTGAGAACCGTTTCTTGGCGAACGGGCTTGAAGAACAATGGTTGTTCTACGTTGTTCTCTTCTGAACAACAAGGGGGGGTGGGGGTGAGAACCGTTTCTCGTCAACGGGCTCAAAAGAACAATGGCTGTTCTAACGTTGTTCTCTTTCTGAACAACAGGGGAAGCCTTGTGGACTTGGCGTCATGAAGGCTCGAACCTTGGCACTCAAGGGATATTGTCCTCTTCTGGACAAGTGATGGTGGATCTCGAGGTCGAGGGCCCTTGGCGCACAAGATGAGAGTGGATCGTAGAGATGTCTCGCGAAGAAAATCTGGATCTCGAATCTGATCTTAGTGGTAAAGTTTCCATATAAATAGTCGGGACATCCCCTTGGCGTAGGGGACAATGGAGTGGGGGCTTCGAGGGAATGCACAGCCGCGCCTGAGAACAATACCTTATCTGCCCATAAACCTAACTCAATCTGACGAGGTCGGTGCATGGGGCGAAACGGGGGAAGATAAACCTCCTTGTTTAAACATTGACTCAGGTGGCGGCTATAATGCGCCCGGCTTCAAAGCGAAGATGCACGTAGGTAGCATCGTGTTTTTAAATAACATGTGATAGTGGTTGAAATTAAGCGGCCTCAACCCGTTCTATCACAGTCCGAAAGTAATAAAGATCATCTGATTCAGTCATGTCAACGCTTCAGATCCTTAATTGAAGCAGTCATTGATGCTAATGGTGGATTCGTTGAATAAGGGGTGTTATAAAGATTATCGGGATTATTCGCAACGATTTTTCATTTAAATACAGCTTATCTCTTATATATTATGCGTTTTTTCTACATTCCTACAAATGATATTTAGAGAGAAGAAGCGAGAGAAATTTCTTATGATAATAATGAGTAGATTCAATACTCGGAAATGAAAATGCGATTCAGTTTAGGCTTTGTTTTTCAACGCCGCCCAACTGACTCATTTAAGGAGTGAACAACAATTTTGTACAAACGACTTTTTGTTGAAGAAAACTTGAGAGAAGCAAGACTTATTCACAAATTGGTTTACATACTTTGTAATTTTATGAATTCGATAGAAAATATGCCGAAGCCAAACCAATCTTTTGTTCTCTTTGACCTTCAGGGCGGATGCAATTGCAAGCACATTCGAGACTCATATTTCTAGAAACGTAAACAGTGAAGTGTATGGAAAACTTTATCACTGTCCCCATTTAAGTGTATGATTTGAGTGGATAGCATACATGAATAAATGACTTTGTGCATTTTTACCACGTATACAGGTACGACTGTATGTATGTGTTTGTGCATATCCTATTCAGGTAGTTAAAGAGGATTCATTAGAATTGGGAGTGCGTAATATCCGCCTCATTTGACTTTCTCCAAATAGTCTGCCCACAACGGGGTTTTCCCTGAGAGGGGGTGAAGGGATTACTCTTCATATAAGCGAGCGCACACCCTGAGAGAGGTCAGAAGTGATCGACCGACGGATCAGTTTGGAAACTGCTTCTCTATTAGACAGATTAAAAAAAGAACCGTTCCCAGTTCTTCATCACACACACAAAAACCGTCATAAGGGTCAGAATCGCTCACAATGTTTATTGTGGAATTCGTTATTCGTGTCGCATTAATCCTCGCTGTGTTTATCGTCTTCACCGAGGCAGCTTCACACTCGCGGGCAGCTCGCATTCAGTACGGTATAGCGGAGGAAGATTTTCCGGAAACTATCCACCAGTTAGGTGGAAATTGTCTTCAGTTTTGCAGAAACTTTCTTCCTCTTCCCGAATGCAGGAGTTATTGCCGCCTTTGGCCAACATTATGAGTCCAATTGCAAGGACTTGGGTGGACTTGTGCATCACTTAATCCCTTAAAACTACGGCAATAGGCTGGGTTTTTTTAGTTTATTTTGAAATGCTCCGACATCAGCTGCCACTCAGGCCGAATAAATAGCACTGAGACTATATTAATGGTTGTGTCAAAGGCCAACTCTCATTGGGAAACTGTTGGAATTGCATTTATAATGTCAGATATTATTGAAATATGCCTTAAACCTTTTCTCATCCAAGTTTTCATTAAATAATAAGGTAGATTTCGAATATTCTCATCCAGAGTCTTGTCTCTAAAAGAAATCATTATTTATTTCATTCGTTAAAGGCTTTATGTGATCAAACATGTACATCAAAACGCTTTATGTGATAAAACATGTACATGAAAGCGCAGACCAGCCACACCTCCGATTTGAATTAAGTTTTGAGTCAAGAATATTTTGCATTATGTCCATCAGACGCATTCTTATGTTTGTTTGTTTTTTTAAAAGAGACGATTGTCTCGATGTTTACTTTTTAGGATAGTTCACTATTAATTACTGTCAAGATAATGCCTAAGAATTTTCAAAGATTTGAATGTTAATTAAAGTTTTTGTCACATAAAAAAAAAGACTACCAAAAAATACCTGCAATAGATTGAAGTAAACAATGTCATGATATTGGGAAACAAATAAATTTATTTTTTGTTATGTATGTATTTAAATTTCCTTGATTTAAAAGAGAAACCCTATTCAAGAGTGGCGGATCCAGGATAAAAAATTGGGATAGGGGGCTAACCTGAATTCCTCCCTCTGAGAAAAGGGCGTAATAAGGGTTATAATAGACAGTAGTGATAATAAATAACAGCATCTCATAAAGGAGTGAGCACGAACACTCTCAGATCCGAATTTTTTTCCACACGTCAGAAAATAATGAATTATAGTTTTTGGAGGTTAGTTAAGGTATAAAACTGAAGTTATTAATTATTTTTGAGATTTACCTTCATTTTAGACATGTATCATATTAGATACATTCGATCGCAACGGTTTAAAAAACTGGTTTTATATATATTCTATATTATTAGATAATTCTTTCTGAATAGTAGGATACACGAATGGATTAAAAAAAGAAATATAAACAGGTTTGAAATTGGGGAGAGGGGCTTCAGCCCCCCACCTGGATCCGCGCCTGTTATTAAGTAATTAAATAAGATACCATTGAAGAAACCTTTTGCTACAAATAGAGTTTGGTAACTTTTATCAAATGACTCAAACGATTTAAAACGATAACAAATCAAATTAACGACAGAAGGACCTGTTTCCACTCGGCCAAGACCCTGTAGAGAGGATGTGGGGACCTGTTTCTTCCCGCCTAGGACCCTGTAGAGATGATATGAGGACCTGTTTTCTCCCGTCCAGGACCCTGTAGAGACGACATGAAAACCTGTTTCCACTCGTCCAAGACCCTGTAAAGACGACATGAGGACCTGTTTCCTCTCGTCCAGGACCCCGTAAAGAAGACATGCGGACCTGTTTCCACTTGTCCAGTACCATATAGATACGACAGGAATGACCTGTTTCCACTCGTTCAAGACCCTGTAGAGACGACACGAGGATATGTTTCCACTCGTCCAAGACCATGTAAAGACGATAAAAGGACCTATTTCCACTCGTCCAAGACCCTGTAGAGACGACACTAGGACCTGTTTCCTCTCATCGAGGACTCTGTAGAGAAGACATGTGGACCTGTTTTTACACTCGTCTGGTACCCTGTAGAGACGACATCAGAACCTGTTTTTACTCGTCCAAGACCCTGTAGAGACGACATGAGAACCTGTTTCCACTCGTCCAAGACCCTATGGAGATGATATGAGGATCTGTTTCCACTCGTCCAAGACTCTGGAGAGACGACATGAGAACTTGTTTCCACTCGTCCAAGACCCTGTAGAGACGACATGAGGACCTATTTCCACTCGTCCAAGACCCTGTAGACACGAAATGAGGACCTGTTTCCACTCGTCCAATACCATGTAAAGACGACATGAGGACCTGTTTCCTCTCATCGAGGACTGTGTAGAGAAGACATGTGGACCTGTTTTTACACTCGTCTAGTACCCTGTAGAGAAGACATCAGAACCTATTTCTACTCGTGTTGATAGCTTCTGTAGGAGTTTCCTACCCTAACCCTTGCCTCCTTCGAAAGACATGACAATAGATCTCGTACCTCAAATTAGTGAGAATTTCAAATAATGAAAAAGCAAGATAGCATTCGTATATATACATATATACACTACTGGACATAAATATAGACACGTCTCTAAAATTTCACTAAAATTCCAATTAAAACAAATTTATTATCAAAATTGTGAAAATTGATTCTTTATGAGTTTTAAAGAATAAAGATATAATTTAACAGAAAATCGAAAGGTTTGAGTTTTATCCTCAAATTTTTATTCTTTAAAATATAATTGTTTGCTTACATGATCTTTTATTTAATTGCTAAAAATTATATCTACAATTACATTGTTAATATCTTAAACGTTTGATATAATCAATTTTTTACCAAATTTCATTTAAAGTTCGTTTTCGTATTTTTAGTCACGAGCGACTCTACATCTCACTATGTCGGTCGGTCGGTCGGTCGGTCCCCGTTTTGCTTTTTTTTTTTTTTGTAATAACATCATAACTATTCGGCCGATTCTAGCGAAATTTGAAACTTTTATTTTGTTTTACATTCTCTTTCGAATGATATAATTGCCAAAGTCTTCCCAAGGTTAGCCCGGGAATTATTTTGTTTTGGCAATAGCATCATATCTATTCGGTCGATACTCTGCTAGACTAGGCTAGGCTATAATATGCTATACTCTGCTAGGCAAGCCTAGAATAAGGCTATTATAGGCTAGGCTATACTATGCTAAGCTATGCTAAGATATAATGGACAAGGGTAAGATATACTATGCTAATTTAGGCTATAAAATTTTATGCTAGGATAGCATATAGTATGTTAGGCTAGACAAAACTAAGATATACTTGACTAGGGTATAATAGGATAGTATAGGCTATACTTGTCTAGGATAGTTAATGCTAGGCTAGGTTATACTATACTAGGCTAATCTATGCTAAGCTCTAGTAGGCTAGATAGGGCTATACTATACTATACTATGCTATGGTAGGCGAAAGTATAATAGGCTAGGGAGGGTTATGCTCTGTTATGTTAGGAAATATTATGTTAGGCTACGATAGGCTAGCTAACCAAGGCTATAATAGGCTAAGCTATGCAAGGTTATTCTAGTCTATGGTATGCTATACTAGTCTAGGCTATAATATGATACGCTTGGCTATATTATGTTAGGTGTAGTTATGCTAGGATAGGCTATACCAAGCTAGCCTATAGTATGCAGGGCTAGGCTGCGCCCCATATCCCGCCCCCCGATTTGATTAGCCCCCCCCCCCCATTTTTTAGCCTAAAATAATAATATGATTTCAGTTGCACACAAGGGCGCACTTCTCCCTTCTGTGAAACATTACACAGCAAGTGTGTACATTTATATCTTCTGGAAGAGGTCATTTTGTCTGTGGCTCCAGCTTCATATTACTACTTTGGTTTTGTGAACTGCCTGGTTGGCTTACTAGTTGGAAGAACTGACTGCATAGTAATGCTCTGTAATTGTATTTTGCCCCTAGCCATTCCATAAGTTAAAATACATTCAAACTTTTTTAAGAATTCATCGCCAATTCTGGAAGTCCATTCCAATAATTTTGTAGCAAACATCATCTTCACAATCCTCAAATCACGGTAACCCATTTGCAATTCTATTTCCCAAACTGATTATATTAAATATCATTTTATAAATCAATTTTATGATAAAACCAGGCAATGGCTTTGCTACTCCCCCCTACGGGGAGGGGGAGCTTGCGCTTAGCTACTAAGATTAAAATTTAAAATCTGAAAAAAAGCAGGCATGGTTAATTTTTTATAAATTTTCTTAACTTCACCATTTGTAATTCTTTGGGTTTTAGAAAATTCACAAAATTTCGATACTTATATTTATTTCTGAACTTCCCCATTTTGTTTTTTGATATTAGAAAAGAATTATTAGAAATAACTTTGATAAAAAAACATAAGTCATAACCAAACTAAGATGAAATTATTATTCAAATACTCAAAAAAGTCCCCTTCTTAAATTATAGAGTTAGTTAGTGAAGTGATGATGATGATGAATACAAGTGTTTGTATGTATTATCATAACAAAATCCTCTCATCTCAACTCGAAATCTACAACAATAATGCTACTTATGGACTCTGAACTTTTGTTGGCTTGGTAGACGCGGTAGCTAATAACGAACTGGCTGGTAAGTGGATTTGTCTTATCATCCATTCCCGAAGTTATATATATATATATATATATATATATATATATATATATATATATATATATATATATATATATATATATATATATATATATATATATATATATATATATATATATATATATATATATATATATATATATATATATATATATATATATATATATATATATATATATATATATATATAATTACGGCGAACCGAAAACTTAAATATCAAGTTGGTATGTGTAAAAAAATACCCCTCCCCCCTAAAAAAATCACGGCCTGGCTACGGGCCTGATTAGTACCCTATTCTAGTTCGGCTATACTAGGCTAGGCTACTCTAGGCAACACTATGGTAGGCTCTGTCATGCAATGCTAAGCCATACCTGGTTAGTCAATGCTACGCTAGGCAAGGCTAAGCTAGGCTATACTATAATGTTAGGTTAGACTAAGGTCTACTAAGCTAGGTTAGGCTATACTAGGATACGATAGGCTAGGCTATGCTAGGATACGATAGGCTAGGCTATGCTATGCTAGGATACGATAGGCTAGGCTATACTAAGCTAAAGTAGGATAAAGTAGGCTATACTATTTTAGGTTATACTAGGTTTGCTAGATTATACTAGGCTAGATTAGGCCCGACACAGCTAGGCTATTTTATTTTAGGCTCGGCTATCCTATGTTTGGATAGGCTTGGCTATACTAAGCTAAAACAGGGTAGATTATACTATGCTATGCTTGGCTATGATTTGCTATGCTATACTAGACAAGTTTAGGCTATGCTATGCTAGACAATACTACGTTATGCTAGGCTGGGCTATTCTCTACTATGCTATGCTAAAGTATGTGGCTATAGCAAGGTCCTCCCAAGGTTACTTCGGGAATTATTGAAAGTTTTGAAAGTGGTAAGGTTATAAATCAGAATAAGTGAGGGCACGCGAATTTTTGGTCAGCAGACCTTGTTCACTTTTGTAGACGATGCTTCAATCAACTTTATCCTCATTGTCGTCATTATGGCTCCCGAAATCTCAAAATCTATTAGAGAACGGAGTGTTACAACTTTTGTGAAGGGAGTAATATCATATTAGAACAAATAGCTTAAAAAGTTAAAACGCCTGTCATTATGTAAACCAGGCAAGGTCACCGGTGACATAGTGACCCCTTTCCTGAAGGCTGTTAAGTCGATAGCTAATTGTTTAAAGTTCGAAGATTCAAGGCTAGGTGGCGCAACTATTCATTTTGGCACGCGGTTATTCAGTCTTCATCTGCAGCATGACTGGTCGAATCTTCAACTTGTCAGGCAAATGGAAGACTGCCCAGCCAATTCTTCTCAGTACGAGGTGAGGGGAAAAAGCAGGGATAAATTTTTAAAAGTCTTTAATTACGTTCTTGGCTGAACTTTTAACGATCTAATAACACTCGCAAGGTCCGTTTTCTAAGTTAAAGGGACAAGGGGTCAGCCTATGAATGTCAAGCACTAGCGAATTAACAATAATTTTTTGGAGTTTATTTCCTAATTTTACCGGAACGAAAAGTGTAAAAATGGAGTTTAAGTTTAACAAACCAAGGCACATTATTACTCAGAGGGTGGGTTTATTCCGATCTTACCAGTCAATCAGGTACGCCGGAAGATTTTAAGATCGGATTTGTGCTGTTTGGGAGGAAAGGCGCCTATCGTATTTTGTCATAGCTTCCTACATAAACATGAACAGCTGTTTAATGCGGTTTGAACCTGATTTATGATGGCCTTTTGCCCAGCCAACTGTTTTCACGCTGCGGAATATTTCTCCTTCATGCCGTTTTAATCCAGTAATCGGTAGCTGCTCTTAGGAATTGATATTATGGCTGCCAAGTTCTGTGTGGGAAGATATAAAGTCACCTTATATTTACTCAAGTAAAAATCTGAAAATCAAAATAGTTATTTTGAGCAGTTTATTTATTTCAGGGGCTGACTCGTTGCCCTCTATGATTTGAAAAGCGAAAGTAGCAAGCAGGTAATGTGGTAAACAGGCTATATTTAAATATTCACATCCATTTAAGACCTTTAATCAATAATTAATTCGTGAATTGTTTAATTGATTGGCCTCGCATTAATGGGTGGCATGGGTTTAATTTAGAATCAACGTGTCTCCATGGTTCGCCTGCGATAAATTTCTAATTTCATCTACCTTGTCCTCAATGTAAGACTCATATGTGCTATCACACACTGGCCATTGGAGAACGATTTTGCGAACGGTCCACATATTAACAGCTATTTTAATATCATCATTAAGATCGGATTCATTAATCAATTTAGCAGCAAATGAAGCAGAGGTTAGTTCCAATTTGGGGATGGTTATAGATTTTCGGACTATTTTGGCCTTAGCAACGAGATAAAAACATTAATCGCATTATTGAATAGACAAATGATCCATAAGTCTTAGTGCTATTATCGCAAAAGCAGTGCAGTTCAATATTTTCGGATTTACCTAAAGTTCGCCTGGGAAAGGTAAACTCCAAGCATTGTTTCAAGTATGGAACCAATTTAGCCAAATTATTTGAGAGTCCAGAGGCTCATCCCAGCCCATTTTCTCTCTCCCAAAGACCTAAAGTAAATAACTGTATCAATAGTAATTGGTAGGAGATAGCCTACGAGGTCGTAAATAGAGGCCATGGCTCTTAAAAAAAAAACCTTTTACTTTTAGTTGCAAAGGGGGATTTGTCGATTGGGTAAATAAAAATTCATCGTTTTCAGTATCCAAACCTAAACAAAGTACCTTTAATGGTTGTTTGGCTAAATTTCCTTGCTTACTGAAGAAAGAGTTGCACAGGTCAGAATTCGAATACCATTCCCTCAAATTAAACTGGCTTCTTTTAATATACCTCGTACCTTTTATAAAAAGAGATTCTTTCTTCGTCGGAAGAAAATGCACAGGCAAAGTTAACTTCAGAAAGACCTTCAGAAATATATCTGAGCATTTATCCCCTTTTGTCTGTATTAATTTAATTCCTGAAGCATTCAACAGACATAAGTTGCTAGATGAGCCAAACAAAACATCTCGATATCTGAATGCTACCAATGGACTATCTCGTTGTGACGAATTTTTTAGCCATACAAGTCAAGCAGTTTTTGTCTTCCTCCTTTTTCAGGTATGCCTTTTCAATATATGCAATACCCACAAAAGGGTACTGCTTAAATCTAATAATGATATGGTACAAGCTGTTAATTACTAGTGGTTCAGGATTTAAATCGTCGTTTAGAATTACGCTACTAGTAGAACAGTCCAAAACTGCGGACTCTATATGAGGGATAGTCGGCCTCACTTACTATATCTATCCCTTCTAAAGTTGCTCCTGAGAAATTCTCATTATGAACCTGCAAAAGAGGAGGGTTATCTCGCCTCCATTTGGCTTCCATATTTTGAAGACGGGATGAATCTTGGTAAATCCTTTCCACCGCAATAGACAAGGTTGTAAGAATAACTCCTAAGGAATCTCAGCTGGCCTGGACATCATTGTTGGCTGATATCGCTTTTAGGTCGTGGAATTCCTCAAGATCTTTAACTCTGGCCTTTAGTACGGCCACTCTTACTGTTAAAAAAAAATAGAGGTTCCATTAGCTTGACGTAAAGGACCGATTGACATAGGACATAATTTTAGAATTTAAGTACGTTACGTTTCATTATGAAGAATTTTATTTATAAATTCATAGTAGAAGTCTCCTGCAACCAAAAGAGATACATTTAAAACAAAATCACTAGAATTTAGGTCGCCTAAATTCACCTTTAACTATCTAAGTGTTAATTTTGCTTTGTTTAACCGAGTTATATATAGTTCATCAGGGTCCTTAGGTGCAGAAAGTACCTAGTAATTCAGTTGGTGCAATATTATGCAACTGGAAGACTCGTAATTCAATTCATCCTTCAGGTCGCCCTCGAATGTAAGCGGAGCGTGCAGCTCGAAAACATGCTAGAACAGTATGTGATAAACTACAGGGGTGTAAATCTAAGTACGTTGACTAAGCTGTTTACGATGAAGTTACGAGAATGGGGGCTGCATTTCAATTGCCCACATGAAGAAGATCAGCAGTCAAGAAACTCTGTTTTGCAAACTAGACGAATTAGCCTTGGTGGATAGCAGTCAAGTCACAAAACGAGAGTGCAATCTCCGGTTCAAGATTCAACGGGAAACTCTCCGTGAACTCGAAGCAAACGTAAGTCCAACCTAACTTCCTTACACACTGAAATGGTTCCAATTGACCCTTGTAGCGGTCTATACCTCTACAAATGAAATATTTATTCCTAACTGTATATATATATATATATATATATATATATATATATATATATATATATATATATATATATATATATATATATATATATATATATATATATATATATATATATATATATATATATATATATAATTTCAAGAAGGGTTGGTAACCATGATTTAAATCGAGATTAGTACACCCGCTCTCCCAAGCGTCTTAAAATTAACCATGAGGTTCATTCGTTGTCCTCGCATCGGTGAATCAGGTCTGTAATATTTGAATTGTAATTGTTTATCTAAAAACTTCCCAAAAGAATTCCGATTTAATGCGTGATTCTTTTCTCATTTACAAACCCTTCCAACTCCGTTATAATCTATTTATCATACCATTTATCTATTTATCAATCCATTTATCTATTTATCAATCCATTTAACTATTTATCCAATTTGATCCATATATCCAATTATCCAATTTAACTATTTATCCAATTTAATCCATATATCCAATTTAACCATTTAACCATTGATCCAATTTAATCCATATATTCAATTATCCAATTTAACTATAATCATGTATCATCCAATTACTTATAAAACATTTACCAATTTATAATCTATTTAATATTTAACAATTTTAAATCCATTCTCGTTAACTCATGCAAATTTAATTTACACGCGTAATTCAATCCAATCATAAACTGTTAATGTATAATTTCACTTTTCAATAATAACTGTTTATTCAATAATATATATTTTTCTTAACTCTTTGTTCTAATACACATTTTTCCAACGTCCCTCAAATTTAGGTTTAAAGAAATTTCGTCTGCAAAAATTTAGGTTTCGCGTTAGCATTTAACTACTTTCCCTTGAATTACGAAATATAGGTTTTTATGTCTATTGTGATCAGAGCTATCTAGGATATTGCCGCAATATTCATCCAAAACCCCATAAGTGGTGCCCAGAATAGTTTCATTATCTCCCATCAATCCATTCATTCATTCGTAAAATTAATTTTCACCGTCACGTGTGTGATATTTTTCGGACGACGCATTCCGCCGCTTCACTCGGTTCCATTTTTTTTTCTCGCGTGGACTTATATTTTTTCACGAGTGACTTTCGACACCTGCTCGTTTCAATCCTAAGTTTACCTTAACATCCTTAAGTGATCCCTTAGCAATTTCTTAAAATTAATTATAATATACAGTAATAAATATAAAGAGTGACCAATTTGCGATAATTTTTTTTTCATTTTTTTACGTTCAAGCGCGTGAATTGAATTTGTGCATACACACACACTCTTTTATTTTTCTAGAAATGGATTATAACGGAGCCCCAAGCTACGCCCCAACTTCGGGCATAGTAAAAACGACCCAAGCATCCTCCCCCGCAACAACAACGACGTATTCATCCACCTTCGCCCCCCACTCAAGCATTCTTCTTCATTCACCTCCCACTCTACGCCCATTCTCCACTCCCTCTACGGTTCAGCTTCCGCCATTCGACCCACAAAATCCCATTGGCTGGTGGGAAATGGTAGGGCTCATCCTCCTACACTAGGCAGTTCCTGAGGACAATAGAACAATCGTCATATCCCAGATATTACCTCTAAGTATTTTTTCCACTTTTAAGAGTAGTCTGCTGGATGGGGGTAATTTCTGGTTCTTGGGGAAGGTTCAAGAGGGCGTTCATGGAGGAATTTGGGAGGTCGCAAATTGAGGACCTGCGGATCCTTCTCGATACGCAGGAGAATGGAACAGTCGCCATACACATTTTCTGCACCATCTCAAGGCCCTGGCACATGCCAAGGGAGCACAACTCGAGCCTACTCATAACTGAGATATTCATGAGTGGGATGCAGGATCAAATTAAGCCCCTTATATTAATGTCCTCCCCAGCGAACGTGGAGAAGATGGCAGAGGCGTCTGACGACCTGTATAATAATCTATTCGTCAGCTGGGGAAATTCGGGCACCAGGTCGTTTAGCGATGTAAATAGGGGGCGTAGCACATCATACAACTCTAATGTTAAACACCACTCATATGTATCCATTTCTCAGGTTAGGTCACGGGCCGAAACTCCTTACAACCGGCCAGGACTCCCTCAGGATGAATCCTCCCAGGATTCGGGTCTGTTATCCGTTCTGGAGAGATTTGAAATGGATATTCGTGCCCTAAAGGTGCGAACGGGTCTTCACCGAGAACAACATCGTGAGCAGGACGGAAGAGTCAGACGTCGTTCTTCCTCCCGAAAAAAGCAACAGCAACGAGGGACCTCTAGCACAAGAGGTAAGGCACAGCAGTTTCATTTCAAACCTAGGCCTAATTCCCCTAATCCTGACAACTCTCAGTGTAGCTGCTGGTACCATTCTAATTATGGGAGCACCGCTGTCCGCTGTGTTCAGCCTTGCAGTTATTACCGCGCATCAATTCATGTCCACAACATTAACCTTCATTCTGGTCGTGCTGCACATACTGCTATCTTTCAGCCTTCACGCTTTTGCTGGTACCACCTCAAATTTGGTGCAAGAGCAGAAAAATGCTCAATCCCATGCTCGTACCATCAAAATGCTCAATCTTCATCTCAAACTGCGCCTAGACTAACTTCACCACCTTCAAACCTACAAAATTCTACGGGTCCTGTTACCCAACTTTTACCTTCAGAACAGGGAACTTTAAACTGAATTCGCAAATGATACGTGGGTCTGTCACCTCTGCAACCTCATCCCTTCATCGGGTTGATCCTCCATTTAGTATTCAGGATCCTCTTTCTGGTTTCTCCTTCATGGTTGACACTGGCGCTCAATGCAGTGTCATTCCAGCCTCTTCAGTCGAGAAAGCTTTCACTTCTTCTGATCTTGTCCTTAAAGCTGCCAATTCATCGGACATAAGGACTTATGGGAGGCGTATTTTGAGCTCTCTCTCTCTCTCTCTCTCTCTCTCTCTCTCTCTCTCTCTCTCTCTCTCTCTCTCTCTCTCTCTCTCTCTCTCTCGGGTAACGTCGTGTTTTCCAATGGACATTCACCATTGCCAACGTCGACATTCCAATTTTGGGCCTCGACTTCCTTTCCGCGCACGACATTCTCGTCGATTCTCGTCGCCACAAGTTTATCGACAGAACCACGACACTAACACTTGGTGGTTTCTTCTTCCTTCCACCAGCTCTCTCCTCTATGTTCGTCTTCCTATAACTGCTTCCCACTTTTAGCAACTTTGCGGGAGTTCCCAAGCCTCTGTCTGCCTTCTTATAAGGACAGACCTATTAAACACAATGCGGTGCACAGAATAGAGACGACAGGAGGACCAGTTTTCTCACGTCCCCGTCGACTGGCCCCGGATAGACTTACCCTAATGAAGCAGGAATTCAAATGCATAATGGAGGCCGGGATCGCTTCCCCATGGACTTCACTGCTTCATGTAGTGCCTAACTCTACTCCGGGAGAATTCAGAGTTGTAGGTGACTACAAGGGGACTCAATGCCTGTACAATTCCGGATAGGTCTCCTCTGCCTTTCTTATCGGATTTTAACTCCGCTCTCTTCGGTTGTTCCATTTTTTCTTGACTCGATTTGGTTCTCGCTTTCAACCAAATCGTGATTCACCCTGATGATATCCGTAAGATGGCTATCACCACTCCATTCAGTTCCTTCGTCATGAACCGAATGCATTACGGACTCGTAACAGTGGTCAGATCTTCCAACGTTTCATGGATCAGGTTCTGAGAGATCTTCCCTTCGTATTTTGTTATATAGACGACATCCTGATAGCATATTCGTCTTTAGAGGAGCATTTTTCTCATCTTCCCCAGATTTTTGCACGTTTAGATGAGTATGGTATCGTACTCAACACTTCTAAGTGTATCTTTAGCGTCACACAGCTCTCCTTTTTGGGACACCACATTTCCCCTGAGGAAATTCGTCCTCTCGAGGACAAAGTTGAAGTTATCCGGGCTTTTCCCCGACCTTCTTCGCTAAAGCAGCTTCCTAGATTCTGTGGGATGGTAAACTTTTACCACAGGTTCATTTCCAACATCTCCCACATTTTTCAACCTTTCTACGAATTCCTTTCCAAGTCCAAGAAGAGCCTTCCTCTTTCCTGGTCCCCTGAAGCTTGCGGGGCTTTCTCTCGCACCAAAGATGCTATGGCTTCCGCTACCGCCCTGGCCCATTCTTGCCCAGGAGTTCCCATAAGCGTTGCTTCGGACGCGTCCGCTACTCCTGTCGGTGTGACACTACAACAGAACGTTGGTGACTCTTGGCAACCCCTCGCCTTCTTCTCTAACAGCTCTTCTTCCTTCCCAACAGAAGTAAAGTACGTTTTCCCGCGAATTACTGAGCATATACCTCGCCTTCCGTCACTTCCAACAATCCTTGGAAGGGCGTGAATTCACTGTCTTTACCGAACACAAGCCAATGGTTGGTGCGCTCGCCTCTAGTAGCACCTCCTCTGTGCACTCTGCAGTTGTTCAAACGTCGTACCAGATGCGCTCTCTCGCATTTTATCGATTTCGGACATGCAACTCTCCCAAACTGCGCGCATCGATCACGCGACAATAGCGCTTGCCCAGGAACAAGATGAAGACACGCAAACACTGCATCACTCTTCTCAGCTTAGCGTTCACGAAATCGACTTGCCGGACAGTCCCTCCAGGCGCAGCCTGGTTGACTATCCATTGCCTGACTGTCCTCGTCTACTCATTCCTCTCGCTTACCGTCAGCACATTTTTTACCAGACACGGTCTCTGTCATCCTGTCATTCGGGCAACTCGCACGCTCATCATACAAAGTTATGTGTGGCCAGGTATGAATGCCGACGTGGCCAACTAGACCCGCGCATGTCTGCCTTGTCACCCTGCAAAGGTTCAACGCCACACAAAGTCCACTCTGGCTTCTTTTCCACTTCCATCGGCACGTTTTGACGCCGTTCACATCGATCTAGTTGGTCCTCTGTCCTTTTAGCATGGTTGCACTTACCTTCTCACCATGATCGATGGTTTTACATCTTGGCCAGAGGCAGTCCCTATCCCCGACATCCGAGCTTCCGCTGTAACTCGAGCCTTCGTCTCAGCATGGGTTGCTCGTTTTGGTGTCCCATCAATGATCATGACTGATCGAGTAACCAATTTGAATCCCACCAATGGGATGCACTCATGTCAGTGCTTGGTTCCTTTCCTCTCCGTACCACTAGCTACCATCCCCAGAGTAACTCTAAGGTGGAACGTGATCAGAGCTTACCCCAACATCACTTGGGTGGACAAGCTACCTTTAAATTTCATGGGAATTCGTGCTTCCTTGAAAGAGGATTTGAATTGCTCTACTGCGGAACTCGTCTATGGTGCGCAACTTCGTCTTCCAGGTCAATTCTTTTCTTTCGCTGACTGTCCTCTTCCTTCCGACATACATCCTGCTGCATACCTACACAATTTAGTACGGGCGATGTCTGAGGTAAAGCTGACTGGCACAAGAGTGCCTGCTAATCAGAAACCTTTCGTGCCAAAGGAGATGGCAACTTGCTCTCATGTGTTTGTCCGACGCCATTCCACTCGCACATCCTTGCAACCTGTATATGACGGACCCTTTCTGGTCGTCTCCAGGGAGCCGAAATTCTTTGTACTGCATCTTGGCACCAAGCAGGATACGGTTCTCATCGATCGGCTTAAAGCCGATTTCATAGAGGCCGTTCATCTGGAACAGCCACTACATTCCTCTTTCACTAATATAGGTCCAGTGGTCATCCTAGCCTACCTTCCGCACCCAACTATTCCTTCAGCACTTCCCAACCAACTAAATCCACTTCCGAACCCTCCTTCGGCTCTTTCAAATAAAAATGCAACTCTTCCTCCCACCTCTTTACCCACAAACCGTCCACCAACCATCTCTACACCGCCCAATTCTACTTCCCAACTGCTGCCGCCTTCCTTTTTGTTGCAGGACCACTCGACAGCAGCTGGAGAACACCAAGCAACCAACGTGCAACTCCCGACAGTCCCCTTTCCGGGAGGTCCAGAACAATCGTCATCCGATGCCCCGGTCTTCGCTCGCGACAATCTCCCGCCTCAATCGAGTGGCACTACTAATCTCCACCTGACCCACAATCCGAGTCAGCCAATTGGCACCATAACCCGTTCTGAACGCGTTATAAGAAGGCCTCGCCGCTATATAGACTAAGATTTATGTAAATACCTTGTGTTATGCGAGCTTTTTCCCTCAGTGGGGCAGATTGTAGCGGTCTATACCCCTACAAATGAAATATTTATTCTTAACTGTATATATATATATATATATATATATATATATATATATATATATATATATATATATATATATATATATTGTCGTGGTGTGACATTATTTTATATCAATACCATATTATATCTATGGGGAAGGGACAGCTCAAGGATTTTTAAAGAGGCATATACAAAAGTATAATTTTATTTACATAAAATAAGAGAATCAATAGGCAAAAAATTATATAGGTAAATGACGGGGGGGGGGGGGATTGCAGAGTTATGCATCAGACTCTGAAGTTAGAAATTAATGCGTTACAGAAGGTGACTATTCCAATGGGGAGGATTAACTCAAATGGGTTGCTGAAGGGGGGGAGGGGTTGGCTTAGGGAGGATTCCGGGTGAGACGTCAGGGTAAGGTTTCACGGATGTCTTCTGCAGGCAATAAACGTGAGGGCGAGGGCACTCGGAGCTTCTGAGTAGGAAGTTGACGTGATGACAGTTCTCAAAGGAAGGGGGGCGGTAACGTCCGGTCCAGGAGATAATATTTCGCCCACCCGAAGACGAGGAGGGAACGAGGAGGGCTTCGACAGGAGTTGATGAGTGAGTCGGAAAAATCGCTCGGTGGCGATCGTCAAATGGAAATACCTCACTGGCTGGGCTAATTCCAACGACACGAAAAGTTCAAGCTGTCACTTTGCTTCGTTGTTAAGCACCTGACTTGGAACTAGGGGGAATGCTTCTTGGATCCTGGCGGGACTCCTCAACTCTGTGTCTCCCACCTGGAAGACAAGCCCTGTAGGGGAAACATGGGGTGTTTGGCCATCGCTACTCTCGAATGGCCTCGAACCTTCACGCCCAGGCGATTCTAACCCGCGAATGGTGGCCTGGGGTGGACGCGGTTCGAGGCTACCGCTTGTGGATGGGGTGGGGGAGCTTACCAATTTAAGCCTAACATAATTCTAGAATTTTCTTTAATGCATGGACGTGGCTGGAAAAGAAATTCCACGTGGAATTCCCCCTTATATATATATATATATATATATATATATATATATATATATATATATATATATATATATATATATATATATATATAATTCGTTGCCCTCGCATCGGTGATTCAGGTCTGTAATATTTGAATTGTAATTGTTTAGCTAAAAATTTCACAGGCAGTTCCAACTCCGTTGTAATCTATTTATCATACCATATAACTATTTATCAATCCATTTAGCTATTTATCCAATTTAATCCATATATTCAATTATCCAATTTAACTCTATTCAATTTAATCCATTTATCCAATTTAACTATTTATCCAGTTTAACTATTTATCTAATTTAATCCATATATCCAATTTAACTATTTATCCAATTTAACTATTTACCCATTTAACTATAGTCATTTATCATCCAATTACTTATAAAATATTTACCAATTTATAATCTATTTAATATTTATCAATTGTAAATCCATTCTCGTTAACTCATGCAAATTTAATTTACACGCGTAATTCAATCCAATCATAAAATGTTAATGTATAATTTCACTTTTCAATAATAATTGTTCATTCAATAATATATATTTTTCTTAACTCTTTGTTTTTAATACACGTTTATCCAACGTCCCTCAAATTTAAGTCTAAGGAAATTTCGTCTGCAAAAATTTAGATTTCGCGTTAGCATTTAACTGCATTCGCTTGAATGACAAAATATAGGGGTTTTTATGTTCATTGTGATCAGAGCTATCTAGGATATTGCCGCAATATTCATCTAAAACCCTATACTCATATTTGCGTTCGTCTAAAGTGTCAACACGACTTTCATAACAAAGTGGAGTGGTAAATCCAAAATATCCTATAGGAGGAAGGCTTTAAATCCTTCGAAGAATGTTCTCAATCTTTCTTCTTATGAGCTCTCCCGTGATCAAGAATTTATCCTCGGCTATGGGCTATCCTTCGCGTTCAAAAATAGTGATTTATTTTCCTTTAATCATCTCCTTTCTATAAATAAATTTTGTGAAAGTGATCAGTCGAACATTGAGTTCTTAAGTGGTTTTGTAGCTGGTGCTTTATCCCATAGTGACAGTGTGAAATACTTAAAGATTTCCAAGCACCTCATGACTGCCCTCAAATTATTTAATTCTAACAAAAATATCATTCTAACAAAATCGGACAAAACTAACCAAATCGTGGTGTTAAACAAACATTCTTATACTGAAAAATTACAGGATTTACTTAATAATATGAACATTTACGACAAATTGTCTACCAACCCAATATAAAATAAAACCGAGATCTTCAACAAAACTCACAAAATTGCTCACACGATCCAACTCAGACCTTCTTCATCGTTATAAACCTACAAACCCATCACTTCCCCGTATGTATGGTCTGCCAAAAACCCACAAAAGAAGAACACCTCTCCGACCTATTATATCGTGTATTGACCTTCATACATACAAACTCTCGAAGTGGTTAGCCTCCCTTCTTGCTGACGCCGTTGGATGGACCTCTCCTTCACACATAATCCATTCCTCAGATTTCATTGAAAAATTTAGGAAATCAACATAAAAGGAAGCCGCTTATTAAGCTTTGATGTAGACAGCCTGTTCACCAATGTCCCAAGTTAACGAAGCTCTTGATGTTCTATCTAAGGTATTAGATAATCAAAAATTAAACCTCCCTCTAGGCAAATAAAAATTAGAAATCTTGTTAAACTTTGTGTTACTGACAATGTATTTATCAGCGATTTGGGTTTTTTTCCGTCAAAGATATGGTCTTAGCATGGGTAATCCTTTATCGCACATATTATGTAACCTTTTTATGGAGCATTTCGAACTATCATTACTCTCTTCTTTGATTCCCCATCATAATTTTGTATGGTATAGGTATGTAGATGATGTATAGCAATGCCCTTTGGCATTCCTATAAAATATTACATGTATCAATATTCCATTGCATCAATTTAGATATTAACATTACCTAATATCATTTTAAAGTAATGTACCTTGTGCATAAATATTAGCATGCTTTCCTTTGTAAATTCAATGTAAAATTATCCATTAATTTCTACAATTTCTATTAAATCTTATGTAAAATCTCAACTTACTTAGGTATAAATAATCAATCCAAAATCTCAAATATTTTGTATATGTATTTTCAATATATCTTTTGTAATTTATAATTGCCATCTAAAAATCATGGCTAAGATACATTCTTTTCGGCAACACTTACTTTAGTCAAAAACACAAACTAACACGCTTTCAGCTCAACTACATTGAACACAAATATTCCTCACTCGTCTCTCGCCATTCTCAGCATAAAGGTTAGTAATCATTCCTTCTCCATTTAATCATTTACTCCAAACAAATCATACTTAGTTTAATTCCTCGAACTCTCACACTTATTCTCTGCAAACTGCCATACGAGAGTAAGTCCTAATTCTGGTTACTTATCTCATTGCAGATTTTAATTCACAGTCCATCATAGTTACCTTAGTTACTTTACCATACCTTACCTCACTTCACTTTACATTTCACTCTACTTTTCATTACTTTCATACATTGCATTACGTTGTATTCCTTAACAAGTCTCAATTTAATGATATCATTCATTGGTATAATTGTAATAATTCGTTAATTTTATAAATATATTTATTTAGTTTATCGTCCGTTTCCTTATAAACCTAGCGCCCGAAGTTTGCTAAATTCAGTTCACGTCAGTCGTTAGGCCTAAATATTTGCAGACGACTATTGCATCCAATTTAACAACCTTATGGTAATGGTTTTCAAATAGCTATCTAGGCTGATTTATTAACTAAAATAAATATCACTAATAACCAAATACCATAGATGTCATGTAGATTTGGCCTATAGATAGTTTATACTTATTTGACAATTTCCTTAAAAATCTTAACGAGCTCCATCCCACTATCAATTTTAAAGTAGAGTGGGAAAAAAATAATTGTATATCCTTTCTTGATGTAAAAATTGTCAGAGTCAGTGACAAAATTAGCTTCACTGTGTATCGAAAACCAACCCATTCTAACTCTTATATCCATTTCTTTTCTCATCATGATATTAACATTAAGTGAGCCATTGCATCAGGTATGTTTTTGAGAATACTTAGGATATGGGACCCTTGCTCTCTAGAAGATGAGATTACAGATATAACCTGCAGTTTCGTTAAATTAAATTATCCACTCCACGCGATCAATGAAAGTTTATCTAAAGCAAAATCTACTCATTACCGTCCCAAGGATAGAAACAAATTTAGTAATACGAAGTGTCTATCCCTCCCTTTTTCTCCCCTCCTTAAAGGAGTGAACAAAGTTATTTCCCCAGGACTAACCACATTTAAATACCCTTTTTCTATCCTTAAATCTTTCCCTTCGACCAAGCCCGTGGGTCAGCCAAATAGTTAACGATCTTAGACTCACACCCGCTGATTAATGACCTTTTCCCCCCGTTTTGAGTTTCTTTGTGTTTTTTCTTGTTTTTTTTCTGATTTATACGCTATTTATAGACTTTTGTAACATTGTATTCTCAGGATACGACTGAAGAGGGTATGATAAACTACATACTGAAACTAGTCTTGTAAATTAAACTTTTGGCTCCTATACAGTGGTTTCACTATTATATATATATATATATATATATATATATATATATATATATATATATATATATATATATATATATATATATATATATATATTGAGTCTAGTATATTTTTTCCTAGAAAAAAAATTAAAACAACTAATAAAAGTTGCATTTTGCTTAGTATGTTTGTATTATAATTTAAGATGAAATATAAAAAAATAGAGCTTAAACACATTTTATTAATAAATGCAGTCAATTGATGTTTTTCAGGGCAGCTTCAATTCGTTTAACATACTAGACAGAATTGGCGATCATATCTTCTCTTATATTAGTCAATTTTTTGTTCACTAAGAATCCACACCTGATCTCAATTGGATGGCTTCTGTTTATGAACCGCCACTTTAATTATTCACTATAACTTTTATATTGAGTTCAAATCTGGTGATCTCACGGGCCAAGATCCCAAAAGTTCTTTTATGTTTAGGCAAGAATTTTGTTATTGCTTTTGCTTTGTAATAATATGAGCCACTATGCTAAAAATACAGTTATGATCCCCCAAATGGTCCTGAATTGTTGGGAAAATGTGCAGATGAAACACGTTTTAGTACCATTTTAAGTTCATGGCAGTGTTTGGGGGTAAAACTTTTAGTGCTCATGTTCCTTACATGACGGAATAACACCACGCCTTTAGGCGCAATATCCTTGACCCCACAGTTGCTGCAAGCAGAGAGGAAGTCGAGCTTATCTTATTGTTTTTTACTTTAATGGATTACGGGTAATGAGAGATCTGATTAGGGTGACAAATAATGTGAAAGGATAGTGCAAGCTAACCAGCGCCCTTCCCTCGCCCTATCTGACTACACACCAGGAAATAGGTCAGCCCTTCCTGTTGCATTGTAAAGAAGATAGAAGACTGACGGGAATTTAAAATTGCGTGCCAGTATGCTTCGGGGTTTCCCGTGGACCTAACCCGTAATGTATCCACGGCTCCAGGTCTTCTTAGTTTTTTGTCACCTATGAATCGGGCATACTCGCGAGACGTAGCTCACCTGATGGAGCGCTTCTATGTACCTTACTGCGGCGACTGCGTGGTCTCACAGATTGCCTGGCACATTCATATATCAGGATGAAACGAAAGTAATGTCCGATTTTCTAGATTAAAGTTTTACATAATATTTATTAAGGTATTGCCTCTTGTTATAATTTAGAAATGCTACAATGAATAATTTATACATTTTTCTTTAAGATTATTATAAATATTTTTCATAATCTTCTTTGGTACGCACTCCTATTTCGTCCCAGCTAAAGATCACATTAGAAATGTTTTACTCTGAGTTTCATCAAAATGTCAATTCAAGAACAGCGGCAAAATCTATTAATGAAAAAGTTGCAGGAACTGCTTTACTCGTTCACAGCGTGGGAATTTCAGTCTAAAAGACGAACAAAAAGAAGATAGTCCAAAAGAACTTGATTCCGAAGAGTTGGAAGCTTTTGTGACAACAAATCTTGCTACAACTTCTAGGAAACTCGCGGAACATTTTAACGTGACTTATAAATGGCCATACATTTTATTATATTATTCATATTTAAGAAATATATTAGCAGGAAGGAATATCAAGCGCAATTATTCAGAGGACTACATTAAATTCGGCTTCACTTGTCAAGAAAAAGATGGCGTGGAGTTACCACAGTGTGTTACTTGCTTCAAAGTCTTGGGGAATGAGCCACTGAAGCCTGGCTCTCGAAAAGCGTCACCCAAATTTGTTGCAAAAAAATAAAGATTATTTTGAGCGACAGTTATCAGCTCTCAAACGGCAGCGCCTTAACTCATCAGGTACATTCTATGAAAGGACCTCCAATGCAATGCGTGTTTCCTACATTATAGCATACAAAGTTGCACAGGTCAAGAAGCCTCATACTGCCATAGTATAGGTAGGACCGAGTGATGGAAGGAGTTAGTACTTACGGATTGTTTAAGTGCTATATATTTTTGATTATTATTATTATATTGATTATTGACTTTTTAAACCTTAAGGGTTATTTGTGTCATATGTAGCGATTCGAGGATAGAATAAAAAAATGTTAAAACAAACTAAAACTTTTATTAAATGATAAAAACAAAATAAACATGAACCACAGAAATATTACGAACTAAATACACAGTAAGAACTTCAATAATTTATAAGTAAGGCTTTCTAACTTGACCTACTTGACATTATAGTAATGGTTGACCCACCACTCACTTCAATTAAAAAAACCAAATGCTAACGGACTTTACCGGCCGCAAATTACCTTTGTGGATACCCCTCGGAACGGGTTTAAGTCTGACTTCGAACTCAATGAGCTACTTTACCTCGGGAATGTTATTGTCTCAAAGACGCGTGCCGACCGGCCAGATGGAGGTTGCGGACGAATAACTTGAAAGCCGCAAAGGACTTTGGCGAGTGTTGCAGCTGGGAAGCCACACGCCTTCGGTAGGAAGGGATATCACCACGGGATAATGAAAGAATGTTCCTTTTTCCTCTTCAGATTACTAGGGGGAGTAATTTGCACTGTCTAGCAATGCGCTAAGGCTTGAATACTTTGACTCAGAGGGGTGCTGGAGGGAGTGGACTCGAGGGGGGTCTTATTCAAGGGCGAGGACTATCCCTGTGCTTTAGGATGCACCAGGATAGGAGGGGTCTTTCTGACGAGAGTAAGTTGAACTTGGTTCTTAAACAAAGTTAACTTGACGTTAGGTCTGACCACCGGGAAACGGGGTCGAGGAAGAGCTTTTTCTTCTTCATTTCGGTATTCCTCAAGGGCGAAGACTATCTCGGTGTTTTGTACTACATCAGGATAGGGGGGGGGGTGTTCTCTGACAAGACTAAGTTGAACTTGGACAAGTTAACTTAAAGTTCGGTTGGTAACCATGAACTAGCTCGAGGGGGAGTTTCTTTTAGTTCCAGTATTCCTTAAGGGCGAGGCCTATCTCGGTGCTTTGTGATACACCAGGATAGATGGGGGAAGGGGGGGTGTTATCTGACGAGAATAAGTTGAACTTGAGCAAGTTAACTTAAAGTTCGGTTTGATAACCAGGAACTAGCTCGAGGATGAGCTGCTTCTTAGTCCCTTCTCTTGGTAGCCCGGCCTCTCTTGCCGGGGATTTCGTAGCTTGGCTGACTCACGTATTCTACCTCGTTTTTCCAAACTTATTGGTATATATACCGTCACCCCATGGGGTAGGGGTAGGAAGCCGGGTGGCTTGTGGACGTGCCACAGGAGGGTTCTTTCTCCAACGGTTTTTCTCAGGAAGTCTTACCTTTGGTCCTGCTTGACCTTCGAGCTTGATGGAAACGTGTCTCCAATTTCGTACTTGGGGTGAAATTGAATACACACTCGTAGGGGAGATCTTGCAGTTTTAACCGTTCTGCTTTTCATAGGGACGAGGGCGAGGGCGAGGGGCTGTGGTTACAATATTGACCCAAGGTGCCTGCACGGCCCAGATGTTTTGCGGTCAACGTCCCGTGTCTCAACTGAGAGAAGAGGGAGAGTGTCGATTCCCCTACACATACAATTGTAGAGCAACATGTGCTACCTTGTGCAAAAGAAATGGTGAGACTTGTTGGTATGGACGCAGCACGGAAGGTAAATGATATATATATATATATATATATATATATAATGATACTGTATCGAGTCGGATAAATGATATCTCACCTCTTAGTGGTAGGTCACCGACTTTATGGCAAGGAGGTAACCGTCACCAGTTTATGGGGGAATGAGGAAACCCAGTTTATGTGAGAGGAAGGACGTCACCAGTTTGAAGGTTAAAATGACGCGGATATTTTGGAGAGGTCCCTCAAGTCCCAATGAATGAGGTGATAAGTGGCGTTAATCTCATATCTAACTCCAAAAGATACTCAAATAATATTTCGGCTTGGCTAGGCTTACCGAAGGCTTGTGATCAAAAAGGACTGAGAGGAATCCCGTAAAAAGATAAATGTTTAATTCCATCGAACAAAACAAGCAAATCAAAAGGGAGGCTCGCGTTTACACGATTACGGTCAGGGAATATTTCACTACAGGTCATGAAAGCGAGTGTTACGAGAAGAAAACTTAGCCGGATACAACGGGGGCTTCGCTACGCAAAACGAACCGTAATTAGTTCTTTACTATCGATCGTCTATCTGACTTAACTGTCTCCTCAAGTGTGAATGAATCTCAATGTCTGCAATTCTCCATTTTTCTTCTATAAATAGTATAGGGGGCGTGGCCTCTGGGATCACAATGTTTGTAGCTCCGCCCACTGGGCGGGATATTCCTTATCCCATTGTCTCCGAAGGTAATTGATTAATGGCGGCTACAAATTACACTTTGTTGGTGTAATTTTATTATTCCTGAGATGCAGACAGCTGTCTCGGCTTAATTCCAGTTCCAGACGAGAAATATTCGTTTTTATTACACTGTCGCCAAATTTTACTGCTATTTGAATTATCGGCTTCAGGCTTACTTCCTTGACTGGTTTACAAATAAATCTATATGTATATCCACAAGGACATTTGTTACAATTCTTCCTATTCCTGCGAGGCACTTTGCTGATACATGTTTTGTGCCAGGGCCATGCTCTCCACAATATAGCTGTATCTAATGACACTGTATCGAGACGGATAAATGATATCTCAACAAACATCAGTGAACAAGTTGTGGACGAAATAAAGGAATCTCCATTGTTTGCCATACAGTTGGATGAATCAACTGATGTCTCACTAAAACAAAGAGAAAAAGGTAGAACTAAAATGTTATTACTATTAAAAGGAAGAGTAGGGACAGTTTGATAAAATGTCTTTTTAGCAGAAGAAAGACAGGTTTGAAGGAACGGGTAAGGGTAACGAAGTTTATGGCCAATTTCAAAGATATTGGAAAATTCAGAAAAAAACAGAACGTTTAACTTTAGGGCTGTGAGAAGAGTAAAAATCAATATAAGAATTTGAATTAGTAGGCTTACGAAAGATAGAGTATTTAAAACCTGTAAGAGTTCTATGAATAATACGATCAAAAAAGGGAAGGGTTCTATTATTTTCCATCTCGTGGGTAAATTTGATTGGAAGGACGGGAGAATTGAGTCTGGTAAGAAAAACATTAATATCTTTGGGATTAGGCCACAAGCAAATGACATCATCAATATACCTGTACCAAATGATCGGGGCGTCAAGGATAGTAGGGAGAAGTTTGGTTTAAAAAAAATCCATATATAAATTAGAAAGGACAGGTGAAAGACAATTACCCATGGCTAATCCGAATTTTTGGAGGGGGTGGGTGACACTGCAACTTCTGTCCAAAAAATAGGTATCTTATTCCAAAAGTAGAATTCATGCTATTTTCACATTATGAGCAGGTGTCACCATAGTCATATTTCGCTTTACAGGTCGATTGGTGCTGGAAGAGGTCTTAGCTGGAGTGTCAGGGGTATTCGAAGTGCTAATGGACGAGACCACGGATGTCTCAGGAAAGGAGCAAGCCACCATTATCCTTCGACACATCGAAGAGAACATCAAGGAGGACTTTCTCACTTTCGTCCATGCTGAGAACGTCACAGGTGAAGGCCCGGCTCAACTATTCATTTGAACCGTACATGGCTTTGGTTTGACATGTCAAACTGCTGGGACCTCGGCTTCGAAGGAGCGAGTGTCATGATGAGGAAGTTCAGAGGTTGTGCCGCCATTATCATGGAGCAATACTCCATCGCCAAACTGACCCACTGCTTTAATCACCGACTGAACCTGGTGCTGACCAAGGCCTGCGATGTGAAAGAAGTGAAACTTGCTCTTCAGATGCTCAACGAAGTCCATAACTTTATTTACTCCAGCAACATGCAGACGCTCCGGTTCTCCAAAATTGTGAAGCTTTCTTCAGCTAAACGGGAGAAGTTGGTGCCCTTGTGTCCCACCTGATGGATTGAGTGGCATGATGCAGACCTCGTGTTCATCGAGTTTCTGCCTCTCATCGCGGTCTTAATGGAAGAGGAAATGAAGCTGGATTCCAATACTGGCATCTTACTCGCCGCGATTAGGGACCCTCACTTTCTCATTGGGCTGCTTGTGGCGGAGTCAGTTTTGGCCCACACATTCGAGCCGAGCAGGACCCTTCAGAAGAAGGACGGTGACTTGGCATCTGCGTACGCACTGATTCGTGAGATCAAAACTGTTCCCGACAAGTTCAGAAAGAATGTCGAGGAGCACTTCCATACTGTATTTGCAAGAGCCAAGGATCTCCTGATTGAAGTGGACTCAGCTCACGATGACGTCACTGTTCCCCGAATCTGTGCACGACAGACACAGCCCGCGAATATCCCAGCTGAGACTGCTGAGGAGTACTATCGACGCTCAGTCTATATTCCGTTCGTTGACCAAGTAATCACCTAGCTGACGAGAAGATTTGAGGACGATACCGTGCTAGTTGCTCTGCGGTTGAGGGAGCTTCTCATTGGCTCAAAAGCAGACCTGGACGCCGTCCTTAATGCCGCTAAGATCTACGAGAGCGATGTCGAGTCACTGGTGCTCGGGCAGGCGGATACACAGTGGTGCACACATTCCGCTCTGGTCTTCAGGACTGTCAAGAATGCGAAGGAATACGCCGAGACCCGTATGTTTTCGAACATTACGAAACTCATGACCATCTTAATTTCTCTGCCGGTCTCAAATGCAGAGGCCGAACTCTCATTCTTAACCTTGAAAAAGCTAGAGACGTACATGAGGAGCACCATTGGCCAGGATCGCCTTAACGGCCTCGCACTACTCGTCATCCACAATGGCATTCAAGTTTCTAATGATCAAGTAATTGACAAGTCTCCTCTTCGCTTAGGCAAAGAAAGGGAGCATTGGGCATGAACCTACGATTTTGAAAGAGCCTACTCCTGGAAAATAAAAATACTTTTTCTATTATGTCCCTTGTTACTAAAATGGGCGAAATGACTTGCAAGTAGCCTACATCATTATAGTCTACACTACATGTGCATATTCATCCTTTATGCTTATAACTTATTCGTATGTATTCAGTACTGATTATTTGTACGATCATACATGTATTACTTTTTCCTTTTTTTATTAGGTTGGTGGTCCGTGGCCTCAAACGAGTTGAGAACCACTGACCTAATATATACGTCCCTCCCCCACCACCACTCCGAATTTCCAGTTCCCCATTGAATATTAGGCCATATCAACACGAAAAAATTAGGGGGTGAGAGAGAAAATAGAACATGTAAACAAAGGAGAAGTCCTATGGGTAAAGATTGGTGTTGGTCTTTAATTTTCTAACTATAAACATCACTTTTAACTAGCATTTGAAAGCAGGTACATCCTAAAATTATTTTATGATCCCGCTTAAACATTATTTGCACAGGTACTCATCCTTTAAAAGAAAAATCAATAAGATTTTACATTTAAAGACAAATCAATAAGATTGGGTAATTGTGTAGAGTATGGTCCGATCCGAGTCCTAGCTTATTTTGGGCTATTTTTCCCGTAAATATGTAGATTAGCGGCCCGGCCGAAAAAAAATTGTCTGTAAATATTATCGTTCACTCGTGTCGGAATATTCATGCGCGTTTGAGTCCTTTTCAAATTATTATTCTATAAACAATTAGGATTATGGTAAATATGTAGATTATCGGCGCGAACGATGGGATGTACTATTTCGTCCGTGTTCCAAAATGTTTCACGTTTTTGGAGTACATTTAAGTTGACGGCTCGTGTGGGGGGACTACACTACGATGATCCTGAGTTTCATTAAATTTTTTGGGGGGGGGTCTGGGGGGCACAGCCTCCCATTATATAATCCTAATTGTTTATAGAATAATAATTCAAAAAGGACTCAAACGCGCATGAATATTCCGACACGAGTGAACGATAATATTTACAGACAATTTTTTTTTTGGGCCCGGCCGCTAATCTACATATTTACCAGGATTATATACTGGGGGGCTGTGCCCCCCAGACCCCCATCAATTTAATGAAACTCAGGATCATCGTAGTGTAGTCCACCCCATTGTGTTTACCCCCACACGAGCTGTCAACTTAAATGTACTCCAAAAACGTGAAACATTTTGGAACACGGACGATATAGTACGTCCCATCGTTCGCACCGATAATCTACATATTTACCATTTTTCCTAGCTACTTTTTCTGAATTGAAATTGATGTGGACGAAGTTTATGGCGATTTCAGAAAATATACTGGGGTCTGTGCCCCCCCCCCCAAAAAAAATGATTGAAATCTCAGGAACATTGTAGGCCCATCCCCCTGATGAGCCGTGCCCAACAATGAGCCCACCCTCAAAATAAGCTAGAATCGCATCTGCCCATATTCGCAAGATTTACCTAAGATTGGGCATTGAAAGCTCAAATCAATAATAATTGATCTAATTACAAATATATATCTATAACCAATTTCAATTAATAAGATTATACAGTGTAGCAAACTGTGTAGTGTATAACTCTCTATTAGAAAACTGTAGTATTAACACTGCTCTGTTTTAAAATCCAAACATGCAAAACAAACCAAAACAATTGAGTAGCCATGTACCCGCTCGATTGCTAGTCCAAAGGTACCCTCCTTGAATGGACCGTAAGGTCTCCTAGGGTACTTCCTTTCCTTGTTACTCCTTGTTACTTCTTAAAGTAAAGACAGAAAAAAATTAGAAGTAACTGGCTTGGTAGGAAGAGATACTCCATGCAAGAGGAGTGGGCCCCTACATAAATCAAGAGGAACAACAACAAAGAAAAGTTCTGACATCATAAGGCCCAAATTTGTAGCCCAGAAACAGACTAAACTGAAGTATTACCATTATTTTTCCCGTCCACAGAAAATAAATGCCATATACTGACACAAAATGTGGCTCAACAACCTGAACCTGAAAGGAGAATGTGTTGGTTAATATAACATAATATAATTTTACTGATGACAAAAGCCACAAGGGCCTATCAAAGGTCATCTGCATCTGTTAAAACTTACCCACAAAATGCATCTATAGGATTGTGTCATAACATAATTTCACAGATGATAAAAGCCACAAGGGCCTATCAAAGGTCATCCGCATCCGTCAAAACCCACCCACAAAAAGCACCATCACCAGGGGAAGACAAAATCAAAGTCCCCCACAATATAATATAACAGATGACAAAAGCCACAAGGGCTCATCATAGGTCATCCGAGTTAAATGGCCTCTTTTTTAAGGCACCCAAACTCCCAGGAAAACTACATCCAGAGGATTGCATCCAGAAACAAGGGTATCACCAATCAAGGCTTGTCAAGGACTAAATCACGCAGCTATAGATATATACAAACAATATTAATATATACAAAACTTAGAGCCATCACAACCTTCCCTCCCCATAAACTCATCCAACCTACTCTTAAATACATTTAGATTTGGACTACCTACTACCCTCTGCGGCAATTTGTTCCAGAAGTCTACCACTCTATTGGTGAAAAAATATTTTCTTAAATCCAACCTACACCCTTGCTTTTTAATTTTCAAGTGGTGACCTCTAGTCCGATTTCCATCATCTAACTCAAAAAACTTGCTAACATCCAATTTATCTATCCCAGAAAAAATTTTATAGAGCTCAATCATTTTTCCTCTCACACACCTCCTTTCGAACGAGAACATATTTAATACCCTCAGTCTATCTATATATTCAAGGTGCCTCAGGGAAGAAATAATGTTTATTGCCCTCCGTTGCACTGACTCAAGAAGGTTAATATCGTGTCTAAAATGTGGGGACCATGCCTGTATACAGTACTCTAGATGTGGCCTCACATAAGAGTTATAGAGTTCAAGAATAACCTCCTTACTTTTGTAACTGACATTTCTCTTAATGAAACCCAGCACTCTATTTTCCCTATTTCTTGCTTCAATACACTGCTTAGAAAACCTTAATGACTTATCTATTACTACTCGTAGATCTTTCTCATCCTCTACTGAGCTCAGCCAATGCCCATCCATTTCATAGTTAAATTCTCTATTATCTTTTACCATGTTAATAACTTTGCACTTATCAAGGTTGAAAGTTATTTGCCACTTATGTGCCCAGGATAACAATTTATTTAAATCCCCCTGCACTTTAAAATTATCATCAATATCTTTGACTACAGCTGCTAATTTGGTATCACCCGCAAAAATTGACACTTTATTATTAACTGCCTCCCCAAGATCGTTTATATAGATGACAAATAATATTGGACCGAGAACTGATCTCTGAGGAACCCCACTGATAACATCCCTCCACTCTGACTTTACACCATTTAGCACTACCCCTTGCTTCCTGTCTTTCAGCCACTGAGCTATCCAATTTGAAACACCCCCACATATCCCAATCATTTTTAATTGAACTAGTCTCCTATGTGGTACCTTATCAAATGCTTTACTAAAATCTAAGTAAATTATATCTACATTCTCTCCCTTATCTACTTGATCTGTTACATAACATAATAACATAATTACACGGATGACAAAAGCCACAAGGGCCTATCAAAGGTCATCCGCCTCCGTCAAAACCCACCCACAAAAAGCACCATCACCAGGGGAAGACAAAATCAAAGTCCCCCACAATATAATATAACGGATGACAAAAGCCACAAGGGCTCATCATAGGTCATCCGAGTCAAGCGGCCTCTTTTTCAAGGCACCCAAACTCCCAGGAAAACTACATCCAGAGGATTGCATCCAGAAACAAGGGTATCACCAATCAAGGCTTGTCAAGAACTAAATCATGCAGCTATAGATATATACAAACAATATTAATATATACAAAACTTAGGAACCATCACAACCTTCCCTTCCCATAAACTCATCCAACCTACTCTTAAATACATTTAGATTTGGACTACCTACTACCCTCTGCGGCAATTTGTTCCAGAAGTCTACCACTCTATTGGTGAAAAAATATTTTCTTAAATCCAACCTACACCCTTGCTTTTTAATTTTCAAGTGGTGACCTCTAGTCCGATTTCCATCATCTAACTCAAAAAACTTGCTAACATCCAATTTATCTATCCCGGAAAAAATTTTAAACAGCTCAATCATATCCCCTCTCACACACCTCCTTTCGAACGAGAACATATTTAATACCCTCAGTCTATCTTCATATTCAAGGTGCCTCAGGGAAGGAATAATCTTTGTTGCCCTCCGTTGCACTGACTCAAGAAGGTTAATATCGTGTCTAAAATGTGGGGACCATGCCTGTATACAGTACTCTAGATGTGGCCTAACATAAGAGTTATAGAGTTTAAGAATAACCTCCTTACTTTTGTAACTGACATTTCTCTTAATAAAACCCAGCACTCTATTTGCCCTATTTCTTGCTTCAATACACTGCTTAGAAAACCTTAATGACTTATCTATTACTACTCCTAGATCTTTCTCATCCTCTACTGAGCTCAGCCAATGCCCATCCATTTCATAGTTAAATTCTCTATTATCTTTTCCCATGTTAATAACTTTGCACTTATCAAGGTTGAAAGTCATTTGCCACTTATGTGCCCAGGATAACAATTTATTTAAGTCCCCCTGCACTTTAAAATTATCATCAATATCTTTAACTACAGCTGCTAATTTGGTATCATCCGCAAAAATTGACACTTTATTATTAACTGCCTCCCCAAGATCGTTTATATAGATGACAAATAATAATGGACCGAGAACTGATCCCTGAGGAACCCCACTGATAACATCCCTCCACTCTGACTTTACACCATTTAGCACTACCCTTTGCTTCCTGTCTTTCAGCCACTGAGCTATCCAATTTGAAACACCCCCACATATCCCAATCATTTTTAATTTATGAACTAGTCTCCTGTGTGGTACCTTATCAAATGCTTTACTAAAATCTAAGTAAATTATATCTACATTCTCTCCCTTATCTACTTGATCTGTTACAAACTCCAGAAAGTCTAGTAAGTTAGTCAAACATGATCTACCTGATCTAAACCCATGCTGAGCATCGCTGATTAACCCCTCCCTCTCTAGATGTTGGCAAATCCCTTTTTTAACTATTTTCTCAAGAATTTTACAGACTACAGGAGTTAGGCTAACCGGTCTAAAGTTATTTGGATCCTCTTTACTACCCTTCTTGAAAATGGGGACTACATTCGCTCTCTTCCAATCATCGGGTATTTCTCCATATTCCAATGACCTAGTATATAACTTGTCCAGAGCTATTGAGATACTTTCTACCCCTTCTTTAAGTATCCTAGAATGAATATTATCAGGGCCGGAGGCCTTGGTAGTATCTAAATCACCTATTAGTCCTTTTATCATCCTCCGATCCACACAAATGTTAGTAAACACCTCTTTTCCTGACCTATGAGTACTATACATAGGACTATTTAGTTTCTCTTTTGTAAATACTGATGCAAAATGACCATTTAGTACCTCAACTATTTCCTCATCAGTTTCTCTCACAAACCCTTCATATTTGATAGGTCCTATTTTAACTCTGCCAGACTTGTTATTAATTTTATAGTAACTAAAGAACTTTCTAGGATCTTTGTTGCTATCCTGAGCTAATTTAATTTCTGACACCCTTTTGTTCTTCTTTATAATCTTATTTAACTCATTCCTAGCCATTCTATAATCACTTAAATTTTGAATATTATTTTCTACCTGTAATTTTTTATATGCCCTTTTCTTCTCTGAAATTTTTCTAGCTATCTCCTGATTCCACCATAATGGTTTCCTACTTTTGTTCCTAATGGCCTTCATTGGGATACATTGTTCTTGGACTACATTTATTATATGCTTGAAAGTATCCCACATCCCATAAGCATTTATACCTCTGAATTCTATATCCCAGTCTACCAAATTTAGCAAGCTTCGAAGTCTTACATAATCTCCCTTATGAAAATTTGGAACTTTTTCAGCATTCTCAGTTATTTTACCCTTCTCAATTCCCAAGTTAAAACGAACTATCTGATGGTCACTATTTCCCAATGCTTCCCCAACAGTCAATTCTTGAACTAAATGATCACTGTTAGAAAGTACTAAATCTAATATATTGTCCCCCCTCGTTGAATCGTTAACAAATTGATTCAAAAAATTATCCTCAAAGCATTCTATGAACCTGCCACTTGTTCTATCCCTACCTATCATATTTTCCCAGTCCACAGAGTTTAAGTTGAAGTCCCCAATAATAACTGCATCTGTTTCACATCCCTTACTTATTTCCCTTATCATTAGTTCATCTATATCATCAGTCTGCCTAGGTGGCCTGTAAAAAGCTCCCAAATGCACCATTCTATTTTTACTGAACCTAATATCTATCCAAAGTGACTCAACTCCATCCTGCTTTATTGAAGTATTTAAACTTGAAACAATGTTGTTTTTTATATAGATAATTATTCCTCCACCAATCCTACCTGTCCTTTGACTAATGTACATATTATAGCCCTGAAAATCGAATTCACTTATAGTGTCACTAAATTCTATTTCATTAACCCATGATTCAGTAACGCATAATATATCTATATCCTCATTGCTAATATAACTAAATAGCTCATCCTTCTTGTTTCTAAGACTACGAGCATTTGTATAGAAACAATTTAACCCCCCTATCCCTGAAGCACCTCTTGAAACTTGAATGACCTCACCTCTATCGCCTTGGAACCTATTTCTGTTATCTGCCAAGTCCATTCTACTTTCAGTACTATAATGTCCTCTCATAATTCCCTGACCACTATTAGTATCTAGTTTCCCGCCCGCAAAGACCTAATAACACGATCATACTCCTCCCACAACACATCTACCCCCCTCCTACTCAAATGCAGTCCATCCATCGCATACATTTCTTTCATTCCAACAAACCTATCCCACACATCCACAAACATGACACCTTCCATCTCACACATCCTCCTCACATAATCATTCAGCCCAATTGCACGAGACATCCATTCTACCCCAACATCCATTCTTGGAAGCACACCTGTCACAACACCTTTCATTCTACTTTCTTTCACCTTTTCAATCAACCTCTTGTACCTCTCACGTAACTCACATGCACCCACTTTCTTCACATCATTCACTCCTACATGTGTAATCACAACCGCATCCCTTGCACAGCCAGACACCAGTTCCTCATACCTATCAGACAGATCTCTCACTCCAGCACCCGGCAAACACACCCTCAAACCATTCAATCTACTTGCATTCAACTTCCTATCTAAATATCTAACTCGCGAATCACCCATCACAAGCACTTCAGTCAGACTCCTATTCCTAACCCCCACAGACCTAACTCCATCCCCACTCCTATTCTCATTCAAACTACCAGTCACTCGAACTCCACCCCCACCCCCATCAGTCATATCACTTCCAGTTACTTCCTCTCTTAGGGCACTGAATCTATTAGTCAAGCTAATAGGATCTGTGTCCCTCTGACTCACACACCTATTCTCCCCCTGGCTAACCACCTCAACAGAGGCAACCCTATTTTCACAAAGAACAGGAGAAGCCTCCCTAGCTTCATGTTTCCTAACCACTCTCCACTGTCCCCCATCCTCACTAGGCCTATTTCTAACTAATCTAAGGGGGCTAACTTCACTATCACTAGAACTATCACATCCTACCTCCTCCACTGGCCCTCTACCTTCACCTGAAACATCTAACTGGCCTACCTCACCACCTAACCTATTCCCAGCTCTAGGCCTAACACTAAGTTCCCTCCTGAGCTCAGCAACTAACCCCTCCAGCCTACATATCCTGTCTAAATCCTGCCTTCTCATCCCCTCTAAATCTACAATGCATTCACGCAGCCCACATACAACACATGTATACCCCTCACCTAATACACCACAACCAATGCATACATTCCGACACTCATGCTCACTTTCATCCCCAAACTCCATCACTTATTCAAACAAAGAAAGAATTTAAGTAGCAATAAGAAATAAAAAAAGAAGAGCAACTTAGCTTTCCTGATTGTGGTGAGAAAAAACAAAAAACAAAAAAACAAACAAACTATAGAAAGATCTGAAAAATAGATCAACAGACTGAGAGCTCTATAAAACACGTGCTACCTGTTCGAAGGTCAGTCGAAGACTGACCTTCGAACAGTAAATTAGTCAAACATGATCTACCTGATCTAAACCCATGCTGAGCATCGCTGATTAACCCCTCCCTCTCTAGATGTTGGCAAATCTCTTTTTTAACTATTTTCTCAAGAATTTTACAGACTACAGGAGTTAGGCTAACCGGTCTAAAGTTATTTAGGCCGGTTAGCCTAACTCTTCTTGAAAATGGGGACTACATTCGCTCTCTTCCAATCATCGGGTATTTCTCCATATTCCAGTGACCTAGTATACAACTTCTCCAGAGCTATTGAGATACTTTCTACCCCTTCTTTAAGTATCCTAGAATGAATATTATCAGGGCCGGAGGCCTTGGTAGTATCTAACTCACCTATTAGTTCTTTTATCATCCTCCAATCCACACTAATGGTAGTAAACACCTCTTTTCATAACATAACATAATTACACAGATGACAAAAGCCACAAGGGCCTATCAAAGGTCATCCGCATCCGTCAAAACCCACCCACAAAAAGCACCATCACCAGGGGAAGACAAAATCAAAGTCCCCCACAATATAATATAACAGATGACAAAAGCCACAAGGGCTCATCATAGGTCATCCGAGTCAAATGGCCTCTTTTTTAAGGCACCCAAACTCCCAGGAAAACTACATCCAGAGGATTGCGTCCAGAAACAAGGGTATCACCAATCAAGGCTTGTCAAGGACTAAATCACGCAGCTATAGATATATACAAACAATATTAATATATACAAAACTTAGGAACCATCACAACCTTCCCTCCCCATAAACTCATCCAACCTACTCTTAAATACATTTAGACTACCTACTACCCTCTGCGGCAATTTGTTCCAGAAGTCTACCACTCTATTGGTGAAAAATATTTTCCTAAATCCAACCTACACCCTTGCTTTTTAATTTTCAAGTGGTGACCTCTAGTCCGATTTCCATCACCTAACTCCAAAAACTTGCTAACATCCAATTTATCTATCCCGGAAATTTTTTTAAAGAGCTCAATCATATCCCCTCTCACACACCTCCTTTCGAACGAGAACATATTTAATACCCTCAGTCTATCTATATATTCAAGGTGCCTCAGGGAAGGAATAATGTTTGTTGCCCTCCGTTGAACTGACTCGAGAAGGTTAATATCGTGTCTAAAATGTGGGGACCATGCCTGTATACAGTACTCTAGATGTGGCCTCACATAAGAGTTATAGAGTTTAAGAATAACCTCCTTACTTTTGTAACTGACATTTCTCTTAATAAAACCCAGCACTCTATTTGCCCTATTTCTTGCTTCAATACACTGCTTAGAAAACCTTAATGACTTATCTATTACTACTCGTAGATCTTTCTCTTCCTCTACTGAGCTCAGCCAATGCCCATCCATTTCATAGTTAAATTCTCTATTATCTTTTCCCATGTTAATAACTTTGCACTTATCAAGGTTGAAAGTCATTTGCCACTTATGTGCCCAGGATAACAATTTATTTAAATCCCCTTGCACTTTAAAATTATCATCAATATCTTTAACTACAGCTGCTAATTTGGTATCATCCGCAAAAATTGACACTTTATTATTAACTGCCTCCCCAAGATCATTTATATAGATAACAAATAATAATGGACCGAGAACTGATCCCTGAGGAACCTCACTGATAACATCCCTCCACTCTGACTTTACACCATTTAGCACTACCCTCTGCTTCCTGTCTTTCAGCCACTCAGCTATCCAATTTGAAACACCCCCACATCTCCCAATCATTTTTAATTTATGAACTAGTCTCCTATGTGGTACCTTATCAAATGCTTTACTAAAATCTAAGTAAATTATATCTACATTCTCTCCCTTATCTACTTGATCTGTTACAAACTCCAGAAAGTCTAGTAAGTTAGTCAAACATGATCTACCTGATCTAAACCCATGCTGAGCATCGCTGATTAACCCCTCCCTCTCTAGATGTTGGCAAATCCCTTTTTTAACTATTTTCTCAAGAATTTTACAGACTACAGGAGTTAGGCTAACCGGTCTAAAGTTATTTGGATCCTCTTTACTACCCTTCTTGAAAATGGGGACTACATTCGCTCTCTTCCAATCATCGGGTATTTCTCCATATTCCAGTGACCTAGTATATAACTTGTCCAGAGCTATTGAGATACTTTCTACCCCTTCTTTAAGTATTCTAGAATGAATATTATCAGGGCCGGAGGCCTTGGTAGTATCTAACTCACCTATTAGTCCTTTTATCATCCTCCGATCCACACTAATGGTAGTAAACACCTCTTTCCCCTACCCATGAGTACTATACATAAGACTATTTAGTTTCTCCTTGGTAAATACTGATGCAAAATGACCATTTAGTACCTCAACTATTTCCTCATCAGTTTCTCTCACAACCCCTTCATATTTGATAGGTCTTATTTTAACTCTGCAGACTTGTTATTAATTTTATAGTAACGAAAGAACTTTCTAGGATCTTTGTTGCTATCCTGAGCTAATTTAATTTCTGACCCCCTTTTGTTCTTCTTTATAATCTTATTTAACTCATTCCTAGCCATTCTATAATGACTTAAATTTTGAATACTATTTTGTACCTGTAATTTTTTGTATGCCCTTTTCTTCTCTGAAATTTTTCTAGCTATCTCCTGATTCCACCATAATGGTTTCCTACTTTTGTTCCTAATGGCCTTCATTGGGATACATTGTTCTTGGACAACATTTATTATATGCTTGAAAGTATCCCACATACCATAAGCATTTTTACCTCTGAATTCTACAACCCAGTCTACCAAATTTAGCAAGCTTCAAAGTTTTACATAATCTCCCTTATGAAAATTTGGAACTTTTACAGCATTCTCGGTTATTTTACCCTTCTCAATTCCCAAGTTAAAACGAACTATCTGATGGTCACTATTTTCCAATGCTTCCCCAACAGTCAATTCTTGAACTAAATGATCAGTGTTAGAAAGTACTAAATCTAATATATTGTCTCCCCTCGTTGGCTCATTAACAAATTGATTCAAAAAATTATCCTCAAAGCATTCTATGAACCTGCCACTTGTTCTATCCCTACCTATCATATTTTCCCAGTCCACAGAGTTTAAGTTGAAGTCCCCAATAATAACTGCATCTGCTTCATATCCCCTACTTATTTCCCTTATCATTAGTTCATCCATATCATCAGTCTGCCCAGGTGGCCTGTAAAAAGCTCCCAAATGCACCATTCTATTTTTACTGAACCTAATATCTATCCAAAGTGACTCAACTCCATCCTGCTTTATTGAAGTATTTAAACTTGAAACAATGTTGTTTTTTATATAGATAATTATTCCTCCACCAATCCTACCTGTCCTTTGACTAATGTACATATTATAGCCCTGTAAATCAAATTCACTTATAGTGTCACTAAATTCTATTTCATTAACCGAAAATTCAGTAACGCATAATATATCTATATCCTCATTGCTAATATAACTAAATAGCTCATCCTTCTTGTTTCTAAGACTACGAGCATTTGTATAGAAACAATTTAACCCCCCTATCCCTGAAGCACCTCTTGAAGCCTGAATGACCTCACCTCTATCGCCTTGGAACCTATTTCTGTTATCTGCCAAGTCCATTCTATTTTCAGTACTATAATGTCCTCTCATAATTCCCTGACCACTATTAGTATCTAGTTTCCCGCCCGCAAAAACCTAATAATACGATCATACTCCTCCCACAACACATCTACCCCCCTCCTACTCAAATGCAGTCCATCCATCGCATACATTTCTTTCATTCCAATAAACCTATCCCACACATCCACAAACATGACACCTTCCATCTCACACATCCTCCTCACATAATCATTCAGCCCAATTGCACGAGACATCCATTCTATCCCAACATCCATTCTTGGAAGCACACCTGTGACAACACCTTTCATTCTACTTTCTTTCACCTTTTCAATCAACCTCTTGAACCTCTTACGTAACTCACATGCACCCACTTTCTTCACATCATTCACTCCTACATGTGTAATCACAACCGCATCCCTTGCACAGCCAGACACCAGCTCCTCATACCTATCAGACAGATCTCTCACTCCAGCACCTGGCCAAACACACCCTCAAACCATTCAATCTACTTGCATTCAACTTCCTATCTAAATATATAACTAGCGAATCACCCATCACAAGCACTTCAGTCAGACTCTTATTCCTAACCCCCACAGACCTAACTCTATCCCCACTACTATTCTCATTGAAACTACCAGTCACTCGAACTCCACCCCCACCCCCATCAGTCATATCACTTCCAGTTACTTCCTCTCTTAGGGCACTGAATCTATTAGTCAAGCTAATAGGATCTGTGTCCCTCTGAATCACACACCTATTCTCCCCCTGGCTAACCACCTCAACAGAGGCAACCCTATTCTCACAAAGAACAGGAAAAGCCTCCCTAGCTACACATTTCCTAACCACTCTCCACTGTCCCCCATCCTCACTAGGCCTATTTCTAACTAATCTAAGGGGGCTAACTTCACTATCACTAGAACTATCTTATCCTACCTCCTCCACCGGCCTACCTCACCACCTAACCTATTCCCAGCTCTAGGCCTAACACTAAGTTCCCTCCTGAGCTCAGCAACTAACCCCTCCAGCCTACATATCCTGTCTAAATCCTGCATTCTCATCCCCTCTAAATCTACAATACATTCACGCAGTCCACATACAACACATGTATACCCCTCACCTAATACACCACAACCAATGCATACATTCCGACACTCATGCTCACTTTCATCCCCAAACTCCATCACTTATTCAAACAAAGAAAGAACTTAAGTAGTAATAAGAAAAAAAAGAAGAGCAACTTAGCTTTCGCTGATTGTGGTAAGAAAAAAACAACAACAAACAAACTGTAGAAAAATCTGAAAAATAAATCAACAGACTGAGAACTCTATGAAACACGTGCTACCTGTTCGAAGGTAGTACTATACATAAGACTATTTAGTTTCTCCTCTGTAAATACTGATGCAAAATGACCATTTAGTACCTCAACTATTTCCTCATCAGTTTCTCTCACAACCCCTTCATATTTGATAGGCCCTATTTTAACTCTGCCAGACTTATTATTAATTTTATAGTAACTAAAGAACTTTCTAGGATCTTTGTTGCTATCCTGAGCTAATTTAATTTCTGACCCCCTTTTGTTCTTCTTTATAATCTTATTTAACTCATTCCTAGCCATTCTATAATGACTTAAATTTTGAATATTATTTTGTACCTGTAATTTTTTGTATGCCCTTTTCTTCTCTGAAATTTTTCTAGCTATCTCCTGATTCCACCATAATGGTTTTCTACTTTTGTTCCTAATGGCCTTCATTGGGATACATTGTTCTTGGACTATATTTATTATATGCTTGAAAATATCCCACATCCCATAAGCATTTTTACCTCTGAATTCTACATCCCAGTCTACAAAATTTAGCAAGCTTCGGAGTTATACATAATCTCCCTTATGAAAATTTGGAACTTTTACAGCATTCTCGGTTATTTTACCCTTCTCAATTCCCAAGTTAAAACGAACTATCTGATGGTCACTATTTCCCAATGCTTCCCCAACACTCAATTCTTGAACTAAATGATCAGTGTTAGAAAGTACTAAATCTAATATATTGTCTGCCCTCATTGGCTCATTAACAAATTGATTTAAAAAATTATCCTCAAAGCATTCTATGAACCTGCCACTTGTTCTATCCCTACCTATCATATTTTCCCAGTCCACAATTTTTGTGTCAGATCTTGCATCTACAATATACAATTTAAACAATCCATAGGATTGTGTCAACATCATGCATCTACAATATACAATTTAAACAATCCATAGGATTGTGTCAACATCATGCATCTACAATATACAATTTAAACAATCCATAGGATTGGGTCAGATCATGCATCTACAATATACAATTTAGACAATCCATAGGATTGTGTCAGATCATGTATCTACAATATACAATATAAACAATCCACAGGAATGTATCAAAACAAAAAGCATCATCACCAAGACTCGTCAAAATCCAAATCATTCATAATATACAATAATAAAAAACTGTATCCACAGGAATGAGTCTGGAATAACATCCCCTCCTTCCCATATGATCATCTAATCTGTGTTTGAAATCATTCAAGTTTGGACTGTCTACTGTCTCAGGCGGCAAACTATTCCAGTAATCTACCACTCTATTAGTGAAAAAAAACATAGTTTATACTGTGTACCTTTGAAGCAGTGCAAAGTAGCTTAAAAAAAATAATTCTGGTATGTTACTGTATAGGAGTAAATATATCCTCAGCGCCGTAAAAATATTACTGCCAGAAGAATTACAGCGTTAGAAATAGATGCAACTTGTCATGTTACCAAGGATAATTATTTGACCAGTAGCAATTGTTATCATAGTAAGTAGATGCGGATTGACCTTTGATAGGCCCTTGTGGCCTATCTGTGAAATTATGTTGTTAAGTAGCTAGGGAAGAAGAGTATTAATATAAAATAAAGGACTAAGAAAGCTACGGGCCGGCAATCCTATACAATAGCATCAGAGGTGTTTTTTTTGCAAATGCAAGTACAGTTATTTCATCACAAATTCACCTTCAATAAGGTCATTAGGTACCCTTTCGAGTAATGAGACCTTTGGTTGCAGTGACTTTGGGCATTTTGGACTAAAGGCTATGCCATGGCATGTCACTAGAATAGGCTTGTTTAGTTCATTTCTGTTCTGTCGATTTTTTATATTTTCTCTAATATTGTTCCATGACATTTGATAGGTCCTTGTCGATTTTATTATCCATAAAAATATTTTCAAATATACTCCTTTTTTAGGTTAAATTTCAGAAGACCTATGCTGTGTTTTTAGGGTAATTGTTCAGTTTATGGGCAGATGCGATTTCAATACTCATTGAGCCAAATCCGGACTGACCTTGTTTGAACCCAGGGTTGCATCAAATATTGGTTTTTGTTCTTTTAAGTCAGCTGCCCCAAGATTTTATAATAGTCCCCCACTTGATATTAGACCAATTGTCAGTATTTAAAACTTCAAGACAAGATTGAAGACATTCCTGTTCTCCAAGTGTTACTATATGGAGGACTAGACCATCAGAGCGGAATATGCACTATAGCATTTTGAGCTAGAAATACATTGATGTGAAGGTCCTGCAGAGCATCATTGGTGGAGTGGGAGCAGATAAAGAAAAACGACAAGTAATAAGTAAGTATTTTTCTAGCTACTTTTTTTTGGTAAAGTTGAAAATAAGCTGCTCAACTGCTAATTTATATTTATAGATTATTTATATATGCGTTTGATTATTCTTCTGTGTACTTGCATGGGGATCTTACTTACAGACAAAGACGAGCTTCGTGCCAGGTGTGCTGACCCCGGATGGGTTGAGCCTGCTGAGGAAGTTTCTGACAAGAGAGAAGGGTTGCAAGGGGGTGACCCTTTAGTCATGTAAGGGCATCTACAAATAATAATAGCTCTAATTTTAATACTATGTTTTTTGTACATGTAAATACTAATTCTTACTTGTTAACAAGTCCATTATCTTTATTCTTTCTTGTTGGACTACAATGTTTCTGTGTTGGGGGTTAGCCAGGCTTGGCTGACCTCCAGTATTACTAATGCTTGTGTAAACTTACTGAAAATTCTTTCATTGTTTTAACTCTTTGGGTTTAATACAATGGGTTAAGGAACTCACATTTTATAGATTGGGAAATATTATTGACTTAATTTTCACATCAGAAGAGGACAGAGTGCTCGATGTACAGGTTTTACCACCGTTTCCTAATTGTGATCATTCACCAGTTATATGTGGTATGTCAGTCAATGCTCGCAATCACACATGGACATGCCCCCACACAGAATATGGCCTAAAGGGAATTACAAGATGATCGACTTATTATTGTTACAAATTGACTGGGATTTTGAGTTCATGTACAAAAATATTGATGCAATGTATGCTTGTTTTTGTCTATTGTAAACTCCTCAGTCACAAATTATGTCCCTGCATTTGTTGCAAATGATCGTGGATCTCCTTGGCCGGTCAAGCCTCTGCCGTTCCTTAACCATAGATGGCGGATTGCTTGAAGTCAGTATAAGAGGCTTCGTTGTCAGTTTGGGAGGCACTCTGAGGATGTGAATGAGGCATTACTACAGTTTTTAGATATTAATTTTCAATACAGAAATTTTGTGATTAAGCAGGTGGAATACGAGTGCTCCTTAGTTGACAGCATGGTCCATAATCTCAAAGTCTTTCATGCCTATATCAGGAACCAGAAAGTGCATAAGGTGGGAGTGGGACCATTGAAGTCTGATGATGGGTCAATTATATTATTAATGATCCTCAGTCTATGGGCAAAATATTTACAAGAGCTTTTTCCTCAGTGTATACCAGAGTTGCCTCCCCCCCCCCTCCCAATCCTCACCCTCACCAGATCTTTCCAGGTGAGATTGGCAATTTGTTGATTACTCAGAGGGATGTAATGGAGGCTATCTCGGTTCTCAGACCCTTCTCGGCTATGGGTTCTTATGTTCTTATGTCCAACCATGCATCTACAATATATAATTTAAAGCCTCCATAGGAGTCTGTGGGGAGATTATATTTTGCGGTTGCATGAATGGACATAATCCTCTGGATGCATTTTATGTATATTGTAGATTAGATCTGACGAACTCCTGTAAAGGGTGACAATGTTGATGACTTTTCTCTGGTAAGAAATCTTTTGTGTGTTGACTGGAACAGGAGCTGCCAAGTGTAGGCCATGAATGGTCTTTTGCAGTCTCCTTCTTTTCTTATGTTCTTATTTCTTAAAGGCCTGTATAGATCAGTTGTCATATATACTGATGCTTACATTTTACATTTCGAACCTCATACTCACAAGGCTGACTTCCAAATTCTTGGAAAAGCTCTCTGGTAGTCTCAATATTTAAAAAGGGCTCCAGGGCTGACCCTCTTAAATACAGACCTGTATCTTTAAAGTCCATTTGTTTTAAATCAATGGAGAGAATTGTAATGAAGCTAGTATTTGAGTATGTGGAGAATAATGGTTTGTTAACCCCAGAGCAGTATGGGTTTCGCCCGTGAAGATCCACTGAAGACCAACTCTTGATGACTTATGAGGATGTGACTAAATCTTTGGATGCTGGTAACACAGTGAACCTGATACTTTTTAGTTATTCAAAGGCTTTTGATGCATTAAGGCATGATGTTTCATTTGAAAAGCTGCCACCTTTGGGCATCACTGGTAACATATTGGTTGGATTAAGGATTTTGTTACGGATCGGGTAATGAATGTTGTAGTGGCTCACACTAAGACTGTGCCAGACTGTTTTACCAGTGGTGTACCACAGGGGTCTGTGTTGGGAACTTTATTGTTTCTGTTGTACATTAATTTTGTAGCAAATGATATGATTTCTACTACCAAGATTTTTGTGGATGATTTAAAATTGTATGTTAGTATTGAGATGGGTTGTGTGGAGGGCATGATTGATGCTATGCAACATTGTCAGAATGATATTGATACTTTGTTCAGGGTCTCTGAGTCATGGAAACTTACACTTAACCCATCCAAATGTATTGTATTCGATTTACAAGGAGTAATACTATATGGGCTGATCTGGGTCAGAATTCCTACCATATTAATCATACCCCTATTCCCTTTAAGTATTCAGTTACCGATCTTGGAATTACAGTTGTTGGTAAGTTAAAATTCCATCAACATGTTGCATATATTGTCCATAAGGCGAGTGGGGTAACACTAAATATACTGAAGGCAACAGTGAACAGAGACATTGATTTCATGCTCCCCTTACTTATTACGTATGTACGTCCCCTTTTAGAATACACTTGATCAATGTGGATGGAACCTTGGCTATGTTGGAGACTTGAGGCAGCTTGAATCGATTCAAAAAAGTTGGACAAAGGAAATTAGGGGAATGAGAGGTATGGAATATTCACAGCAATTGCGAGCCTTGAATTTCTATTCTCTTAATGAGAGCGGCTCAGGCATGATATTATTAAATATTTGTACATCTTCCATGATAATTCTTCCATGTCTAGAGATGACCTGTTTCCCCGCCTATGCTTAGGTTCCATGAGGGGCCATGACTTCAAAATTGCTCACTCCAGACCACAGCTGGAGGTTAGAAGGAGATTTTTCAGCATGAGATATGTGAACTTATGGAACTCACTCCCCAATCATGTGGTCTCGTGTCCACACATACCTTGGCAACTATGTGGCTTGATTTTTTGACTGCTGTTATTAAACTGAGATTGTCTATACCTTGCCGCATTGATGCACCATCCAGCCTTTATGACCCAGTTGTATGCACTAGTTAGTTACACTGTTATTAGAGCTGGCACATCAGTGGAGTGAGGCTTCCTGCTGCCCTGTGTGCTTGACGTAGGGGGTAGGAAGCCCACCAGGTAAGAGCCGGTTTTGAGCTGGGATATGAGTTACTATATGGGGGGGGCTACCCCCCCTCACTCCGCTCGCCCTCAGGAACAGGTAGCCAAACAGCTTATCTTCAACTTTACCCTTTTTTTTTGCCTCACTCACTTCATTGTTGAGTCAATAAAGCTGTTTTGGGTAATTTTTTATATTAGCAACTCGGGCATTGTGTTTTGTTCCAAATTGAATGATATCATGTTTTATCTTTTGTTCATCTTATCTAGATTTCTTACCTAGATGAGGCACAACACCTCATCTAGAAACAGATGAAACCTCCAACCAAGAACTTCTGTGTTGTCAAAAGTTGGGTTGTATGCTCTTGGGCTGGCTGGGTAATTGTGGTTTCACCAAGTTGGCTTAAATAGATACTTCAATCAAACTCGTATAAAATGTGACCAATATGTAAGTTGAGTTGGTGCTTAAAGGAATTAACAGATCCCACTGAAACTGCAGAATCTGACAAACTGTTCCAAATGTTAATGACCCTATGAGAGAAGAACCATGCTCTAACTTTGATGTTACAGTGCTGAACAATTAATTTCTCAGAGTGGCCCCTAGTTATACCATTAAAATTTTTAACCAGGAGATGCTCTAAATGGAGAGAAAAGGCCTTTCAAAATTTTGAACACGATAATGAGATCAGCTCTAATTAAACAACCCTTAATTGAGTAGAGATCCAATCTAGAAAGACTTTAACCATATGGCAAATTCTGAAATCCAATAATCCTCTTTGTCCATCTCCTTTGAATGCCCCAAATTAACCCAAATAACCAGTAAACCAAACTACTGAGGCATAATCAAGAATTGGTCTTATGTGTGTAATAAAATTAGTCTCATAAACTCGTGTGAATGACAGACAATACCTTTTAAGATACTGTAAGCAAGTCCAGCTGCTTTAGCAGCAGTTTTTCTCACATGTAAATGGAATTTAAGAGTGTCTCTATGAATACCCAGATCTTTATCATTGTCAATGATTTGAATTGGATGCTCACTGATTAAGTACTGTTGGAAAACTGGTCTATCATGAAAGGGTCTACAGAATTTCATTACAGCATATTTACCAACAGAGAAAGACAAGTCCCATGAAAGGCTGGTTTCATATAACAAAGTAATATCATTCTGCAGACGATTATGATAAGTCTCATAATCCAAATTTGATAGTGAAGAGGCAAGGTATAATTTCAAATCGTCAGCAAAGAGACAATAATGACATGAGTGTCCTGAAACATGATTAATGTAAATCAGGAAAAGCAGAGGACCAATAACGGAACCCTGAGAAACAACATTAACACTATTAACTATAGTCACCATGCACCCCTCCCCTTATTTTCCTATCAGACAGGTAATTATTGAGCCATCCTAATAAGCAACCTCTTATACCTAAATTGGATACCATAGAAAGTAATAATTGGTGGTTAACAATATCAAACACCTTTTATAATCAAAGAAAACATCAACTAAGAAACCCTGATCATAAAATTCAGTAACATAATTATAGGTAAATAAAAGCTCATCACTGACTGATCTACCAGCCCTAAAACCATATTGGTGAGGTGAGAGCGGTTGGTTTTCATCCAAGTAAGTATACGATTGAGAGACGATTATTCTTTCAAGTGTTTTAGAACATACTGAATTAAGACTTATTGGTCTATAGTTTAGAGGTTCCGAGTGCACACCACTCTTGAGAAAGGCATGACATTTGCATCCTTCCAATCAGATGGGACCCGCTCTGAAAGAAGAGACTTTCTGAATAAATGTAGCAAGAGATAACAAATATTAGAAGCACATCTTTTTGAAAATATAGAAGGCAAGTCATCAGGTCCAGCACATACAGTAGATTTAAGTTTTAATAGGGATCTTTCAACATCATATATATCAAAAGAATAACAGTTAAACAACAGGTTACTATTACATGACTATAAGTGAAAGATTGACTAAGTTTATAGTTGAAAATACAGAGGAAAATGAACCAACAAGACAATTTGCCATATCAGCACCATCAACAAGCAGTGGGCCAATAGTAGGTCTATCTACCTTTTTCTACGAAGATAACTGTGGAAATGTTTGACATCAGATTGACCACCTGAGACTAAGGATAGTTCATACCTAGCAACAGCTAATTTCACTGATGCACTGTACTGCAATGACTTGGTCTTAAATACATTCCACAACATAATAACAATAGGTGAAGTCCTACCAAATCTATTACAAGCATCCTTATAACTTAGCCATGTTCACCACTTTTGACATTTCACAGAACAGGAAATGTTTATAATCCAAGGAGGCTGCTTTGAATTGGCACTTTTTATTGGAATGTAACAATGAAAGGCACTGTACAAAATGTTCTTAAATCTTGTGTAAGATTGTTCTACACTAAGGCCAAAAAATTCAACATCCCAGTTAATATTCTTTAAATAATCATTAATTTAGTTATAATTATCCTTGAAAAAGTCAAAACCAGAGTTTACAAATGAACCTGGATTCAAAATATTGAAAGAATAAACAAATAAAACTGGAAAGTAGTCATATCCAAAGAGTAGGACAACTAGATCTATATTTGAAACTCTTTTATCTTGCTCAGTTGTAAAAACTATATCATGAACAAAGATTCCAACACCATGTTTTCTTGTATTTGTAGGCGAGTCATTTCTAAACAAGTTGAAGCCAAGAACATTTATGATAGAGTTTGCAATTGTAGAATTCAACCAGGTCTCACATACAAATTATAGGTCAACATTGTAATTGAAAAGCATATCAACAAAGGTATTAAACTTATTAACAAGACTATTGATATTAATTAATAATAATGTAAGAGAAAAATAGCAGAGACTAGTATTATGAGAAAAGGGATTTTGAAGGCTAGCAACTCTGTCACGGACGGACCCACCAAGTGTTGTGAACAGAGAAATACCACCCAAAGCGAAAGGAGGAGGCAGCACAGATGACAAAGCTGCTGTCCAACCCTGGACTGGCTCACTATCCTGATGGGCCACTGAACCACCAGCAGCCTGCTTATCATGCAATTCTAGTCTTTGACGATAAGTGAGATCTCTGGATATATAAAGTGGGAGAAACGACTTTGACCCAAGCATTTACTACGTGAAAGCTGTTCATTGCTAATGTGCATATTTGCAATCCTAACCCCTGCCAACAGATGAACACCTTCATTCCGCTCTGGCCAAAGAAAGGAAACCACATTATCAAACTTTATTTGAAGATCTTGGAGATCATCACCAACAAGAAAGCCCTTAATAATGACACTGTCCATCTTCTTGTCTCTTTCCCTAAGCTCTCTCACCTCCAATCTAATGGTCTCTCTGATGTCAATATTGCTGTCCACATTCTCACCCTGCTGAGATATGCAAGACCTCAGCTGTCAAGGCTACTACCTGCCTACTTAGACTAGCCACAGTCTCAAACATTTTTAACACCGTCTCCTCAGGGAATTTCCCACAAATTCGGCTTTGCCACCCAACATATGCTCCATTTTTGTTGGAGTGAATATTGGGAGAAATCACATCCTTACCTGGTTAGTTACCCCTTTTCACACAGTAGTCAGTCAGTTTAGTTAAGTCATAGGAAAGTATAGGGGGCGGCTCAAAACTACTGGTATGCCAGTTATGAAAGTGAGCTTAACATAACTGAGTTATATACCATTGTAGTACTATAGGGTCTTTCAATACGGTCGCTCGATTTTTAAATGTAAATAAAACAAGTTGTGTGTGATACGAGGGGCGGTCAATAAGTTTTGCAATTCGGATATAAGGAAACGAGATATGAGGAAAAGTGTTTTATTATTTTTCAATATAACTACCCTCGACTTCAATGCACTTGCACCACTTGTCCATGAAGCTTTGAATTCCCGACAACCAGAAATCTCCCGACTGCTGTTCAATCCACTCCTGGACGGCGAGCTGGACATCTTCATCGTCCCCAAACTGGCGTCCACGCAGTGCAGCCTTGAGCTGGCGGAATAAAAAGTAGTTGCTAGGGGCCAGATCTGGACTGTAGGGGGGATGGTTGAGCTCCTCGAATCCGCACTCGCTCAGGGCAGCTTGTGCAACTCTGGCCTTGTGGACAGGGGCATTGTCGTAGAGGAGCAGGACACTGCATGTCAACTTGCCGCTCCGCTTCTGACGGATGCACTTCAACCCAGCCAGTTCCTCAGCGTAATATTGGCCTGTGATGGTCCTTCCATGAGGCGCATAGTCCACCATCAACACTCCCTCAGAATCCCAGAAGATGGTGGCCATGATCTTCCCGGCTGAGGGTTGGGTCCGGAACTTGATGGGGGTTGGAGAGCCCCTGTGTTTCCAGGCCATGCTTTCTAGCTTGGTCTCGGGATCCCAGTGATGGACCCACGTTTCATCACCTATCACTATGCGTGACTCAAATCGCGCCGGCTCTTGGTTGTACAGGAGCAGCAGCTCCTCTGAACTTTGACGATGTTGAAGTCGATCATGGGGCGTGAGGTTTCTAGGGACCAAACGGGCAGAGACCTTGGTCATGGCCAAATTGTCATGGATGATGTTGATAACACTTCCATGTGATATTCCAAGTTCTCACTCGATTTCTTTGACCTTCACCCGTCGATTTTTGGAGATCATCCTCTCCACACGGGCCACATTGTTCTCGTTGGTCATGTCTGACAGGCTTCCTGGATGGGGGTCATCTTCAAGGGACTCACAACCATGACGGAACTCCCTATTCCAGCGAGCAATGGTTGCATAAGAAGGGGGGGGTGTCGGTATACACTGCAACCATGCATTCATGGATCTCTTTTGCATTCTTGCCTTCCTTGGTAAAAAATTTGATCACTGTGCAGTGCTCAACCTTCTCGATTGTTGAAAAATTTGTGACTGACAATCTGCGATCAGCTACTGCTTCTTAAATAGATGAGACAGGAGCGTGCGGCTGCAGGTCCTGACTTATCATAACTTGTCCTAACACCTCCCTACAAACAGCCATCCTCCTTCCTCTGTTTTGCCCTCTGATTCACAAAACTTATTGACCACCCGTCATATATGCACTCAATTTATTTTAAATTTGAAAGTACATTTTATGGCATTAAGTGTAGAATATGAGGTCGTGGAACGTATTCGGGAGGCCTAATTTTCAATGACTTTGTAGCATAAATCTGGCTGAATGGTGTTCATTATGTTGACTTTGAGGACATCAACTGTTTGCGGATTATTCGCATAGACCTGCGATTTAAGGTAGCCCCAAAGAAAGTAGTCTAATGGCATTAAATTGCATGATCTCGGTGGCCAGTTGAGGTCGCCACCGTGCGAGATGACCCTGCCCTGAAATCGCTGGTGCAAAATGTCAATCGTGGCATGCGCAGTGTTGCACGTAGCGCCCTCCGGTTGGAACCACGTGTCGTCAGTATCCATATCAGGCATATAATCCAGTTGAGGCCACAAGAAGTTGCTTATCATCGATCTGTAGGTCTCGCCATTGATGGTTATGGCAATCCTATCTTTGTTTGCAAAAAAATACGGACCGATGATTCTGTTAGACAAAAATCCGCACCAAACAGTGACTTTGTTGGGATGCAATTGGTGCTGGTGTATCTCATGTGGATTGTTTTCATCCCAAATTTGACAATTTTGCTTGTTCACAAATCCATTCATCCAAAAATGGGCCTCGTCACTGAAGATGATTTTTAAAAAAAATTTGGGGCAACTTCCAACTGCTCTAGAGCCCAATCAGCAAACACACAGCATTGTCTATGGTCGTTTACCTTAAGTTCCTGGGTAAGATGGATTTTGTACGGGTACAGACCCAAGTCCCTATGCATAATTTGCCAAACTGAAGTCGCAGAAAGGCCAAGTTCTTGTGAACGATGAGAAATTGACTGCCTCGGATTTTCCTGTACACTCTCATTTACGGCAGCGATGTTTTCAGCAGACCTTGCGTTTCGGTGATGTATGGGTGTTGGCTCATTGTTGATCGGCCCTTTTGCCTCAAATTTGGCCACCAAGTGTCGAACAGTGGACTCGGCAGGACAATTGTGGTGAGGATAGAAATCATGTAATACATGGAATGTTTGTCGAACAGAGCACTGATTTTGCTAATAACATTTGATGATTTGCACACGCTGTTCAATGCTATAACCTTCCATCGTGACTTGCCAAGTACTACTGAATAGTTCACAGTGAGGTTGTCAGATGTTGCTTTAACAACATGGCCACTATCGCCTGACAAAGCTCGAGCGTCCTTGTTGAAAGATGCTTTATTTGTTAAGAAACGGTTTATATTAGACTTAATAAAATATGCCTGAGTCGCTAATGTAAAAATATTACCTTTATTTCTTTAGAAATGGGGTGTGGGTGGGCTTGTTATTGCAATAAACTAGTAGTCTGTCTACTAGTAAACTATAACAAAATGGTATATTTACTTTCTTTAGGCCAGTGGATAGGTAATGCTTCAAAATACAACCATCATGATTCATTCAATAGAAATATGTGAGCCAGCAAAAAAAGTCCCTTTCTGAGTAGACAAATTAAATTTTTAACAATTCGCACTTGCCTCACACAGCAACAAAGGATTTGTCGCAACAAAAAACAAACTGTTCATTCTTAGCTCTGACTTAGGTAGGGCACTCACATTTAGTTTTTTATTAGCTCATGGTTTACTAAAAGTTGATACTTTTATCGATGTCAGCTAAAACTAAACATAGACAGTGAATATTTGAGGAACAAACAGCGCGCATGTGACATTTTGAAGAAATGGTGGCTTCAATTAGGCTTGGAAAGCGCTTATTTTAAAGATACTAGCACTCTGAGTATAGCTCTATTAGCAGTCATACTATCTTAAAAATAACTGTTTTCCACACCAAAATGAAGCAGTAAATGATGACTAAAATGCCTCAAAACACCACTAGTATGTTTTTTAATACAACCTAACCTAACATATCATTCCCACGCCTGTCGCCCATTGGGGCAGAGCACTACATAAGAATAATAAATATTAGAGCACCTAACAATGTCTGGCAACCACATTGAATTTAAATCCCAAGGTATTTATTTCAAAATGGGGGTCTTTGCCCCCATATTTTTTAATTACCTAGTAGTATTAACAATTGAAAAGCCTAGCTTTAGGTTTGAATGCAAAGACATATAAACAAATGGTCAAACTTCAGAAAACCTACGCCGTATTTTTAGTGTTATAAAAGTACTAATGGTCTTTATAGGCATTCCAGTGATCATATAAGGTTGCATTTTGGCGTGGAAAGTACATATTTTTTTATATACTATGCATTGATGGGATTGATATTGAAATTAAAATAATTCCACCTTACCTTGTTCCAATGTGACCAGAAACCATAATTTTCACACAGTTCTGGAAAGATAAACTTGATATGAAACTTTCCATGAAATTCAATAAATCCAGCATTATAAAAATTGTACCACAACCACTTTTCCCAAAATTATTTGACCACACTAAAATAACATAACATAATTTCACGGATGACAAAAGCCACAAGGGCCTATCAAAGGTCATCCGTATCCATCAAATCCCACCCACATAATGCATCCATAGGATTTTGTCAGATCATGCATCTACAATATCCCTGTAAGATTGCTTAGTTGCATCTAGTATCCGAAGAAGACTAGTAATTTGTTTCTCTACTAAACATTGGGTTTTATATTTTTACTCCCACCATTTGTTAGTTAAAAAAGAGGAAATAAAACATTCCTATCATTCTGTATTAAGTACATTTAGGATCCCATAAAATAGCAAGAAGTCTAAATAAATAACAAGTACTGTCAGATTATCCATCTTCTTTATTTTTCAAGTAGAAGTACGCTCTATGGAGATGGCTATAAAAGCAGAGCCTGCTGAAGAATCATTTTTAGAAGAAAATGTGGAAACAGAAACAGGTGAGATCATTTTTATTTTAAGATTCCCTTATTTTATATTCTTTAAATTTTATTTTTCAAATAAAACATACCCTCCACTATAATAGTATTAGCCTCTTTGCTTTTTATTGGTAAGAAGTACTTTGTGATTAAAATCTTAGTACCCCTCCAACAAACTCACAGTTTTACCAGTCAGAAATGTGTGGTGGGTCTGGCTCACCACGTTGGCAGCTTTCTTTCAGGATACCATGATATGAGTTGGCCTTGATACTAGCAGGAAGGGGGGGGGGGGTAAAGTGCTTTCTATATATATTTTTTCTTAGAGAAAAATATGGTTTTCATCTCATGGTTGGACCAGTTTTGTTTGACTTTAGTTTACATCCCCTCCCTCCTTCCTTGCTTGTGACTTTCTTCAAGCTAGTTACTGCTGAGCAATTTACCTCTAGGCAGAAGAGGTGGGGACTTGCAGGGGCTTTATATGTACCCTATCCTTGCCCCTAGATCACTGGCATCAATGAACAATGCTGCCTGGATGGGCTTTTCCAGAGATCCATCACTCCATGTATCTGCCAATTTTGTTTAGCTTGTGTGAATGTTGCGTATGTGAATATGTACAGCCTTGGCCAAAAGTATTAGGCCACCCCAGTGTTTTTGGATTCTGCTATCTCAATGTTAATGAAACTCGTGGACATGGTGGTTTATGGTATATCTCACAATATACATTAGTTTTAATATTTGGTTGACCCTCCTTTAGCTTCAATTACTGCTTTTATACGGTTAGGCACATGATCAACTAGTTTCTTGCAGTGCTAGGCGCAATCTTACTCCATTCTTCTCTTAGTTTTTGGTACAAATGCTCTTTATTTTTAATTGTTGTGTTCTTGATAGCTTTACCAAGAGTTCTCCATGGGCTTTTCCAGAGATCCATCACTCCATGTATCTGCCAATTTTGTTTAGCTTGTGTGAATGTTGCGTATGTGAATATGTACAGCCTTGGCCAAAAGTATTAGGCCACCCCAGTGTTTTTGGATTCTGCTATCTCAATGTTAATGAAACTCGTGGACATGGTAGTTTATGGTATATCTCACAATATACATTAGTTTTAATATTTGGTTGACCCTCCTTTAGCTTCAATTACTGCTTTTATACGGTTAGGCACATGATCAACTAGTTTCTTGCAGTGCTAGGCGCAATCTTACTCCATTCTTCTCTTAGTTTTTGGTACAAATGCTCTTTATTTTTAATTGTTGTGTTCTTGATAGCTTTACCAAGAGTTCTCCATAGGTGTTCGATCGGGGTTTTGAGCTGGCCAGTCCATGGGAACAATACCCTGTGTCTCAAACCATTGATGAGTATTCTTTGCTGTATGACATGGAGCATTGTCCTGTTAAAAGATAACACTGTTTTTCGACACTCCTGGATGCAATTTAGCAATTGATGGCTCTAAAGCATCCGATAACATGGAAACATAAGTAGCTGAATTCATCCTTCCCTGACATAAAAACATTTCTCTGGGTCCTGTGGCAGACATGCAGGCCCACACCATGATAGAACCACCCGCATGTTTTACGGTGGGTACCAGACATTCAGCCTTAAAAGCTTACCGAACTCTGTGATGCCCAAAAGTTACACTAGATATGCTGAAAACCTGAGTAAAAAACATGGACGAAAATATTATTCTTATGTTGTATATTTCTTATTTATTTGGGGCAAAAGCCCCCAGATATTTTGGGTTTATTTGTTGATTGAATACTTGTACCATCTTACCTCATAGTTACTTTTATCAGACCATATGACTTTTGACCATTACTCACTGACCAATTTGAGTGGTTTTTGGCCCACTGAAGACGTTTATATTCATATTTGCTTCAGAAATCCATGGCTTCTTCCTGGCTTTACAGCCTTTCAGACCGTACTCTACAAGCCTTCTTCTAACAGGTCTGGTTGATATTTGTGATGTACTTGCCTCGTTGAAGTCTGCACAGAGATCTGACAATGTTTTTCTGCTGCTTCTGAGTGACTGACGGATGATGGATATCATCACAAGGCGTTGTAACATTTTTTATACCTGTTCTTGGTATTGTCTTCACCTCTTTTATCTCTCTGAAGCACTTGAGAGTCGTTTGCACTGCTCATTGAGAACATTTCATCTTTTGAGCAATTTGCCGCCTTTGAGACATTCCATCTTTATGATGAGCTACGATTTGACCTCGCTCACACTCACTCAACTCCCTTGTTTTGGGCATTTTACTTTTATTAACTTTATCTAAAACGTATTTTAGCACCAAATACTGAAATAATCAAGGAAAAATAAGTTAATTGTGGACGTTGGTTTTACACATATTTGGTTACATACGTACAGTGTAGTATAAAAGCATTAATTGAAGCTAAAAAAAGGGTCAAACAGATATTAAACTAATGTATATTGTGTAATATACCATAAACCACCATGTGCACGTGTTTCATTAACATTGAGGTAGCAGAACCCAGAAACACTGGGGTGGTCTAATACTTGTGGCCAAGGCTATATTAGGTTGTGTCTGGTTCTTAGTGACTATGGGTGCGTTGTATTAGGTTGTGTCTGGTTCTTAGTGACTATGGGTGCGTGTGTCAGTGTTGGTTAATCCAATGCATATTTTATGTTTTTGAGTTATGGACGACCACTCCCTGTGTAAGTTTTGGCTGCCCTTACAGACCTTTAAATTCCCCAAACCCCCATGTTCTACCATCTTAAATGGAAGTGGTGCATGCCAATGCATCTACCCAAAATATTGGTTTATCCTTTAAAAATAGTCTACCAAATTGGCAACAGCTCACTGTGCCATCCTCTGTGGTTAAGTAGGTATCTCTTTATACCATGAATAGCATCTTGAGTAAGTCATTTGCCTTGAGTTCTTGTTTTGAGGATTTTAGTGAATCTCCTTTGTTTGCTCATTGTTTGCAACCTTTTTAGTTTGTATTAGCAGACAAAATCTCTTCAAGAGGCTACTATTAGTAGGGCAGCACAAGGGAGCCTCTCCCTTGTCTAAGGGTGAACAGCCAAGAATTGTCCTTATTGTCACTTTTCCTTGAGTATCAACATTATTAACTCCGTTCTAATGGAAGATGTGCTCGCTATGCTCCACATACAGGACCTCTCAATCTCTCTTGGTGCGGCTTAGATACCCACTCTGGAGTGCCGCCTCCAACAGGCTCTGAACCACATTTCTTGCTATCCCTAAGCACACAGGTTCTGGTTGTTTTTTTTGTCTTTGTTATTGTTCCTCTTTTGTTTATATTATTGGGGGTGTTATTGGCTTTGGGGGTTTCTTAATGTTAACACCAATAATTTAGCTTAATAGGTTAACATTATTTCACAATTATGTTCTCTGTAGCACTTGCCAGATGGATGCTCTAAAGAAAATATAACCTATTTCTTGGATTGCATATCATGGCACACTGGAGCTATGCTGCTGTATACAGGTGACTCCAATGGACATCTGCCTGTATTACCAACAGGAACCAAAAACAGTTGATAAATATTCACAACATGCAAAATACAAGTATGAAAGAAAACCTGCTAATACACTCAGTGTTGGATTTCTAGGTAAACCCGGGCTAGTCCTCATGTTTTTCAAACTGCAGGAATAAAAGATCGACCTTAGCTAGAGACAACTTAAGTAATGTGTACTGGTTGATGCGATGCTACTGCACATTACACCCCATTCCCATTAATTCCCAATTTGCCATCAAAAAAGGGGGTTGGCTTTGTGTCTAAAAGTGCATAAAGAAATGGAAGGGTTTGGTCAATGTTTAGTTGCATTGATGCATGCCAGCCCCACTTTATGGCAAAGTGCTGACATATGATGGTTGTGTGTAATGGCAGAATTGTTTGTCAGGTGAGATAATTTAATTGCTCTGAGGGACTTTTTTTTTTGCTTTTTTAAATCTTTATTTGTTTTTTGTTTGTTCTTTAATCTAGTTAGTATTTTTTGCATGTTTTTTGTTTTTTCTTTAGTCTAGTATTTTTTGTTTGTTCTTTAATCTAGTCTATTATTAAGCTGTAACATAATTACAGCGACTTTTGCCCTAGTTGGCAGTCACCAGGTGGTCTCTTAAAAGAAATGAGGGAATATGTGACAAAGAGATGTCACATGAGCAAGCATAGAAAGAAATGTAGATTGTACCTTTGGGCATGATTTGTTGCAGGGATTCCTATGGTGTGGAGGATAGTCATAGCAATCAAGGTTAACTCTTGATTGTCATGAAGTTTTGGAGTAATAATAACTAATGTGGGATATGTATGTTCTTCTAGTTATATTTAGCTTCTACTCTTTTATGCTTCCATCGATGCAACTCAAAACTATTGTGCTGAAAACTTGGCAATGATGAGAATAGTCAACTAATTCCTCTTGGGTGGAGGCAAAACAGACTTTTTGTTACATTCAAATTATCATCACTTATATATAAATGTCTGTGATTTCCATTACGATCATTATACTCTCAATGAGGATATCCAGCACTTTGTTATAGCCTTTTGGTTCATGTTGCTGCCAAATGTTTTTTCTAAGTGATTATTGCAAATTTAATAAACTTGCTTCTACAATTTCAGTTGATTCCTTTAAGAATACCACTTCCACTCATCCAATGCAAGATTGTATCACAAAATCAAATAAATCAAACTCACTAAAGGTTTGTGTTTTAATTACTTTGCTAAAGGTGTATTTTCTAGAATTATGTAGTGGTGGGCAGTCTGTCAGTACCGATGATGGAAGGTCCATCAGTCTGTCACTGACGATTGATGGAAACATTATTTGCTGAAGGTCGTCTTTGCTTTTTGGGTTAGTGACGGCCGAAAATAGCTTCCGTCGGCACTTATTCCGTCAGTGTTTCAAAGTTTCCATCAGTCGTCAGTCTGCCAGTGAAACGGGAGTCCGTCATTGGTACTGACAAACTGCCCACCACTGGAATTATGCTTGTAAGTTCTTTTGTGACTTGGAGGTAAATTGACCTTGTAAGAGAGCTCAACATGTATAAGGACTTTCATCATAGTTATGAAGTTTCTTTGGTTAAAATTTTATATATAATGAAAGGGAAGGCCATGGTTTTATTCTGCCCTTATTTGACATTTTGGACTTAAAACTCCTTATTGAGTTCTACAAAATATAGATCTCTTGGTGAGTTTTTGGCTTTTTAATATGTTATTTTGTGTAGTTATACAATATTATAACACTCCAATATAAAGAAAATAAGTAGTATACAAATTCAGTAACTGTTCATTTGATCATTTAATATTAATCTCATATCTATAATAATCAGTTTGTGTGTACATTATCTTGTGTATGAATTATTGTTTGAAAAGTTAAATATAATTGTCCCTTATTCAATTTTGATTACTCCAAATAAAATATGAGGCTGTTCATAAAATAATGGCTGCTTAAAAATTAGCTTATATTAATTTATGGTACCAATTATTTTAATCAGTCAAAATTATAACCATGAGCATTTATCTATACACTTCTGCCATTAAGTAATTTGGCTATTTATGCCCACATGGCAAAGTTGAGGTTTGGACACCAAGTGTTAATTGTGGTCCTCCATTCCTTTTTCCCTCCCAACATTTAGTATATATCTTTTTACCCATTTCCCTGTTCACTCATTCAAATCTTTTTCCCACTCACTTCATTTCCTGTTTCATTCCTCTCAAAGCCTTTTTCTATATGTCACATTCTTCATTTTTCAACTTCAGCTACAATCTTACCACTACTTCTCCCAGGTCATGCTCTGAAGCCATTCTCTTGTAATGATAGCAAAAGGAGTATAAAACTTTTATTCAGATCTTCCCAAATCAAACTTCACTTCTGAGTCCCTGTTCCAAATCTGACTTCACTTCTGAGTCCCTGTTCCAAATTTGACTTCACTTATGAGTCCCTGTTCCAAATCTGACTTCACTTCTTAGTCCTTGTTCCAAATTTGACATCAGTTGAGTCCCTGTTCCAAATCTTACATCACTTCTTAGTCCCTGTTCCAAATCTGACTTCACTTCTGAGTCCCTGTTCCAAATGTGACTTCACTTATGAGTCCCTGTTCCAAATCTGACTTCACTTCTTAGTCCTTGTTCCAAATTTGACATCAGTTGAGTCCCTGTTCCAAATCTTACATCACTTCTTAGTCCCTGTTCCAAATCTTACAGCACTTCTTAGTCCCTGTTCCAGCTGCAGGAGTTTACAATGATAATCTATGTTTGTGAAATCTAAATATGACATGGGTCAGCATTTGTGAGGAATCTCAGATATACAAAAACACTACTTATTTTTTTAATATAGTTGTTTAAACAATACAATACCATCCAAAATTATGAAAATGCCTGTATCTCTATCACAACATATTCCATAACTTTTCTCAGAGAAAAATCTATTGGTAAATGATAATGTGCAGGTATAATTTCTGTCTGAGTAAAGATATGTATATTTAGATGGATAGAATGAAAGTTTATTAGACAAATTGTAGTGTCCAAAATTATCTGAACTACATAGGGAAAAAAATTCTATTGGAATATAACAAATCAGTGGAAAACATTTCTAAAAGTTAAATCTAGTGCTTTAATATCTCCTGCCACAGGAAGGAACCAACTTTTGATATACCTGTGTAGTAGATCTTTCTTCATTCATCTTGAGGAATTTCCCAGAGTTCTTGAGCTAGTTGGGGATTTCTCACTTTAGACCATTCTCTTCCAAACATTTTCAATGGTGGTCAGACCCAGAATCTGTGTAAGCCAGTTCATAACAGGGATTTGCTCATCATACAGGAAATTCTTTAACTTGAATGTGTGGCATGGAGCATTATCGTGTATGAAAATTCGGGTTGAGATTCAGAGGCTTGTAAATGGGGCAAAACATGCTGTTGCAGCAATTCCTTGCACACTTCACTTTTCGCTGAAAATACACAAGTGGGACAGTACCTTCTACTGAAATCATGCCTCAGACCTCGATACTTCCTCCTCAAACTTCACTTTTTTGTGCAATTGACAATCTCTTGCTTGCTATGCCCTGAATGAACCTCCTGCCATTGGATCCAAATAAATTGAACTTAGTTTCATCATTGATGTGGACTTGGCTCTCTTGTGGTCATCTGGTCTGATCAATGATTTGACTGTGGGTGTGTGAGTGTGAAGATTGTCTTGCTCCAGCCTACTTGATACAGTCTGCATTGTAGACACTAATGTCCTAGATCTCACTAATTATCCAAACTGCTGCAGTCATCTTGAAATAGTCCTCTTTCACAATTTGAGTAATGGCTTGGTCTTCTTATTCCTATCAGTTGATTTACCAGCCTTACATAAACCTTTTTTGTTATGGGTTGATAGAATATTATGGACTACACTTTTGGAGCTCTCGACAGTCTCTGCAATGGCTCCAATTGAAAAACCATCTTGGTGTCACAGCTTTACAATCAGAAAAAAGCATGATAGATTTCTTAGACATGTTACTGGGATGACAGCTGGCAAGAAAATGACACTGTACTCAAGATTAGACTGAAGTTTGTTGCTATGGAAACAATGCCAGTTCTCTCTACAAGAAACCTAAGCATTCAGATAATTTTGGACACTAATTTTTCTGATAAATTTCTTATCTGCTGATAATTTTCATTTTATCCAAATTTGCCTACTTTACTCGTATGTATTTTTATATCTGTAGGTTATCATAAACCAATTTTGGAAACACTGAATTTTCTCTTGCAAAAGTTATGGTTGTGATAGAAAAACAGGCATTCTGAACTTTTTGGATGGTACTGTATATTCCTTGCAAGTTTTAAATTTCTCTTTTTTAAAGGAAATTTTGTATCAAATTGGAACTATTATAAAAGGATAGGTAAATTTTAATCAACAACTTTAAATTAGCTTGAGACAACCTCCCAAACCTTGGGCAAATGCTTCTTCACACTGTAATGCTGTACATAAATCTTCTTACCAATCATGTCAGCCATAACTGCTGCCAGAATGAAGCACTCATTTTTAGTTGCAGTGACTCTACATCTCACTATGTTGGTCCCCTTTTTGCTTTGGTAATAACATTGTAACTATTCAGCCGATTCTAACGAAATTTGAAACCCTTAAGTTGTTTTACATTCTCTTTCAAATGATATAATTGCCAAGGTCTTCCCAAGGTTAGCTGTGGAATTATTTGCCATTAACATCATAACTATTTAGCCAATTCTAACAAAATTTGAAACCCTTATGTTGTTTTATTTCTCTTTTCAATGATATAATTGCCAAGATCCTCCAAGGTTAGCCGTGGAATTACTTGGCAATAACATCATAACTATTTGGCCGATTCTAACAAAATTTGAAACCCTTATGTTGTTTTACATTCTCTTTTGAATGATATAATTGCCAAAGTCCTTCCATGGTTAGTCTGGGATTATTGAAAGTTTTGAACTTCATAAGGTCATAAATCAGAATAAGTGATGGCATGCAACTTTTGGTCAGCAGACCTTGTTCTTATTAACATATAACATAACATAACATAATTACACGGATGACAAAAGCCACAAGGGCCTATCAAAGGTCATCCGCCTCCGTCAAAACCCACCCACAAAAAGCACCATCACCAGGGGAAGACAAAATCAAAGTCCCCCACAATATAATATAACAGATGACAAAAGCCACAAGGGCTCATCATAGGTCATCCGAGTCAAACGGCCTCTTTTTTAAGGCACCCAAACTCCCAGGAAAACTACATCCAGAGGATTGCATCCAAAAACAAGGGTATCACCAATCAAGGCTTGTCAAGAACTAAATCATGCAGCTATAGATATATACAAACAATATTAATATATACAAAACTTAGGAACTATCACAACCTTCCCTTCCCATAAACTCATCCAACCTACTCTTAAATACATTTAGATTTGGACTACCTACTACCCTCTGCGGCAATTTGTTCCAGAAGTCTACAACTCTATTGGTGAAAAAATATTTTCTTAAATCCAACCTACACCCTTGCTTTTTAATTTTCAAGTGGTGACCTCTAGTCCGATTTCCATCATCTAACTCAAAAAACTTGCTAACATCCAATTTATCTATCCCGTAAAATTTTTTAAAGAGCTCAAACATATCCTCTCTCACACACCTCCTTTCGAACGAGAACATATTTAATACCCTCAATCTATATATTCAAGGTGCCTCAGGGAAAGAATAATCTTTGTTGCCCTCCGTTGCACTGACTCGAGAAGGTTAATATCGTGTCTAAAATGTGGGGACCATGCCTGTATACAGTACTCTAGATGTGGCCTAACATAAGAGTTATAGAGTTTAAGAATAACCTCCTTACTTTTGTAACCGACATTTCTCTTAATAAAACCCAGCACTCTATTTGCCCTATTTCTTGCTTCAATACACTGCTTAGAAAACCTTAATGACTTATCTATTACTACTCCTAGATCTTTCTCATCCTCTACTGAGCTCAGCCAATGCCCATCCATTTCATAGTTAAATTCTCTATTATCTTTTCCCATGTTAATAACTTTGCACTTATCAAGGTTGAAAGTCATTTGCCACTTATGTGCCCAGGATAACAATTTATTTAAATCCCCCTGCACTTTAAAATTATCATCAATATCTTTAACTACAGCTGCTAATTTGGTATCATCCGCAAAAATTGACACTTTATTATTAACTGCCTCCCCAAGATCGTTTATATAGATGACAAATAATAATGGACCGAGAACTGATCCCTGAGGAACCCCACTAATAACATCCCTCCATTCTGACTTTATACCATTTAGCACTACCCTTTGCTTCCTGTCTTTCAGCCACTCAGCTATCCAATTTGAAACACCCCCACATATCCCAATAATTTTTAATTTATCAACTAGTCTCCTATGTGGTACCTTATCAAATGCTTTACTAAAATCTAAGTAAATTATATCTACATTCTCTCCCTTATCTACTTGATCTGTTACAAACTCCAGAAAGTCTAGTAAGTTAGTCAAACATGATCTACCTGATCTAAACCCATGCTGAGCATCACTGATTAACCCCTCCCTCTCTAGATGTTGGCAAATCCCTTTTTTAACTATTTTCTCAAGAATTTTACAGACTACAGGAGTTAGGCTAACCGGTCTAAAGTTATTTGGATCCTCTTTAATACCCTTCTTGAAAATGGGGACTACATTCGCTCTCTTCCAATAATCGGGTATTTCTCCATATTCCAGTGACCTAGTATATAACTTCTCCAGAGCTATTGAGATACTTTCTACACCTTTTTTAAGTATCCTAGAATGAATATTATCAGGGCCGGAGGCTTTGGTAGTATCTAACTCACCTATTAGTCCTTTTATCATCCTCCGATCCACACTAATGTTAGTAAACACCTCTTTCCCTGACCCATGAGTACTATACATAAGACTATTTAGTTTCTCCTTTGTAAATACTGATGCAAAATGACCATTTAGTACCTCAACTATTTCCTCATCAGTTTCTCTCACAACCGCTTCATATTTGATAGGTCCTATTTTAACTCTGCCAGACTTGTTATTAATTTTATAGTAACTAAAGAACTTTCTACGATCTTTGTTGCTATCCTGAGCTAATTTAATTTCTGACACCCTTTTGTTCTTCTGGTGTTAGCTTTTTTAACTTATGGGATTCATTCCAGGACCATCCGTCACTTTTCCAAAAGGACGGAATTCACCTAAGCGATGTGGGTAATAGTCGGCTGGGTAGGATCTTAGACGAGTCCGTACGTAGCATTTTAGGTAGGAGAGTTGCGCGGCCACGTGATGCCGATGCGCCGGGCCGGCCCACGCGTGAAGAGGGCACTATCGACGGGGTGCAGGGAAACGGAACGGATCTGAGTGTTATAGAAGAGTTAACGTAAAGCGCAAACTGAGATGCATATATGCGAATGTTCGTAGCTTAAAAAATAAAATTGCCGAAATAAAAGCCGTTATTCTAGAGGGTAATTTCGACCTCGTATTCCTAAGTGAAACATGGTTAGACACTCATACGGGGATCAGTGTTTGCGAGTTCGATATAGCGGGGTACAAAATTTATTACAGAAATAGACAAACCGGTAGAGGAGGGGGCGTATTAATGTATATAAAAGAGGATCTAAACGCCATAACGATGGACTCGTCTAAGGATGATATGCGAAGTGATGCTTTATTAGTCCAGCTAAGTTTAGATGCTATAAATAAAATTAACTTAGTCGTGCTATATCGTCCGCCTTGCCAATTGGAAAGAGAAGATGCTGCACTCTTCGATACGCTTACGTCTTGGATTAGAAAAGGGACCACATTAGTCTGCGGCGATTTTAATTTACCTAATGTTAACTTTAGCAACCTTACTTCTGATAAACCGGGTGAGAGGCTATTAAACTTTATGTTGGAGAATTTTCTCGTACAAAAAGTGGAAGAGCCTACTCGTGATAGCAATATTCTTGATTTAATCATGGCAACCGATGAGTCATTGTTAGAAAACGTACGTGTGGGTGAACATTTAGCTTCCAGTGACCATAATGCGATTAGATTCGATCTAAACACCTGCGTAGAAGTTAGAATGAGCTCGCAGCTCATCCCTCGTTTTGGTAGCTGTGATTTCGATATTTTTCGCGAAAGGATTAAGGATATAGACTGGGGAATACGATTCGAGAACAGGTCGGTAGGAGAGATGTACGCAGAACTTCGATGTACGCTGCTTCGTGTGAATTCTGATTTGGTTAAGTATGTGCGTAAGAGCGGGAAGTCGGTGAGAGCTCCGTGGCTTAGTCCGTTAATACTACGCTTAATCCGGGACCGAAATAGAAAATTTAAAATTCATAAAAACAATGGGTCAGTTATAAGTCGGCAAAATTACATAGATTCTCGTAGGGAAGTTAAACGTGCGGTCAGAGATGCGAAGAGGAAGTATGAAATAAACCTCGCTAAGGATTCAAAGAATGAACCGAAACGGTTTTATGGGTACGTAAATAATAGGAAACCCGTAAAAGGATCGATAGGGCCGATCAAAGATAAGGATGGTCGTTTGACTGAACTTCCGACAGAAATGTCTAAAATTTTAAATGAGCATTTTACGAGCGTGTTTACTGTGGAAGATTCTTCCGAATTGGAATCGTTAATTGGGGAAGTTCGTAGTGCTGATAAATGCATATCCGATGTAAGTATAAAGGACGAGGAAATTCTTAAATTTATTAAGCTAATGAAAAAGTCGAAATCTCCGGGCCCCGATGGGGTATATCCAATTCATTTAAAGGAGCTTCAAAATGAACTCGTTAAGCCATTGCGTGAAATTTTCAATCGCTCATTAGAGGATGGCGTAGTTCCGTTGGATTTCAAGCGAGCAAACGTTACACCTATATTTAAGAAGGGGAATAGATTTGAAGCAACGAATTTTCGGCCTATTAGTCTAACTTCGGTAGTTGGGAAGCTTTTAGAATCTGTAATTAAAGATAGAATAGTGAGCCACCTCGAGGCAAATAAGCTGATTAACGATACCCAGCATGGATTTAGGCGTGCGAGATCGTGCTTGACTAACTTGCTCGAATTCTTCCACAAAATGATTTGCGTGTACGATGAAAGCAAAGCTGTAGACGTAATATATTTAGACTTTAAAAAGGCGTTCGACACCGTCCCCCACCAAAGGTTATTAATGAAAGTTAAAGCGATTGGGGTGACTGGTAAGATTTTAAACTGGATTAGAAATTGGCTGAAAGATCGCTCGCAGCGGGTAGTAATAAATGGGGAATGTTCAGATTGGGCCAGCGTTAGTAGTGGGGTACCGCAGGGCTCTGTTTTAGGCCCTTTATTGTTTTTAATTTATATTAACGATTTAGATAAAGGCATACTTAGTCGGATTTCGAAATTTGCGGACGACACGAAGCTGGGTAATCGTGCCTATGTAAGATCGGATGTCGATAAATTGCAGGGGGACCTAAACTCGATTGCCAATTGGGCGGACAAGTGGCAAATGGAATTTAATTTAAGCAAATGCAAGGTAATGCACTTGGGTTGCCATAATTTAAGAGTAGATTATACCATGAAAGGCCAAGTCCTCGACGCGGTTAAATTAGAAAAAGACTTGGGAGTATTAGTCTCAGACGATTTTAAATTCTCGAAGCAATGCGCGGATGCGTGTAAAAAAGCAAATCGCGTTTTGGGTTATATCGCGCGCAATTTCATCTTCAAATCTAAGGATGTAATTTTACCTTTATATAAATCCCTTGTGCGGCCACTTCTCGAATACGCTGTTCAATTTTGGGCTCCATATTTAATGAAAGATATTGCGCAATTAGAAAGAGTGCAGCGTAGGGCTACGAAATTAATTCCAGAGCTGAGGAATAGATCATACGAGGAAAGGCTCAGGGCTTTAGATTTGCCATCGCTAGAAAGCAGAAGATTACGTGGCCAGCTAATAGAAGTATTTAAAATACTAAAGGGTTTCTCAAACGTGGACTTTCGCAATCTGTTCGAACTGGATCATAGGGGAAATACTCGTCAGCACGGGTTAAAATTAGTGAACAAGCGTTTTAACACTAGTATAGCCCAAAACTATTTTACATTTAAAGTTACTCAAAATTGGAATCGGCTGCCCACCCACGTAGTAGATAGCACTTCGGTTAATATGTTCAAAAATCGTCTCGACGTGCATTTGAATAGTTTAAATATAACGTAGTTGAGCACTGTGAATTTGGACGTCCTTGCAGAGAGAGAGAGTTTGGAGCGGAGGTTTAAGGATATGAAATTATGATGACTAAAAATGATGCCGGCGATTCTCTGCACGTGTAGCTTAGATGTCCCATTTCTTTTCCGCCTATCCTATAAGTAGTCTCTATCCCTAAATTAGTTTTTCACCACTAGCAGTCGAGTGGCTGCGGAAGATGAGAAGAAAAACTTTCTATCTCCCCCGACCCCTAGTTTGATTAGTTAAAATTGCACGATAATGTACACATGTAGATAAGTGTGTACAGTAGATAGTATTAAAAAAAAAATAAAAAATAGCATGTTAGAGATACACTCGTAGATAAGGGTGTATCGTAGTTTTTGATTTAGTGTAGCGGACTAGCCTCGAGCGGACCTTAGGGTCTTTGCTGGTCCTAGATTCTGTAGTTCTGTAGTTCATTCCTAGTCATTCTATAATGACTTAAATTTTGAATATTATTTTGTACCTGTAATTTTTTGTATGCCCTTTTCTTCTCTGAAATTTTTCTAGCTATCTCTTGATTCCACCATAATGGTTTCCTACTTTTGTTCCTAATGGCCTTTATTGGGATACATTGTTCTTGGACTACATTTATTATATGCTTGAAAGTATCTCACATCCCATAAGCATTTTTACCTCTGAATTCTACATCCCAGTCTACCAAATTTAGCAAGCTTCGAAGATATACATAATCTCCCTTATGAAAATTTGGAACTTTTTCAGCATTCTCGGTTATTTTACCCTTCTTGATTCCCAAGTTAAAACGAACTATCTGATGGTCACTATTTCCCAATGCTTCCCCAACAGTCAATTCTTGAACTAAATGATCAGTGTTAGAAAGTACTAAATCTAATATATTGTCCCCCCTCGTTGGCTCATTAACAAATTGATTTAAAAAATTATCCTCAAAGCATTCTATGAACCTGCCACTTGTTCTATCCCTACCTATCATATTTTTCCAGTCCACAGAGTTTAAGTTGAAGTCCCCAATAATAACTGCATCTGTTTCACATCCCTTACTTCTTTCCCTTATCATTAGTTCATCCATATCATCAGTCTGCCCAGGTGGCCTGTAAAAAGCTCCCAAATGCACCATTCTATTTTTACTGAACCTAATATCTATCCAAAGTGACTCAACTCCATCCTGCTTTATTGAATATTTAAACTTGAAACAATGTTGTTTTTTATATAGATAATTATTCCTCCACCAATCCTACCTGTCCTTTGACTAATGTACATATTATAGCCCTGTAAATCAAATTCACTTATAGTGTCACTAAATTCTATTTCATTAACCCATGATTCAGTAACGCATAATATATCTATATCCTCATTGCTAATATAACTAAATAGCTCATCCTTCTTGTTTCTAAGACTACGAGCATTTGTATAGAAACAATTTAACCCCCCTATCCCTGAAGCACCTCTTGAAACTTGAATGACCTCACCTCTATCGCCTTGGAACCTATTTCTGTTATCTGCCAAGTCTATTCTACTTTCAGTACTATAATGTCCTCTCATAATTCCCTGACCACTATTAGTATCTAGTTTCCCGCCCGCAAAGACCTAATAACACAATCATTCTCCTCCCACAACACATCTACCCCTCTCCTACTCAAATGCAGTCCATCCATCGCATACATTTCTTTCATTCCAACAAACCTATCCCACACATCCACAAACATGACACCTTCCATCTCACACATCCTCCTCACATAATCATTCAGCCCAATTGCACGAGACATCCATTCTACCCCAAAATCCATTCTTGGAAGCACACCTGTGACAACACCTTCCATTCTACTTTCTTTCACCTTTTCAATCAACCTCTTGTACCTCTCACGTAACTCACATGCACCCACTTTCTTGACATCATTCACTCCTACATGTGTAATCACAACCGCATCCCTTGCACAGCCAGACACCAGCTCCTCATACCTATCAGACAGATCTCTCACTCTAGCACCCGGCAAACACACCCTCAAACCATTCAATCTACTTGCATTCAACTACCTATCTAAATATCTAACTCGCGAATCACCCATCACAAGCACTTCAGTCAGACTCCTATTCCTAACCCCCACAGACCTAACTCCATCCCCACTCCTATTCTCATTCAAACTACCAGTCACTCTACCTCCACCCCCACCCCCATCAGTCATATCACTTCCAGTTACTTCCTCTCTTAGGGCACTGAATCTATTAGTCAAGCTAATAGGTTCTGTGTCCCTCTGACTCACACACCTATTCTCCCCCTGGCTAACAACCTCAACAGAGGCAACCCTATTCTCACAAAGAACAGGAGAAGCCTCCCTAGCTTCACGTTTCCTAACCACTCTCCACTGTCCCCCATCCTCACTAGGCCTATTTCTAACTAATCTAAGGGGGCTAACTTCACTATCAGTAGAACTATCATATCCTACCTCCTCCACCGGCCCTCTACCTTCACCTGGAACATTTAACTGGCCTACCTCACCACCTAACCTATTCCCAGCTCTAGGCCTAACACTAAGTTCTCTCCTGAGCTCAGCAACTAACCCCTCCAGCCTACATATCCTGTCTAAATCCTGCCTTCTCATCCCCTCTAAATCTACAATGCATTCACGCAGCCCACATACAACACATGTATACCCCTCACCTAATACACCACAACCAATGCATACATTCCGACACTCATGCTCACTTCCATCCCCAAACTCCATCACTTATTCAAACAAAGAAAGAACTTAAGTAGTAATAAGAAAAAAAAAAAGAAGAGCAACTTAGCTTTTGCTGATTGTGGTGAGAAAAAAAACAAAAAACAAACAAACTGTAGAAAAATCTGAAAAATAGATCAACAGACTGAGAGCTCTATGAAACACGTGCTACCTGTTCGAAGGTCAGTCGAAGACTGTCCCAAGGCAAAATAGTCTAAATTAAATAAAAATTATTTTTAAGCAAAATTAAATGGTAATTAATACAATGGCTTCCAATTCTTGAACTTGTCTCCCCCCCCCCTCCTTGTTTTTAAGCAAAATTAAATATGAATTTTCCACAAAATAGAGGTGAGTTTTTTTTGAAAAAAAATTACCAAAGGATATATATATATATATTTTTTTCAATAGAATTTACAAAATAATACTATTTAGTGCTGTATAGAAAATATTAGATATCACAAATAATACCAGTAAATACAAAATCAACAGCAACATCTGACAAAATTATTAGAAGTACAAATTAAATATTTTTTCTTGTTGGCTTTATACAACTCCAATTAATGTCACACTCATCCAAAGCAATCATATCAATGCAAATTTAAATGTGCATGATACAAAATTATAAATCATGGCAACAATCCTGCAATGAAACCCCCAGTTTTCTAATTCTTTTGATAGGAGTAAGTTAGAAAAATGGAGTTAGGTCTTATTGTTTTTATCTTTTTAAATAACAGGGCCATTATTCCTAAATACTAGTCATTGGCAGTTTTCAAGGCCATAAACCAGGGATGGGCAATGATTTTAAGCAGCAGGCCTCATTGAAGCTTATGTAAAGCTTTGCAGGCTACACTTAAACAGATTGGGGACTTACAGCTTCACGTGGATTTCTGAACCACGATTTACAATTAGTTATTGACGTAATATGCAATATTGCCAAATATAAAACTAGGCCTATATGAAGTATGTTGGGGAATGCAAATCCTTAAAATATCAAAGGCGTTTCAAAATTTGACAGAATTAGTAGCATATAAGGTGAGATTTAGGCAAATGTTCAATAATTATTTTTCAATATTTTGTGGAATTCTGAAATAAAATGCTGGCTACATGAAAAGCCTGTGCTGGTCACAGTTTGCTCACCTCTGCCATAGATAGTAAAAAGAAAAAGGTGATAGAATATAGGAAAATATTATAGCTAGTATTTATGAAGAAAAGTGGGCGATTAAATGAAACTGCCCTAATTTAGTTGGTCAGTGAGGCAACAACCCAGTTCAAGTTCATTTAATGTAGTAATTGGATTAAAATGTGGGAAATCAACACACTATTTATTTCCCATTCATACATGAATTCAGTTGTATTTACTCAACTATAATGTACAAACTGACACATCAGTGGTGTTCTTAATCCATATGAAGAATTGTTTTAAATACACCTTGAGAAAAACTGAACACCTGTAAGCCATAGTGTTCAGAGCAGCATAGAATTTTGTGTAAGAAACTATTCAACTACCACGCCTCCAAACTCATTACCTTTTATATTGCAGGGAAGGTTGAGGAAAAGGCAAAAATGTAACGATTCAACATACAGCTGTCCAACGTGTAACAAAATCTTCTCAGTGAAAAAAGCTTTAGATGATCACTTTGATAAGATACATTCTGTAAATTGTATGGAAAAGTAAGTTTATTTCATTGTTACCATCTCAAAATATATTTTAATTCTGTTTAGACAATTCCCTAAATCACTTTAGTGTTTGTTGTCCCTTAGAGATTTGCTTTGTCAGCTCTAATATTTATGCTTGATGGGTTTTGCTATTGCCACTTGATCGAACGCTCCCCTCCACCTTACTGCAATGCCTGATGCACCAGACTGTCCAGCACATTCTGGTTGAATGTCCTGTCCCAGTCTGGGGGATCTTTGTGCATGTTTTGAATTTTCTTTGTTGTTTTTTTGTGTTGGTTTTTAATATACTCATAATTAATAACTCAATTTCTGTGACATGCCCTTGATGGCATTTATTTTACGAGACTCTTTTAAAAAACGATGCTCACATCCACAGGCCCGAGTGTGTTTAAATGATCCCATTCTGGACATTCTGATCCCTATGTGAACTTTTCTCTCTACCCCCAAGACATTGGGAGATCATACTATCCTTTATTCCATTCCCATTTTTCTTTTTATGCTTATTTATCTTTATAAATTGTATCTTGTCTACAAAAGTTGAAATTAATTAGTGCTCACAGGTTTAAGGAGACCCACGTCGAACTGTAGCCTTATCCCCACTAGGTGCTGGGGAGAGAGAGGTGTCTCGCAGCACCCCTTTGACTAGTGTAGGGGGGTGACTCCCCTCTTGTTACTCATAACTGGTAAAGGGGGTCTCCCTTTGACCACTTTCTGATTCGCCTTTGGGCAGTTCCACCTCTAAAGGGGCAGCGACACGTCTGCTTTGCCAAGAGCCCCCTCCAAATTTGTCCCAGTGGGGAGGGAGCTTACTCCTTTCCCACATTTCTCCGTAATGTGATTACTTCCTTTATTACCCCTCCCACACACCCACACCGCTTTCTCAGGGGTCCAGTAAGAGGGGAAGAAATACCCAGAGGAGGCTAATCTCCTGATGCGAGCCAGCAGATAAAAAGTACCCCTTGTATCTCCTCATACATTTGGTACATGGAGGAGATGCATGTCCTCCCCCGCCTGAGTGTACAAATTAGAGCATCCCTGTCACTGGGTTGACTTGAAGTCTATGATGGGGCCTAGGAAAGTTGTTGGTCTACTTCCCCCTCACTCCTTCCCTCTCAGCGCTATTTTATTTTTTTTAAGTCTAAGACTATCCCTGCATCATTTTATCTACCTGCACTTGGTACCAGGAGGAACTGTTCTCACCCAGATAGAGTAAAAAATTAGGGATGCCCCATCACTGGGTTGAATTGAACTGTTTGAAGAAACCTGGGGAAGTTTAGGTGCGCTTCCTCCTCACTCCATCCCATCATTCCTCTATGACTATCCCTTCAACCTCTGTCTAGGCTTAAGGATCTGAACAGCTACCTCATCCTGTGTTAGAAGAGAGGCTATTGAAATATCTAGTAAACAACGCCCACAGGTTGCAAGACACCAGGCCTTGAGGGGACCTGGGCATTGTGGCATGAATAATGGGAAGATTGGTTTTGACCCAATAACCCCTTCCCTGCATTTAATGGACTGACCATCTCCCTGTGGCCGTTCTTGGTTGCATAAGGCTGTACTGCCTTGTTGGCTGCCAGGCTAACCAAAGGTTTTGGATCCCTTCTCTGGGTCTGTCACAACAGATCTTCAGGCTGTCCTGCCAAGGATGATTACATCCCAGTAAGGATATCTTCCTTGTCGCCCTGCCTCTCTGGCTGCCCAGTTCAGAGCTGCGACCTTTGGGGAATGATGGCCTACTGGGTAACTTCTGGTCAGTGTGCGTTGCTATTCTAGGTTATGAACAGCATTAGTGCATCCAGGGTGGGCCATTGAAAAATCAGAACACCTTAGAAGGAATAAGCAGGAGTGGCTGAACCTAGGATATAGCCTACCAACCCCCCTTCTCATGGCTTCTGTGGTCACAAGTGTAGGAAAAATTTGGTTGTTTGGTAGGTCTTCATAAACTTTCACATATCAGACTACATCCTTTGATAGTCCTTGCTTGACCTTGGTGTTGAGGCTCATGAGCAGACTAGCACCAGTACCACTGACTGGTGAAATGATTCCCCTCCAACCTACTCAGTGTGGCAAATGGGTTTATGGGATCCGATACTCTGGCTCCCCATCTCTTACCAATGTGGGTTGCCTCACCAGCCATTGGCCATTAGCCCATGAGTCCCCAAGTGACCTCTCCCCCCTAGATAGCAGGGTCTTCCCTGGAGGTAAACCTTGGCTTGGTACCAGACACTGAACCTGTGTCTGCCCCTGCACAAGGCCCTCCTTAGGTGGCACAAGGCATTGAAGACTCACAAGGAAAGGAGCGTCCCCCCCACCTGCTGCTCCCTCAATGACCAAGTTTTTCTCCATCTCTGAGTGTGAGGAAACAAGCACGTGATGGGAGAAATAACGTCGCTTCTAAGCATTGCCTCCATGTGATGGGCCTCGTTGTAACTTACAAGCAATTTTCGAAGAAAGTATAGGAGTGGGCTCATGGAATGCAGCCCTTATCAATCCGAGTATTTAAACAAGACAAGAAGTCCCCCCCTTCCTTCCAGCCTCACTGGGAGTGGCTGAGACAAACACCACCCGGGCTGTGTTCGCCATTACTCAAACGACGGGCGATAGTCCTCTCCCTTCTATGGGGTAAGCTCCCTTACTGTCAGGCATCCATATATACCCGTGTGAGAAGGATTTGTGACAGATTTATGCAAGAGAAGCTCATGAGAGCAGACAATCTTACTCCTCGATTTGGGTTGTCATACGCCGAAGGCAAGGAAACGTTGTGGGATAAAACTGAGTATCCCTCCTTGGATAAAACAAATATCCACCCTAGAACTAGTTAAGAATTCTTCTTCCTGTAAGAATACCCGCCTGACTCTGCTCAATGATACCATCTCCAGACAAGAACCAAGTCTTATCCCAAAAGGCTTAAGTGAAGATTAATCTTAGCGTAATACCCCTTGATTACGCATAGTCGACCAAACAAACCGTTTGACGTCTCAGAGAAACTCACCCTCCATTTTCTTCAAAGGAATTTACACCAGAAGAATTCCCAGCCTCCCTTCTCGAAGGCTCTGCTCCTCCTTCCCCCCCCCCCATCATCTCAAAAGAATACTTCAACTACAAGCAAGTTGACCTTGGACCCTGTCAAAGTGACCCAACCATCATCTCACCGCCTCACTGGAAACGACCATCGTCTCCCCCAAACCCTTCCATTTTGTACAAGGTATTGTAATGAATATTTTAGCTTCCCCAAATTTATAATTGCCGTCTACTGTTCCTACATTAACATTTGTGTGCTTACCATGTCCCTGTGTAAAGCTCAAATCTTAATTCCATCCAGCCTACTCAATTTTATTGCATTTTAATTACCTAATCTGCTTACTAGCCCGTTGACCACTATAACTATTTGTCTTATTTATGTCTGTTTATTGTTGTACCTTTTAACTTAATTTATTAATATTTATTAAAGTCTATTTTTGCCAACTCCTTTACTTTCCGACCCTTGAGCTCATCATAGCCGTGTAACAGCCTGTAACTAAGTGAGATTTGGAACTCTCAGCCAATACCAAGATTTAAAGTAGCATCTATTGGACTAGCCCTTCCTTACGAGAATCTGACCTCCTAACCGGACCTTGGCCTACCCAAAGTTATTAGAGGAAATCCCCGCGCACTCTAAACTCAAATATAATAGATGTATGGTATATAGAGCTATACCACGACACTGATAAAGAACAAGCTGAGGCTCATCATCCAGCCTCGGGGCCCCCTTCTGGGGTGAGTGAAGAAGTGGGTTCACTCCCCCACCCTCCTGTCCGAAAGGGGGCAAAAAACAAGAAGAAATCAAAAGAGGACACAGGGTTCCTCTCTATCCCTGTGCGCTCCCGGGTCAGTCAGGTACGCTGCCTTTTTGGAAAGCAACCAGACCAAGACGCGCATCCAGCCTTGATGTACCCATAGGCATGGTGGAGTTCCAGACCAGTTGCAAGTGCAGTGAGCGTACGATTCATTATTGGGAAAAAGAAGTTTCATTATGGGTAAAAGGATGATTCAGTATGAGAAATAGGATGATTCATTATAGTAAAAAGGACAATCTATTATGGGAAATAGGATGATTCATTATGGGAAATAGGATGATTCATTATGGGAAAAGGGTTGATTCATTATAGGAAATAGGATGATTTATTATGGAGGAAAGGGATGATTCATTTTGAGAAATAGGATGATTCATTATGGGAAAAATCTAAAAAATCAAATCAGCAGCTAATCTGTAATTTTACCAAAGATTCATTGTGTGAGGTCCTTAAAAGGACCGTTTGTTTAGTGTGATGGTCTGAAACCAAGTTTTCCGGATTAGAATGAGGCCCTTTATGATTTTAGGATATACAGAGGAGAGTGGTTGGAGGAAAGTAGTTTAGGTTCTTGTTAGGTTTAGGGATTTGTAATTTGTAGTTTGTAATGTTGGTGAGTGCTTATATTCTATGTGCTTTGAGTGCTTGAGTTTGTGGTTGATGTGATTTATCTGACAGTTGGTAAAAGTTAGGTTGAATAGCTGCTCAAAGTTAGTATTTGGTAGCTTTCTTATTTCACATATCACTTTTATTGACTTTTTTTGTTATCTTGCTAATAAAATTGATTTTCATGTTATTTCCATTAATTTTTGGCCTCTAGAATTAAATTATGTATACAGGATCACCCCCCCAAAATGGGCCCCAACTTTCAATAGCCCTCATTTCTTAATTTTCTGCGAGGATTGAATGAATCTTTGGTGATAACTAGTTTATGGTGTTTAAAAACATGATATCAAAACATGAGTCTTTGGACTTTTCTTCTTAATTCTACAGTGGCGGCAACAAAAAAAGTGACATTGAAAATTGGCAACAGAAATCGATACACAAAATCGCTTTCACGATTTTACTTGCCAACAAGCCAATGAAAAGGGGCGGGGCTTATGCCGCGAACGGACGACTCTCCTGAGCTAAGACAACAGAACTGCGCTTTATTGCAACTCAAGTGTCTCGTTTGAGCTCGTACAGTGAGGTTTTAGTGTACGGCGCTCCAGCGTGCTGATTTCCTGCATTCGTAGCTACATTTGACCTGCAATAACTTCTGTGTAAATGGATACAATGGGGCAGTAAAAGCTTTCTATGACAGAGAAAAGCTGTGCCTTGACCCTATTTGAGCAGCGAAAGTCTTTTATTGATGTAGCAGCAGATTTAGGAACCTCAAGAAATACGATTTATCGCCTAAAATGGGCAGCTGAGTTATTGCCACCAGGTACCATACCAAAGAGGAATGAGGGCACTGGTGCAGCTAGGAAGACATCTCCAAGGACTGATAATATCCTAAGGCGTGAAGTGATGTCAGACCCTTCTGTAACCTCCGCTTCAATCAAGAAAAAACACCCAGACCTCCTCCAGAACGTCGCCCTCAGGACCATCCGTCATCGCTTACAGAAGGACTTAGGCCTACCGGCTCGCCGCGCTGCCAAGAAGCCACTTCTTACCAAGGCTATGAAGATGAAAAGGCTCAATTTTTGCAAGACCTATAAACATTGGGCAGCTGCCCATTGGAAGAAGGTCATGTTCAGTGATGAGAACACCTTTAGACTGGTCAGAGGAGAGTCAAAGATCGTGCGTCGTCCCAGCAATGTGTCTCGGTATGACCCAAAATATACCGTGAAAACTGTGAAGCACCCTGATAGTGTGATGGTGTGGGGTGCCTTTAGTGGAAACAAGGGTAGAGGAGGTCTGTACTTCCTTCCCAAGAATGTAGCCATGAAGGGGGCTAACTATCTCGAAGTTTTGAGGCAGCACATGCTGCCATTTTGGGAAATTCATCAGTGTGAATTTTTCATGCATGGTCGTGCCCCTGCTCACAGGTTCCAGTTAGTAAAAAAGTTCTTTAATGATAATAATATTAGTGTTTTGGGGTGGCCTGGTAATTCCCCGGACCTAAATCCTATTGAGATTTCTTGGAATCTCATGAAAACCAAAGTTCAAGAGACAGCACCCGGCAGCATCAAGGACCTGATAGAATCACTGAAGAAGATCTAGGTTACGATCGACCCCACCTACTTCGCAAACCTGGTTGAATCAATGCCCAATCGACTTACGATGGTCATCAAGTGCAAGGGCAACATGACCAAGTATTAACTTTCATGAAATATTCATAATAAAATATGTAAGTTACATTTTTCTGTTTCATTTTCCCCGAATTGTCACATGTCACTTTTTTTGTTGCCGCCACTGTAGAGCATGTGTTCGAGATGACCTCCATTTAGCTCTGTGCATTTCTTGAGGCACAGCACAAAGTTGTCCATGACGTCCTTACAAACCAACCGACTAATGGCTCTGATCTCCTCCCTGATGGCTTCCTTGAGTTCCGTGATGGTCCTGGGTCTCCCTGCGCACACTGTGTCTTTAAAGTAGCCCCAGAGAAAGAAATCTGGGCTGTAAGATGCCCACTCAAAATCAGTCCTGAAACTGACTGCACGGCCACCAAAGTTCTCTTTCAGCCAATCTCGAGACAGGTTTGAGGTGTGAGAGCTTGCTCTATCTTGCTGGAACCAAAACTTGCCCTTGAGCGACGGGAACAGGGTCTGCAGCTTCCTCTTGAAGATTTTGAGAACCTAAACATACTGCTCCTTGGTGGCTGTCACTGTTGCGCCAGATTCTTCAAAAAAGAATCATCCAATGATGCCTCTGGCTGAGATTGCAGTCCATACCGTGCACTTAGGGGAGTGTAGGGGCTTGGTGGCTACCTCATTTGGTCTGGAGGTCCCACAGAAAACATTTGTCTTCGAGTTTACCTTTCCTTCAAGATGGAAGTGAGCTTCATCTGAGGTCCAAAGGAGGTTAAGGAAAGTTGGGGTCTCCTGAATCTTCTCCAGTATCTTGACTGCCATAGCCTTCTTCTGCTCCTTATCTGAGGCTGTAAGGGTCTGCTTCATCTCTATTTTGTATGGGTAGACCTTTACATCCATTACTAGCACTCTCCTGCAAGTCTCACAGGATATACCGAGGGACTGACTTCGCTTATGCACAGAGCGTTTTGGACTCTGCTGAACTGACTCTCTCACACTCTTGACCAGCTCAGCTGTACACTTCCTGGGGCGTCCTGAATGGCTTGGACGGTTATCACTGGCTGCATTGAGCTTCTCCACTGTCCCATAGTTCTCAAAGTGGTCCACCCAATCCTGACTTTTGCTCTTGGAGAGGGCTTTTTCACATTTGAACTGATGCACAAAAGTGTCCTGCACTTTCTTGAAAGAGCATGTCTTGTAGTAATGTTTGACGCAGTATATTCTTTGCTGGAGCTCCCGTTGTGATCTAGTTGTGTTCACAGGTGTTGCTTCTGTCATGTCCTGCAAAGTAAGGGTGATTAGTGAATGAATGAAGGATATATAAAAAAAAGTGTTTGCAGGCATATTTTTTTTTTGGGGGGTGACCCTGTATTTGTTACACTCCATTAGTACTGGATATTTGTAATTGTTACAAACACTACCAAAACATGCCCAAAGTTAAGGGAAAGTGGTCATAAATTTACAGTATTTTAATGTGTTATGATTGATAACTGAGCTTATTATTTTTTTTTTGCCTCAGATGCCCGAAGTGTTCCAAGGTTTATCGGTCTAAGTATTTGTGGAAAACTCATATTTTAATTCATTCTCAAGAGAGGAAATTTCAGTGTGATCACTGTAGCAAATCCTATACAAATTCAGACAACTTGCACAGACATCAACAAACCCACATACCCATAGAACAGAGGTATAAATACAACTGTGACATCTGTGGTAAAAAGTAAGTTTCTATCCTTAATATTTTCCTCAAAATTTCAATTTTATTAGTCAACAAATTTTCTGATTGATATTTTACTATACCTGCAATTGCTGTTGTTTATTGAAGCAGTACCATACTATGTGATAACGGCATTGGTATGTACTATTGTCATACAGTAAAGGTCGAAAATTCAAATGGCTTCTCTAGAAAATTCAGGTTTTCAGGTGGTACCCTTACAATTACATTATGAAGGAAAAAAAATAACATAAATATTCCTATGTATTACTTAACCCATTAGTCACCCAGCTTTTTTTCTCGAACTTGCCCTCTGTAAAATTACAAATGGTACACATTATCAAAAATAATTAATAATTATTAATAACCTTCTACCTATTAATAATTATGATTGATAATTCTCAGTTCTTACACAAATTTTCATCAACACCCATGGTTGTTTTATGTTTTTTAAATCAGTTACGCTTTTAAACCTATATCTAATTATAGAAAACAGTGCTGCTCTTCATGGGATACTATTTTATATCTTAAATTTTATGAAATTTTTGCTCGGCCTATTTTTTACCTATAAAACTGTATTTTCCAGACAAAATAGGCTTGTTGGTTTGTGTCCTTTCAATAACATACTAACTTAAGGCACTTCATCATTTTAATTGGATGAAAAATGAAAAACATAAGTGTATTTAACTAAAAAAAAATAAGGAAGAGTCATCAAATATGGCGGGTTTACACAGATGTGATTAATAAATCAGCGTCTTTTCACAGTCATGTTGTTGTTGGTAGTGAGGCCTAGAATAGAGTCAAGTTACTTTCATTCATAAATCTATGTTTACAAACAAAGAAGGCCTGATCTAAGCCATTTATGTATTTTAATTAGATGCTTAATCACTAACATAAGAGTTTGAAAAAAAAATTGACAAATTATCATAATTATCAGGGCAAATACGAGTCTATACATAAAAGGCTTCCCGGGCGCGGTGAGCGGCGATTATGTAGCACTGAATTGAGGACTTATGAAGGCCCTCAGGTGACTGATGGGTTAAATTAAACAGAAATGCTTATTATGGACATTCATTAATACTATACTATTTGCAAACATTGCTTCTGTACTTTAATCTATTGCATCTTCTGTATCTGCCTGTCAAGGAATATATTTATTTATCTGCAGACTCTTTATATAAAAATTACATATATAGGCTTGGTTTTGATTTGCTATTTTTTCTTAATATAGATTAAAATATGATTTTGTTCAAGAAATTTAATATATTTATTTAAGTTTACTTCTTCAGCAGCCCCAAATATATTTTCTTCTTCCATTCCATCTCCTTCTGCCAAATCTTTACCCTAGATTTTATTATGTTGTGTATCATAGTCTTTCCAACATATTTTTCCATTAAGCTAGCTGAGCTTACACAACATTCTAGGCTCTTATTTCAAGTTTATCACTCAATTTCACTGTAACTTTCTATTCTGAACACCACAAAGAGAGCTAACTTTTGGAGCCATTACTATGGATTAGTAAATATAAAATAAACAGACAAATATTTATATGTCTACTGTAGCAACTTGTTTATACAGTAGATGTACAGTACAAAATTCCAACAAGATATGCATGCATAAACATTGTGTATCAGTGATGCATGCATGCATAAAATGTGCATCAGTGATGCATGCATGAAGGAACATAAGTTGTACATCAGCAGCACTAAATTTAAATTTAGAGTTTTAAAGTGTTTTGAGTCGTTGACTTTGGACTTTTACTGTATAATGGAAAGATAAAAATAAAAGAAAATTGGTGGGGGAAAAGGTCACTTTGGCCAAATTTAACAAGATGGCCTTCCTTTATAAATACACCCTATACAGCTCTTAATCATTTTCATATACACTTTAGAACTTTCTTATCTAAGCATAGAACATTACTGTTCTTCACAATATCAGAATACTACCCATTCCTACCTTTTTAACACTAACACACAAACTATTGTTTCATTATTTCAATGTCCAAGCTGGACCATTCTACCCTTACCCAGCGAGTTAATGAGCCCTTCAGAATTCTGCTGGTTTGCTTTTGCTCTGACTTAGCTCTCTAGGGATTTGAATATGTTTAAGTGAGGGTTGCTAGTCCAGTCATCTTTTTAACTTTTTTTTCCTTTCTGTTGATTCCTCTTTAGTCCCTTTGTTTTTTCTCCCTCTCCTCTGTGGAGTGACCATAGCTTTATTAGATCACATCAGTTTTGCTCTCAGATGTTTTCTTTTAATTTAGTCCTGAAGTATTTTTTTATAAGTTGAAGTTATGGTTTATTGTATACACCATAAAAAAATCTAAAGTTATGAAAGCTTTCTGAAAGACAAGGAGTAATTACAGCATTTCCATACAAATCTGCATTGAACGGTGAAAAATGCATAAAAATAAAAAGTATTGCAGGAAAAAAATAGACTTTATCTGCAAAAATAGATTGCAGATTTGAATTCAATGTGATAATTTCATATAGGAATCATTTAATACATCTCAGACATCAAAAATCATGTAGACTAGTGTTATCAGTGTAAACTGATTATATACACAGCTTCTTTTAGATGTAAAACATCTATGTTCTCATCTCAAAACAGCCATTCTATGCCTTCCCACTTAATATACTACTATACTACGCTACAAGACACTTCTCCATTCCCAACCAGATAATGAAATCTACATAAAGGTCAGTATGACAATTGCTGGTTGGCCTGAGGCACCAAGAGCCGGCCCTCTTTGGGGAGAGGTGCCATGAAGTATTATGTTTTGACACCAAACAGCATTCGTGTGGAAACCTTCCTCGCCCTGGTGCAGAGGGTTATCTGGTTGGGAATCCTCCCTTGGAACAAGGAAGGATTGGCATCGACTACTACTACACTTCTCTATTAATACTCAGCAAATAATTCACCCATAGTTTTAACAATGACACCTACTTTTGCGAGCCCATCTACCCTTATTATACCACACAATAAAATAATAGATACTGTTAGCTTTCTTTGAGATAGTTTGGGTTGAAAATATGATTTAGATCTACTAATTATTATATCTACTTGTATATCATCCAGTCTTTTTTTTCTTTTTTTTAAGCTCATTTTTTCCCATTAATGCTAATTGGCATTACTCTGTGTCTATAATCCCTACAAATTTCTGTATTGCCTGTATGTAATGTGAAATTTCATTTGTAACTAATTGCTGTTTAACCAAAGAAATTTTTTGTAACAATTTGGATTCCAATTAGCATCCTGATATTTCTATCTATCATGTATTCATTTCTTTTTTTTCTCTTCTCCAGATTCACTTCCAAAAATAATATTATGCTTCATATGAAAAGGCACAATAATAAAACGCCATTCATTTGTGACCGATGTGGCAAGACATATCAAACAAAGGGGAATCTCCAAGCTCATTTCAAAACTCATGGGGGGATCAAACCTATCGATTGCAATGTTTGTGGCAAAAGGTTTGAGCATTGAAGTATTTTAGTTTTAGTTGTCTATTTCCTTACAGGGGTATCTTCCTTCATTCGGGAAAATCCAGGAGAATTGTATGCTTCTTCTGGTTATGAGTACCTAAAGTAGTCTATTTAAGCTACTGCATTTATATATCTTCAGTTGCCAGATGGGTGCTCTAAAAAAAGAGTGGCTTCCAAACCGTTTCCTACAGTTGTGCACTCTTACAAACCCAATGCCCACAAGAGGACATGTGGGTATATATAATACCCACAAAAAGTATCTGATCACCCTGGAATTTTTTATTTTTATTTTTATTTTATTTTTTAACCCAAAACCTGGTTAAATGTGTTTAAAATTTAATGGATAGATCTTACCTTATATTTGTAATATGTCATTTGTCCTTTGCTGTTGATAACTTGGTGACATTTTGGCATTGATTTAAACATGTTTTGACAAACTTTTTCTCTGAAATTTCACTGCATCATACTTTACATCCACTTCTGTGGGTCTTGGAACAGGTGCAGGGACCTACTTTTCAGGACGTGACTGATTTTTCTATTTCACTTAGAGACCTCACAGGTGGGTTTCCCTGTGTAGCCTGTTACACATGGTAACTGGAGAGGGAACTGCACGTCCTCCCAGCCTGACTGCAAATTAAGGAGGTCCTGTCACTGGGTTGACTTGAACTCTAATGGGGCCTGGGAAAGTTATTGATGCACTCCAACCCCCTTCTCAGCACTACTTTACCTTTTATTATTATTATTTTATTATCATTCTTATTATTTAGTATGATTTTTATATTATTAGTATTAATTATTATATTAGTATGTTATTATCATTATTTGTTATTATTTAATCAGATTATTTAGTATTACTTAATATTATTCATTTTTATTATTTATTAATATTAATTTTATTATTTAGTTTGATTTTATATTAGTATTTATTATGATACTATTATTATTGATCTTTATTTATTATTATTAGTAGTATAAATTAATATTTATTATTATCATTATGGCTCTGCACTCAACATATCCTCACTGCACTTTGCACCAGGAGAAGTGTTTCTACCTGTACAGAGCTCGGCCTGGTAGCCATGGTGCAACATTGGTGGACTGCAGACCATCCTGGGATCACCTAGCACCAGGGTATGATAATATTAGGTGAACACCCACCCTACTCGTTCGTGGACCCGCCTATCTCTACTTCTCTTTATTCCATACCCTTTTGCAAACTGCTCTTCTCTCCACAGAGGTTCTGGCTGCCCTTTCGTTCTCTTATGAGCCTTAGTCAAGTGCAGTGTATAATGTGAGGTCTTTACCTGCTTCGAGGGTTGAAAGCCCGCTGGCTAGGGCAAGTACTAGGTACGAGGTGTGTTGGGCCGTCGACTCTGCTCACCTTCCTCCAGTACACATATAAGGTGGCTACACCAGCATCATCCTTTATGGTTAAAGCTCCAGGACAATTTTGCCTGAATGGTAGATCGGGATGGCTGGGAAAGCCCATCAACGCTGGACTGGGACTGATCATGTGTCAATGATCCCATTCTGGGATTTCTGATCCTATGGAGACTTTTCTCTTAACCTCCCAAGTCAGTGGGAAGTCATAGTATCTACTTTCCATGAGGCGCCCTTTTTCTATATTTTATTCTTATCAAGGTTACAACTGTAAGCAAGAGTGGAAAGGCGCATGGAGATTCGACTCCAAGCGTGACCTCGTCCTCCACAGGTGTCGGGGAGGATGGGGGAAATTGAGGCACCCCTTTGACCAGAGAATTGACTGCGACGCAGAGTACCGTGAATGCGATCCTTGATGACTTGGAAGAGATGGCCACACAGACGCCATGGACATTCTTTGTTCTGTGATGTTCAAAGCTTGACTACTGATCCAAGTTGTATGCATCCACAGCCAAACGTCTATTTCGGAAGGTGGATTCAATCCACCACACCGGTCTCCATGTGATGACCAGTCCCTTTCCCATGTCCCCCCATTAAGAGCATACTTGTCGATGCTGGAGAGGTGCCGGTCGCTCTGCACAGTCCACTCTTTGCCTGCACGCATGAGCCGAGTGTCTTCCTCAGTCGCCAACGGCTCACAAAGTATCCGCAGCCAATCTTGACGGTGCCTATGCTGCCAGTCATACCCTAAGCTCTTTAGGGCTAGGAAACTCCTTTAAAAGCTCGATATAGCTCGCATCAGTGGCGCAACCTGCTTCATCCCCACCCATACCTTTCTCACATCCCTATTCCTTCTCTCTTCACACTCTATCAATTTTATGCCACGTCCAAGTTGGAGCCGCCATGCTGAGGGACTGCCAGGCCACCAGGCGTGAGGGGTGGTCTTGAATGGCGGCACCTGGGTCTGCCAGGCCTGTACGCACCCCTTGTAGGGCGGGCTACTGCGAGGGGTGATGAGCGTGTGCATCCCGTGAGAAAATTAGGGTCCCCATGCCCAATGATGCAAATTTTATAAAAAAAACTTCCCCTTTCTCCCTCACAATCAACGGAGCCGCATTCGGGCAGCTCCACAGAAAAAAAATGGAGGTCCCTCTCCCTTGCTCTCGCAGGGGACCCTCTAAATTTCTCTAACCGGAGAGGTGGCTTACTCCTCTCCTTCGCCTACGGGTGTAGGGGACTCCCCCTTACCCCCTTGTCTGGAGGTGCCTTCGGGCACCTCCCTCTTTCCAGCGGCAGTCCCCCCCTTTACTTTCCAAGGGGACTGCCAAGAAAGGCAACAGGCAGCCCATAGCCGACCCTCCCCATTGAAGTGACTCGGTAGAGCAAACCCCCTTAGGGGGCAGAGGCAAGCCAGGCCCCTTCGGTCGCTTCCTTCAAAAGACCTGCTACCTAGAATACTAAACCTAGCTGGGGTCAAGGCCTGTGCCTCCCAAGACGAGACTAAAGACACGGCTGCCAATAGGACCTGTGATGTCCAGGAGGGGGGGGGGGGCAAATGGAGGCCCCACCCGAGATAGACATGGTCCTTGAGGCAACTCAGATGGTAGGGCCTTCCATGGGAGTGAATCCGGGCTCGGCGCCAAACACCGAACTCGAGTCCGCTCCTATGCAAGGTCCTCCTCAAACGGTCCGGGTTTCCAAGGCAGTACAATGAGGTGAGGGATCTCCTCCTCCGACCGGCGCCCCTATGACTGCCAGGACCTTCTCCATCTCGGAGAAGGACCTTTCTGAGGCCGGTCCATCTGGCCTGGGGCCTCCTGCTGGCGGAGGGGAGAAGCGGGTTCATTCCCCGCCCTCCTCTCCTAAAAAGAAAAAGAACAGGAAAAAGACTAAGAAGACTCGGGGCTCCTCTACATCCGCGGGGGCTGCGGGAACGGATGGGTCTGTTGCCATTACGGTAAGCGACCAAGCCAAGATCAACACATCCAGTCCCTTTGCCCCCACCCCCCGGGTGCGGAGCCCCCGACTATCCCCAAAAGTGCTAGAGTGCAGAGCGGAGCTTCGATTACATCGGGGCCCCTCATTCAGAGATTACCCGGCGTTTTCGAGCCCGCTGGCTTCAAACGCTTCCTCGTTATTCGCTCCACTGATGGCACTGTGTTGACTAAGGGCAACATGATCCATCAGAGGAGAGCTTTAGCTAGTGTGATTGGTAAGAGCCGAAGGTGACCCGTTTCTCGGACAGGAGCCTTCTGGCGAATGCGGCGGATCCCTCCGAGGCGGCCAAGATAAACGCTCTTCGGACACTTGATGGCACCCCGGTGAGTGTGACGCCGCACTCTACTATTGACTTTGTGAAAGGAGTAGTTTATGTGAGGGAACTCTTGGACTACTCCATAGAAGATATCGCTCTAGAGCTGGCCGACCACGGGGCGATCAAGGTCGAGCCTGTGATGAGAAAATGGGGAGGGGCCTCGAGACCCACCCCTTCACTCTTCGTCATGTTTGACTGTGACAAGCTCCCTGAGTCGGTGCGTGCCGGTTGGTACCGCTACCGCGTGAAGGCAATCGTGCCACTGCCGCGGCGGTGCTATTACTGTCACCCCTTCGACCATACGAATCGCTCATGTAGACGTGCAAAGTCGGGGTCACCCGAAGTCTGTGTAAATTGCTCCAAGGCCGCACACGATAAGTCCAAATCGTGTGTGGCCAAGTGTGCCAATTGTGGATAGCCACACCCCGCTTTTTCAAAGTAATGTGGTGCATATCTCCTTGAGAAAGAAATCCTGGCCGTTCAGGCCCAGGATCGTCTCTCATTCCGCGAGGCTAAGGACTTGGTCCTGGCGCGCCCGGCTCTGCCTAGGACGTCTTACGCCTCAATGCTTAGAAAGACACCCTCTACTCCTGGCCCATCCAGGCCAACGAGCACGGTTGTTTTCGCGCCCATTCGGAGCCCTTCTGCGGTTTGTACTCAACCCGGGCGCTCCCCTGTTAAAGCTGGTGGAAGGTGGACTCGATCCACCACACCGGCCTTCGCCTGGCGACCGGTGCCTTCCGCACTTTTCCCATTAAGAGCCTACTTGTCGATGCTGGGGAGATGCCACTCTTTCTACGCTGTGTACAGTGCATTATTCGCCTGTACGCGCTAGCCCGGTGCCTCCCTCAGTCGCCAACAGCTCTCACTGCATCCGCAGCTGATTTCGACGGTGCCTATGCCGCCGAGAGACGCCAGTCATACCCTAAGCCTTTTGGATTTAGGGCCAGGAAACTCCTTCGAGAGCTAGGTTTTGTTTTTGTTTTCTTTGTAGGTCACACGCTCCTGCCCTGGGGGAGGCGGACCTTCCCCCGACGCCGGAGCGTGCTTCCTAATTGTTGCCATTTTTCCTTTTTATTGTTGTTGTTTGTTCATATTCTTATTTTAAAGCAGCCTAGTGCTAGGCTGTCGTGATCGCGGCCCCTTTTCCCCAAGTGGGTAGTCGCCAGATAGGCTCCTAAATTTAAAAAAATAATAAATCCCTTGGTTAGCGATATCCGTGACCCCATGGTTTTGCTGATCGGATGTCGAGATTATCTTGTGCTGGGTTCCTGGACATGTGGGAATTGCGGGGAATGAGGGCGCCAAAGAGTCCATGAGGACTGGGCGACCAGACCGGCGTTTCGCTCTTCCTCACACCAATTACATGGCAGGAATACGGGCGGCTTGACCCAGAAGTTATGAGACTGCCGAAGGTAACTTAAAGTTTGCGTTCTTCTGTTCCCATAGACTTAGTCCCTAATGCCACAACAGCTTCAGCTCGCTTTCTGATGCCTTTGAAGTGAGCGCACTCGCCTCTACTTTATTGCCACAACTGCATTGTCTCCCAAACTGTTTGTCACATTCTTGTTGAATGTTCCAGTCTGTGTGATCTTGCACACGTTACCTGTCTCGGTATCAGGACGAGCGGGGGCGCTCCCTTGTACTTGTGGACTCTTAAGACTTTTGGGAGGAGACTTACCTCCTCTATTTTATTTGACTAGGTTGCATGTTCCTGCGACTAGGGGACGCGGGCCTTCCCCCAATGCTGGGGCATGCATCCTTCTTGCCTTTTTTGCTTTTGCGTGTGTTTTTAATATAGCCTTAAGAGTAGTTTTTAAAAGAATTACATTGACTTATGTCCAAGCTGGCAGTCACCAGGTGGCTGATAAATTTAAAAAATAAAATCTTGGCCATTCACGCTAAGGACTTGGTCCTGCCACGCCCGGCACTGCCTGGGGACGTCTTGTCGCAATTCTAAAAGGAACCCTCTGTTCCTAGCGCTTCCAGACCTACGAGCTTCTGCGCCTATTTCCCCATCAAACATGAGACAGGCGACTCGGAGACGCTGGATCCTCCAAAAGAGGGAGCCCTACCCCTGAAGCTAAGGGACCTGCCAAAGGTTTTGAAGCAGGGGGAGGAAAAGATTTGCATACTGAATCCAACCTCCCCCGATAAGTCCTCGAAGGTAATAGCGCCTTGTTAGGCCAAGGGCGCCCTGAGTTCTGCCTCCGGAAACGATATAGCCATTCCCGTGGAGGCGTTGTTTTTGAAGAGGGCCCCCACATTTCCTCCAAGCTAGGCCTGGATAGCTTATTCCTTCAATGGAATTGCCACGGACTCCGGGTCAACGGGGAGGAGCTGCGGAGGCTCGTCTCCTTCCGTTCCTCGTTAGCTATCCTTTTGCAGGAGATCATCCTGTGTGTGTGCCCCCTGCCCACCCTCCCTGGGTATAAAGGTTTTGCAACCCCACTACCAGGGTATGGGCAGGAGGAAGTGTGATTTACACCTGGCATGATGTCTCAGTTCTTCTCTTTGCTTTATATTCCTCCTTTCAGGCAGTAGCAGTGCAACTGGGCCTGTTTATATGTATACTGTTATTTCTACGTACATTCCACCATCAGCCAACTTTGATGAGGTAGACTTATGCCGCATCGTGGCACAGTTGCTGAGGCCCTTTTTCTTGCTCAGGAATTTGAACGGGGTTTCATCTTGTCACTACATGATGAACCCCATGGATCAGGTCCTTATCGAGCTGGTGTACTGTCCTAATTGTGGATGAGTTTACGCATCACTGCCCCAACGCTGAAGCTTGCTTCCTTTTTTTTCATTTTTTCCTGGTTTGTATTTTGGGGCAACTTTGGTTTTTCTTTTGTTTTGTTTTTCAATCGCTTTGCATTAGGCTGCAAAGTAATTACGATGACTGGTGCCCTTTGAAGTAGTCCCCAGATCTGCGTATTAAATTTATAAAATAATAATTCAGGCCATAATCCTTACAATCCCCAATACCTTGGGGGGGGATGGCTATTCTGAAGCCCCTCGTAAAGTAGAAATGGATGCAGAAGTGCCCCTACCCCACAAGGCAGGATCTTCCCTGTTGGCCAACAATGACTCAGCGTGAGACCCCCATCCCCCCCAAACCAGAGTTCGCTCCTGTGAATGATCCTCCTGAGGCGCCACTGGCCCCCAAGGCTCATGAGGAGAAAAGAAAAATTCTTCCCAATCTCTGAAAAGTATAAGGCTGAAGCTGTCTCATCCAGCCTTTGGGATCCTTAGGGGGTTCCTCTCCTTCAAGGGATGCTACAAGGGTAGACAGGTCTCCTGGCATTTTGGAAGTTGACCAGGCCAAGATTTGCACACCCAGCCTACAGGTGATATATAAATAAAGATGACAAAGTGGAATACAAAAATCTTGCTCAATCATTAAGTTATAAACATCGAGAGACAAAGGAAACAGATTCTCAATGGCAACCCTTTAAGTGGCTGCCCTGTGTAGACCTTTACACTTTTAATGCTTGTAATAATACCTTTTTAATTAACTAGAAATGTAAATGTTAGTATGATTAATGGAAAGCAATGAATAATACTACCCACTTTTTATATCACCCTGGGGAATGCCCTTGTCACCACCAAGGAAGATCAAGGTTCAGTCACTCATTTCTAACGAATCTAAAAAAATCCATTCAGTAACTTAATACTTTGATCAGTTGCCGTTTTTAACAGAAAATGTGGAATTATTAATAATTTGGGGAGTATCTATGCTAAACACCTTTTGACAATTTGGAAAATTATAACAGATGGGGCAGCGTCACCTTAATACTTTGATCTGTTGCCGGTTTTAACAGAAAATGTGGAATTATTAATAATTTGGGGAGTATCTATGCTAAACACCTTTTGACAAATTGGAAAATTATAACAGATGGGGCAGCGTCACCTTAATACTTTGATCTGTTGCCGGTTTTAACAGAAAATGTGGAATTATTAATAATTTGGGGAGTATCTATGCTAAACACCTTTTGACAAATTGGAAAATTATAACAGATGGTGCAGTGTCTCCTTAATACTTTGATCTTTTGCCGTTTTTAACTGAAAATGTGGAATTATTAATAATTTGGCGGGTACCTATGCTAAACACCTTTTGAAAATTGGAAAATTATAACAGATGGTGCAGTGTCTCCTTAATACTTTGATCAGTTGCCGTTTTTAACAGAAAATGTGGAATTATTAATAATTTGGGGAGTATCTATGCTAAACACCTTTTGACAATTTGGAAAATTATAACAGATGGGGCAGCGTCACCTTAATACTTTGATCTGTTGCCGGTTTTAACAGAAAATGTGGAATTATTAATAATTTGGGGAGTATCTATGCTAAACACCTTTTGACAAATTGGAAAATTATAACAGATGGTGCAGTGTCTCCTTAATACTTTGATCTTTTGCCGTTTTTAACTGAAAATGTGGAATTATTAATAATTTGGCGGGTACCTATGCTAAACACCTTTTGAAAATTGGAAAATTATAACAGATGGTGCAGTGTCTCCTTAATACTTTGATCTGTTGCCGTTTTTAACAGAAAATGTGGAATTATTAATAATTTGGGGAGTACCTATGCTAAACACCTTTTGAAAATTGGAAAATTATAACAGATGGTGCAGCGTCACCTTAATACTTTGATCTGTTGCCGTTTTTAACAGAAAATGTGGAATTATTAATAATTTGGGGAGTATCTATTCTAAACACCTTTTGACAAATTGGAAAATTATAACAGATGGTGCAGTGTCTCTTTTTTTCCCCCTTTGGTGTGCTATAATATGTCCTCCCCTTGCTTCATTTTCTATTTTAGTTAGGCTATGCCCAGGCATGTCATTTGTTTATTGCCCCTGGGCCCTTTTTTTTATTCTTAGCGCTTGTTTTTAACCTTTTTGTACTTTAGGCCCTGTACCCTTTTATGCCTTGCTGCTCCATAATCTCTTTAGATTTTAGTGGACTATACCCTGCTCCAAATAATAATAATGACACACTTGATGCCTGGATGGGCAGATGCCCTTCAAACCCCAACACCCACAGCAGTCTCAAACCAGATAGGGTGGTTGTCTCATATTCACTTGGAAATTGCTGACTGACCACTACAACTTTTTATTTTCCTGTAGGGCAAGAAAAGAGTTGTAAGAGTGGTCAGTCATTTATAAATGGATCTGTCATGACTACCCCCACCTGGATGTAATCTGCCTGAGGTTAAGCTGTAATTGAACTCCCACTTCCTAACTTACAACGGGCGGGTTCGTGTACACAGACTTGCGGACTATATGACTTTTTGGACTCCTCCACTCTATTTGACTGTTGTAAGTCCCATTTTTCTTTGCTGCAGGGGGGGGGGGGGAAGGTTTACCTTTCCCCGATGCCGAACCTCGCTTCTTGTTGCTTTATTGCTTGATTTTTTTCAGCTTGATTCTTAGTCTTTATTTTGTTGTATCTTTATTTATGTTTTTTTGATTTTTACTCATTTTTTTAATCTAGCCTACTAGTAGGCTTTAGCATAATTACAACGACTTTTGCCCTAGTAGGAGGTCGGCAGATGGGCTTCTTCTTTTTTTTAAAGGACTTCTAGCAGAGTGCGGAGGGTGTAAAAAATTCCCATAGCATGTAATAGCCTCCTTCCAATGCCCATAGGAAGATGTATAGCTATAATGTCTCACCACACATTTTAAATTTATCACTGCATAATATCTGAGAGAAGGGGGGGGGGGGATCTTACTTAAGGTCCCCATACAAGAAATGAGCCTGAACACACTTTAGAGAGTTACTGCTATTTAGGACACCGCTTAGTACTCAGATTTTTTTTGCATTGCGGTGAATTGGAATATACATGATTGAGTACAATTTAGCTCGATTTATTTCAAGGTACATGAATGAACGGTCCTTCAAACTCCACAAATTGAAACATACTGGGGTCAGGCCACACACCTGCCCACATTGTCCCAAGACTTTTCTATATTTGTATGCGATGAAGAGGCATATCCTTACCCATACAGACTCAAAACCCTACCCCTGCGGCTTCTGTGGTAAAGCCTTCCGGTAAGTCTGATGCATAAAGGAATGCTTTGATACTAATATTACTTTTACACTCAATAAGCTCCGTATGCCGGAGTGCACTTCCTTCTTGTTGCATTTTTTGCTTATCTTTTTTTATCTTGTTTCTTACTCTTGGTTTCTGTTTTATCTTGTTTCTTACTCTTGGTTTCTGTTTTATCTTTGTTTTTTATCTTGTTTCTTACTCTGTGTTTTTGTTTTATCTTTGTTTTTTATCTTGTTTCTTACTCTTGGTCTCTGTTTTTATCTTGTTTCTTACTCTTGGTTTCTGTTTTATCTTTGTTTTTAATCTTGTTTCTTACTCTGTGTTTCTGTTTTATCTTTGTTTTTTTATCTTGTTTCTTACTCTTTGTTTCTGTTTTATCTTTGTTTTTATCTTGTTTCTTACTCTCTTTCTGTTTTTATCCTTGTTTTTTATCTTGTTTCTTACTCTTTGTTTCTGTTTTATCCCTGTTTTTATCTTGTTTCTGTTTTATCTTTGTTTTTTATCTTGTTTCTTACTCTGTTTCTGTTTTATCCTTGTTTTTTATGTTGTTTCTTACTCTTTGTTTCTGTTTTATCCTTGTTTTTTTATCTTGTTTCTTACTCTTTGTTTATGTTTTTACTTTTTAATTTATCTTAGTTTTAGGTTGTAGCAGGATTGCCATGACTTTTGCCCTAGTAAGCAGTCACCAGATGGTTATTATTTTTGTGGGGTGGGGGGTCATCTCAATTAGCATTATGATTATTCAAATTTCCAGAACCATGGTTCAAGCTGTTGTCCTAAAACCAAATTCATTGTTGTGCTAATCCTGAAGCTTTCTGACTGACCAGGTCAAACACCCTAAGGAAGGATATGCATGTACCTGGCTTTCCCTCAAAGCCCCCAAAGAGAGGATGTTGTGTTGTTAGCTTGAGATTATATGCAGTGCAGTGTTTAAATTGAACTTCCACTTCCTGTTGCATGGACCACTAGCACAGGGTGTGCAATAAAATTCCCCTAGCATGCAACAGCCTCCTTTCATTGTACCCTGCTCCCTCAGAACAGCCTCACAGAAGGCACAGTCAACCTTAATTGTAAGAGGGGCTTACAGTACAGGCTGTAGGACCAGGCTGTAGGATTAAAGGTCTTCTCCCTTAACCTCCCAAGGGGTTTGAGAGAGCAGGTCATCCGTTCATGCGAGGGTAATGCAATGACAAACGAGAATCTTCCATTCTGTATTCGATTGTGTGAGGTTCGGCTTTGCATTCAGGACAGACATCCACAATAGTCAATATCTAGTCTTTTCTGGTGGATCATGAGGGCCGGGTGATGTCCCCACCACAGCCGGGTGAACTGTTCCTCGCAGTGGAAGGAGGATTCCAATGAGTGGATATATGAGGGGGGGTGAAGAGGGTGTGGATATATTTTTAGAAGCTGATTTAAGGTGGGCAAAAGTTGACACTTATTTAGTGTAGTATGAATTAGGTGTTTGTTTGCGAGAGTGGGTGTTGTGCCATCGTGTAGTTGGTACTTTGAATTTGTAGAGGCAGCAGCTAGTGTGTGCCTCTCATATCAAGGTGATACTTGACCTTGAGGACTGGTTTCAGAGTGTGAGTGGTAGGTGGGTGTAGTAACTATACAACTTTTGATTGTTTCTAGGACTTTGTTTTGTATGGTCTGGAGAGGTTAGGTTAGGACCCAAAGTGGCGCTTGTATAGTCCATTATTGAATGCATGAATCGTTCAAAGGTTATGGTTTATTTGTTTGGTTCAAATGACTTGAGTGTATTAAGTCTGGGTGTATATGTTTCGTTTTTTTTAAGGTTTGTGACATGCTCTTTGAATGTCATTGACCTGTTATATGTTATGGCAAAGAATGTTGGGTGTGTGTAGAATAGGGGTGTTTATTGTTTTGTTACCTGTGGTGTATGTTGGTATTTGCATGCGTCACTGGTGAGGAGGGTATCTGTGGATTTGGTTGGGGGGTTATCTTCATCTGTTTGTGGTGTTCCAGGTGGGTAGTGTGAAAGTATTTAGGATTTTCAGGGGGAAGATGGGGATAAAAGATATCAATTATAAATAAAAAAAATTATGCAGAAGTTGAAGTGTAAAAGGAAGTGTTGTAAAAACATTGAAGATTATTAGCAGTTGCCTCAAAGGGATAGATTCTGTGAAATGTATTTCTCGCTGAATCCGTTTCATTCATGCCCCTCAGGCAAGGCCGGGGATTTCTAAACTCTATCCACCCTGGAGGGCAAGAGATAAGGAGTTGTAGAGTCGTCAGTCATTCCCCAGTGGGTATGACATGACCACCTCACTTGGATGCAATCATTGAGTTTATACCACCCCACCAGGGTGAAATCATTAGAGTTTATACTACCCCACTTGGATGCAATCATTAAGTTTATACCACCCCACATAGATGAAATCATTGAGTTTATGCCACCCCACCAGGGTAAAATCATTGAGTTTATACCGGCTCACTTGGATGCAATCATTAAGTTTATACCATCCACTTGGATGAAATCATTGAGTTTATACCACCCCACTTGGATGCAAGCATTAAGTTTATACCACCCCACATAGATGAAATCATTGAGTTTATACTGGCTCACTTGGATGCAATCATTAAGTTTATACCACCCACTTGGATGAAATCATTGAGTTTATACCGGCTCACTTGGATGCAATCATTAAGTTTATACCACCCCACTTGGATGCAATCATTAAGTTTATACCACCCACTTGGATGAAATCATTGAGTTTATACCACCCCACTTGGATGCAATCATTAAGTTTATACCACCCCACATAGATGAAATCATTGAGTTTATACCGGCTCACTTGGATGCAATCATTAAGTTTATACCACCCACTTGGATGAAATCATTGAGTTTATACCACCCCACTTGGATGCAATCATTAAGTTTATACCACCCCACATAGATGAAATCATTGAGTTTATACCGGCTCACTTGGATGCAATCATTAAGTTTATACCACCCCACTTGGATGCAATCATTAAGTTTATACCACCCCACATAGATGAAATCATTGAGTTTATACCGGCTCACTTGGATGCAATCATTAAGTTTATACCACCCCACTTGGATGCAATCATTAAGTTTATACCACCCCACATAGATGAAATCATTGAGTTTATACCACCTCACTTGGATGAAATCATTGAGTTTATACCACCCCACTTGGATGCAATCATTAAGTTTATACCACCCACTTGGCTAAAATCATTGAGTTTATACCGGCTCACTTGGATGAAATCATTGAGTTTATACCACCTCACTTGAATGAAATCATTGAGTTTATACCACCCCACTTGGATGCAATCATTAAATTTATACCACCCCACATAGATGAAATCATTGAGTTTATACCACCTCACTTGGATGAAATCATTGAGTTTATACCACCTCACTTGGATGAAATCATTGAGTTTATACCACCCCACTTGGATGAAATCATTAAGTTTGTACCACCCCACATAGATGAAATCATTGAGTTTGTACCACCCCACTTGGATGCAATCATTAAGTTTATACAACCCCACATAGATGAAATCATTGAGTTTATACCACCCCACTTGGATGCAATCATTAAGTTTATACCACCCACTTGGATGAAATCATTGAGTTTATGCCACCCCACCAGGGTGAAATCATTGAGTTTATACCACCCCTCTTAGATGCAATCATTAAGTTTATACCACCCCACATAGATGAAATCATTGAGTTTATACCACCTCACTCGGATGAAATCATTGAGTTTATACCACCCCACTTGGATGCAATCATTAAGTTTATACCACCCACTTGGCTAAAATCATTGAGTTTATACCGGCTCACTTGGATGAAATCATTGAGTTTATACCACCTCACTTGAATGAAATCATTGAGTTTATACCACCCCACTTGGATGCAATCATTAAATTTATACCACCCCACATAGATGAAATCATTGAGTTTATACCACCTCACTTGGATGAAATCATTGAGTTTATACCACCTCACTTGGATGAAATCATTGAGTTTATACCACCCCACTTGGATGAAATCATTAAGTTTGTACCACCCCACATAGATGAAATCATTGAGTTTGTACCACCCCACTTGGATGCAATCATTAAGTTTATACAACCCCACATAGATGAAATCATTGAGTTTATACCACCCCACTTGGATGCAATCATTAAGTTTATACCACCCACTTGGATGAAATCATTGAGTTTATGCCACCCCACCAGGGTGAAATCATTGAGTTTATACCACCCCTCTTAGATGCAATCATTAAGTTTATACCACCCCACATAGATGAAATCATTGAGTTTATACCACCTCACTCGGATGAAATCATTGAGTTTATACCACCCCACTTGGATGCAATCATTAAGTTTATACCACCCACTTGGATGAAATCATTGAGTTTATGCCACCCCACCAGGGTGAAATCATTGAGTTTATACCACCCCACTTGGATGCTACAAATTTCCCATAGCATGCAACTGCCCCCCTCCCCCACTAACCTGCTTCCTCAGGACAGTGTCAGAGAAAGCGCGGCTCCACCTAATTGTGGTAACGTTTTTAGTGGCCTACAGCACCGACTTATAGAATCAAAGATATCTCCCAAGCGGTAGGATGAGCAGAGATCCCATCTGCTCCTGGGGATCTATAAACAACATCAACAACTACCCACATTTTGGAGAGGGGGGTGGTGGTCATCCGCCCTTCTGCATTTGTCACCATCTTTACAAACTCTGAGGCTACTACGACCTATCCGAGTGGAAACACCGCCTCCTATTTTAGGTAGGTTATGCCACGCCGGGTGTGGTTAGTGACTGGTTGGAATCCCGATTCGGGTCGACTTCATGAGGCTGCTATACGTAGTTCGGATCCCACGTTATACTAGGAGTCCAATGGAAAATAAAAAAGGATCTTAAATGAGTCCAGGTCGGTGGTTTAAAGGGAAAAACTACCAGGATTGCAAATCGGTAGTTTGAAAAAAATAGCAGGAGTGCAGGTGGCTTGTACCCTACCAGTTTCTTTTCTTACAAACGCAACCCTCCTCTTTTGTGGTTGCAGAGACCAATGGAAACGCAAAGTACACGAAAGAATTCACACCGGAGAGCGGCCTTACAAGTGTGGTCTGTGCCCCAGTGCTTTCTACGAGTCTGGAAACCTGAAGAAACACTGTAAAAATGTACATAGCTCGCTGCGCGCCGACCAAAAAGAGGCTAACGATATAGGAGGATATAACGACTCTCCGGAAGAAGAAGAAGAAGAAGAAGGGATTGACCTAGAGGCAACCCATATTGAGGAGAACCCCTTGTTTGGACACACCATTTTCACAAATGGGGTCGAACTCCTCAGGTCAGTAGAATTACCTATTTAAATCAAAGGGTTAGAACCTCTGGATGTAAGACCTTTGTTGTTTTTTCGTTTCTACGGTGACTTTTACTAAAGGAGTTGTTTTAATTTAATAAATGGAGTTTGATGCCAGCGGCTTGTTACGGAAGGCATTTATAACCACAACCATTGGAATTGGGTGAGACTAGGTTGAGAACCAGCTCTCTTATATAAGGATCCTCTGGCGTCGGTAGATGGCCCTGGATTGGAGCGTGATTTTGAGGGCCACAGCCTATCTTAAGGTGGCCTCTTTTATATCGTTTCCAAATTCAATCTTTTTTTTTCATTCCGTGGCAATGATGCATCCCAGCAGCATTTTTTTATTCAGTGTAGGAACGATAAATTATGAATAATTGTATTCCTTTCATGGTTTCCGTCATAATTGACAGCACATGTCAAGAAGAATACAAAATTATGTAATCTGAAACGACTATAGAATTGTATAGAACAGTGGTGGCAAAATTATGACACGTGAGGGCATTTTAAGTCACACGCACGACATTGAAAACACGTGCATAGCTGCATACGACACCAGTTGCGTCTGTCATCTGTTTATTTCAGTTTTAATGTACCAAATTTATTACTTTTGTATGAAATCAAGCTAAACAAATAGCAATTATGTACCAAGTGGCAACTAGTAGTGTTTGAGATGTCACGTGAGTAGATGTTGTGGATTGCTTGATAACGTCAGCAATTCTGAGCTGTAAATTTCATTCTTAATTCCTTTCCTCAGGTAAAAAAAAAATTAGGTCAGGAAACAAACAGTTCTTTAAAAAGTAAATGTCAATCAATATGTCATTTTCTTTTAATGAGAGAAATTATTAGCCACTGACAACTCGTGAAATTAGAAGTACCAGATGTCGCCACGTTTATTAAATTCATTTCACAGTTTTGATCAAACCCTTACTTACATAACGATGTAAGGAAAAAGAGAGTTAAATTATCAGAAAATCAGTGTAGTAGCAGAATTTTCCAAAAATGGTGGACAACTGAATATGGCGTTATAGAACGTAATAATAAAGCTCTTTGCATTTTATGTGATCAACAAGTTACTAGCAGAACTTGGAATGTGAAAAGACACTTTGAGTCGAATCACAAGTGGTTATTAAAAATAATTGATGAAGAACGTAAAGAATATACCGCACAAGAGGCAATCAAAAAAATTACCCAATCTCCAAGTTTGTTGCACGTTTCAGGATTTCTCATACTATTGTTCAGCAAGGAGAGTTTCTTAAAAATTGTTTTCTTAACTTAAGATTTTAGTAACGAGGACAAAATAATTAAAGAGCTTCCTATTTCCAGAAACACTGTTAAAAGCCAGGTAATGACCATGCATTCAAATATTGAAGAACAAATGCAAAATGACTTGAACACATGTAATTATTTTTCAATTTTCCTTGATAAAACCACTGATATTACTTTGGCTTCTCGATTGGCAATTTTTGCAAGATATTCTAGTGGTCATGAAATGTTCCGAGTAGTTGCTTAGCCTAGAAAGCCTGTCGTTAAATACCTAGAGGAAAAGATATTTGTGATATTGTAGTCAAAGCACTTGGCGACAGGAACAGATATATAAAAAAATGTATCAATTACAATAGATGGAGCACCCAATATGGACGGCCGAAAGCTTTGATTTGTGAAACTTTTCACTGATATCGTCGGACATTCTGTAGTACAGTTTCACTGTATTGTTCATCAAGAAGCACTGTGTGCTAAAGTTGGATTAAAAGAACTGGAAAATATTAGTGTTAGTCACCAAGATAGTTAATTTGATATCAGCACAGGCGTTGCATAAACGTGAATTCAGCTCATTACTGGATGAAGTTGAATCAGCTTATGGCAGTTTATTGATGTACAATAATGTTCGGTGGCTTAGTAGAGGCAAGGTACTTGAACGCTTTGTTGAATGCATAAATGAGATACAGCTTTCTTAGACATGAAAAAGATTGAAGGCTATCCGGAACTACATGATGAGTCCTGGATTCGTCGGTTTATATTTTTCACAGATCTCTCATTGCACTTGAATGAACTGAATGTTAAACTCCAAGGTTTTGGTAAAACTTGATGAATGATATCGAACACGATCAAGACTTCTTTTTGTCAGCTTTACGTTTTTTGAAAGATGAATTTTCATCAAGATTTTCTCAGTTTAGAGATCTTGAAGAAATATTGCTTTTCATTAAGTGCCCAGATGAAGCTAATTTTGAAAAAAATGAAAGCGAATCTGTTTTAATGGCTGAAAATAGAAGAACTTGAAATGGAATTAGTAGAACTTCAATCCAATTCTATTTGGAAGCAAAAATGCGTCACTCTTAGAGGTAATTTAGAAACACTTGAAAAAAAGATCGATTGGGGGGAGTTTGCAGCGATCAAGATAATCAATTGTTGGTCATTTGGAAAAGCATTCCCGAAGCATTTGGTACTCTTAAACGTCTTGCCAAAGCGGTATTAACAATTTTTTCTTCGTATGCGTGTGAGAGTCTGTTTTCATCTCTTAACTACGTTAAAAACAACAAAAGTCGATTAACTGATGAGGCAAGTGCTGCATGTTTACATTTAAAGACAACGAATTATCGCCCCGAAATAAAGGAATTGGCTGGAAAAAAATCAGGTTCACAAGAGAAATTAAATAGGTAAGTTTATATTTTTATTTCTTTATTGTACAACATAACATATCTTCATATACTTGTGTGTTAAAATCATAATGTAATATACCATTTAACAATATAAATTTAGAAGTAACACACGACGTTGTAAAAATGACTAAGATATATAAGTATTGACACGCCTAGCATCAAAGTTTTGCCCCCACTGGTATAGAAGATGCATCAACCTGAGCTATCATCAACTGCTTTAATTAACAGCAAGTGTTTTTATTTTGTATACTTGTAAATGTTAGTTTCTCAGTACTATTGTCTTATGAACTCAATAAATTATTAAAATTATGTTGCAATATAATATTTTGATCCTTTTTTCAAAACATTCTTTCTGGAGAGACGATGAGCGACTAGTACAAAGATTCGGGGTTTCGTAACTCCTTGTCCATTGATCTCCTTCAGTGTCCTCTTCGGATGGGTTCCTCTGACACTCCTATGACCACCTTTAGTTCTCCTTTGCAACACGGAAGTTTAATGTGGAGAATAAAATTCTCCCCGGGAACCCCCCATCCCCCCAATCGAATTTTATGAAAGGTCAAAATACAAGATAAGAAAAGCATCCAGAAAGTTATACAAAAATATATGCATGAGTCGAGGACTAAAAGACCACTACAACGGTATTCAGCTGCACGTTGTTAATTGCTCCCAAGGATGACCTCTGCTCTCTCCGAGCCTCCAGGGGTGTAGCCTGTTAGACTTGGTACCTGTAGCAGTTGCACATCCTTCCGCCCTGAGTCCCCGTAAGGGCCACGGCGATGTGTTTTCCTGGCCCCGTGCTGACGGGACTCAGCGCTCCGTTCGTCCCAGCTAAGCCACTCCATCCTTCCTGTACCAACACTTCGTATCCCTTCAAAGCATTTGGTTTAACTGAATGGAGTTTCCTCATCTTGGTTCGTGCTCAGGTTGGTAAATAGTCACGAGGGGCGTGTTTCTTTGAGACTGGCTCCGGTTTGGTCCACCCCAGCAATCAGAGCGGAATATTGGCAACCCAACGCGCCCCTTTCTTCCCCACTTATTTTTGGGTGCCAATAAAGAGCGGAACTTCATAATCGGCGTTTTGAACCAAGAAGGGGGCGTGACGCGGGATGACGACCCGTCAGGATGTGTCCTACACGGTCCGCATGAGTTAACCCCTCTGCTGGGGATCCCCGCGGCCCTTCTACATGCATAGAGCTAGGCGCCCGCCCTTTACACCCCGAATGTGTTTTGGGGAACCGCCCCGTTGTCTACGACAGTGGGCATCCGCAATGGATGCCGGAAACCAAATTCCCGGTCCCTTTTTCAGGTTACAGGGTCCCTTGCCGATGAAATCCAACCAAATGGTATGTCCCCGAATTGAGTATTGTTCTTTTCGTCCTGAAAAATCCTTTATCTCTTTAAAAAATAGCATAAAACCCTATTATGAACATAGCAATAAACAAAAAGGCTGCTTATCCCCTCCCTATTCCCCTACTCCTGTACTTCCCCGTTCTCCCAAAATGAAAAGCGTGTCAACTAAAGGTATGAAATGTACACAGAACAGAAAAACAAAACAAAATTACAGCAAACACTAGAATATTGAATATTGAGTTCAGACAAGGCTAACATACCCTCCGAAAATAAAAGCCCGCCACAGAAACGGACAAAATCGGTACTTCGCTTAGAAGATATTGTCTTTTCTCCACTCCAAGAAACTTCGATTTACAAGGACCTTGCCTGAACTACTAACACAAGAGATCCTCCCAGGCCACTCTGTCAATCGCTCCTTCCAAAGATTCTATGTAATCAAACCAGAACACCAGCAAACAAACCTAATTAAGAGCTGCATGGTGTGGCAACGCCAAGACTTTGAAAGAATCCTCGAGCTCCCCAGACACAGCTTCCCTCCCTCTCATTCCTCAAAGACACGGAAGTATCCTGGTGAAGGCAAAACGAAAGAAAAAGCGCCGGCGACAAGGTCATAGTAACTCTCCACTCATCTTTCAACATGCGCAAAGGGGTGATAATCGAACCCGACTTCTCCCAGTACAGTGAAACCCAACTAACTGAGGAAATGGCTGAGTTCTCAGTCATCCAAGTACATAGGATGATCGATGAGTCAAGGTACCAACTCACACTTCTTGACCTGGAAATTCTGCCAAAGTACATATACTTGAGATGTCGACGCTTTCCTGTAAAGGAGTTTAAACCAAGCCCACGGATATATTACTATGGCCACTCCCTGAAAACATGCTGCCGCAACGAGCAGGGGTTTGCACCCGCATACGTCAACTGTGCTCATCCATCTCACCCAGAATCGACCCAAGACTGCATACTAAGATGCGCAAACTGCGGAGAAAGCCACCCAGCATCGAGTAAAAAAAAAATTATAGTTTAGTGGTTTAGCGCGCTTACCCGACAATCATTGGGTCGGAAGTTCGAATCTCCGTCCGGATTCTTTTTAAGCTGACACTATTTTATTAGGGAGGTTACCGTCGTGACTGGGCACCACGGTGGGGATATAATAGGTAGGCTGCTGGCACCAAATTTCAGGATTTAATAGGCCCAGCGAGAAACTCCACAAATGTATGCTCGGTGGATTTATCAAATCCTATCAAATTGCCTTGCATGTAAATCACGGAAATATGTCTAATGTGAAAATAAGGAGTTGCAAAAATATATGTTAATTTGTATAGAGAATAAGGAAATGACAATGCATATATTAATTTATATAAATAGAGATGAGGCAAGCGGTCGTCAGAGTCGCGCGCTGGAACACAAAATACGAACGCGGAAAGCAGATATCGGGTCGCACACCTGAGTCAACAAGAGGTCACGCATAAACAAAAATTCACGTCTTGGGAAAGATTTATCAGAAAATGAGAGGCTACAAAGCAACTGAGTAAATAGAGACTTTGACAGAAATAAATTTTAACACACATCTGTATTAAGCGATTCCTATAATAAATATAAACTATTGGAAATATGTAGGTATTTCTTACACACACAGCTTTTCGGTAGCTCCATCCTAGGGGATAGGGGTAGAAATTAACGAACCAGACCACTGGTGTCCGCCCCGACGGACATGTCTAGGTCACGCCTCTTAGGATTGGAACACATATATAGTCACAGACAGTCAGAAGGATAACCAGAGTCAGAGAAAGAGAATCATTATTTGTTAACACCGTTTATTTCCTTGGTAGCCTTACGGAACCCGTTTAATTCGCCTAAGTCATGTCGCATTTGAGCCCAATACCTCGCGTAGAATAGAAAGGCTCCTTATTGACCGCAAAGTACTCTTGACGTGCTGCTTGCACATTTAATAGGACAGTGTAAGAATAAAATTATATTTTTGCCACGTCATTTTCGAAGTCCATCTTTACCCCGATTACCGAGAAACCTTCGCTAAACTCATCCTATCTAATATCAGAGCCAGCGGTCAAACAAATTCCCCTCTGCCCAGAAGCCTACTACAAGAACGCTCGGCGTCCATTTACTCTTGACCCGCTAACATAAAATTGCCCTTAAAATTTGCCTTAACCATGATCGATCAATTTTGCAGCGCCTATGTTTAAAAAACCGGCTAACGTTAGTTTGCCCATAAAAATGTCCTTAACTATGATTGGTCAATTTTGTATCGCATATGTTCAAGTAGAAAAACTATATATAGTATATTATCTTTTAAATTTCGGAATTCTCCACTGTTTCAGTAAGTGAAGATTTTTACGGCTTTTGAAGGAACGCCCGCTTGGGTTCAACGGAAACCGTCTGGTTTTATCAAGAACATACGCGCGCACACCCGAGAGGGTGGACCCCATTCTGGGGCGGGGTGGTCAGGGCAGATAGGAGGACCCTGTTAAGACATTTTAGACAGGCAGAGCAGAAAGGGTGACCCAAAGTCTATTTAGGTACTCACCCCCGCGATAAGGGCCTGGTAGGTTCAAGTAGCTCTTGCTGTTGGGGCCGTCATGGACGACCCTAACGGTGAAAAAAGGGTCCCGATCCACGTTCAAGAGCGATACCAAAAGCCTTCGCGCGAGAAGGTTTTTGAAACGGTCTTTTCAACGCTTGGAATTGTTCTTTGCAGACTTATAGACCAGCATTATGGTTACTTGGCCTTTTGTGACTCTAATCAAGATTTAGACAACCCTCAGAGCGCAAACTCAAGGAAGAAATTAGAAGAGATCGGCCTCATACCACGTGTTCCTCCAAATGTATCGGCCAAGAGATCGATTATTTGCCGACGTATCGACCCTTACGTTGGAACCCACTCTGCTGAGGAGATAAAACAAGAAGTTGAGGCGAACCAAGCTTGGGCAAAAATCTATGATGCAATTAAGTTTAAGAACCGTGAAGGAGAAGAACACACCCATGTGTTTAAAATAATCTTTCAAACTACTGAGATGGCAACGAAGGCGGCGAAAAATGGACTAGTCCTATTTAATTCAAAAGTCTCCGCCAGCTGCATTGAGCGAGAGGTTTTTGTGTCGGTGCAGATCTGCTTTTTCTTCTATGCCCTCGAAAAGCATGCCACTAAGTACTGTCACGTTACAGACAAAATCTGTTCTGAGTGCTCAGAATCTGGCCACACGTGGAGAGAGTGTACTAGCTTCAATAAGAAGTGCATTAATTGTGGCAATTCTCATCGTACTCTATCAATGGCTTGCCCAATAAAGAAGGCCTTGATAACGGACAAAAGGAAGACCTTGATCGAGGAGAGAAATAGAAGAAAAACTCATATGCACAAGCGACAAAAGTTTCCGAACAGAAGACCACGATTCAAATAGATCAGAACAGGAGACCAGATCTTATTGTGTGTATATTACACGCACACTTCGTGAATATAACGAACCCTGGCAGTTATGCGATGGAATTAAATAAGATGCTGGTACAGAATGGACTGAAGCCGATGTGGTTTCGGGACAACCCGCCATCAGGAGACCTATTTCAAGCCCAATTAAAGAATCACAAACAACCTGAGACAAGGCCTCGTTCTACCTCTCGCGACCCGCGTTTGTGCAAGAAAGAACGTGCCGTGAAAGATGACTCCCAGATGGAGACCAGTAACCAACCGGAAGAGACTCTACCAAAAAACGATGAGGTTGAACCTGTTGCATCAACATCTGCCTCCGCTAGGCCAATCTATCGGACTACCCACGATCTGTGCATGAGAATCTACGGCTCCCCATCTGCTCTCATACCGAAGAAAGCCAATGTTAATGAACTGATAGAAGGAGTTACTAAAGGCAGGTATAAATGGGACTTTGATGCGGACGTTACGGAAGAGGAGCTCCTAAACGCTTTCAAAAATGGAAAGATAGAAATATGTCCCAAATCCTGCTTTAATCTTAACCAGGATCAATACAGAGATAAAGGGACTAAGGTTAAACAGCCGAATATCAATTAACTATGGCTATCTCTACCAAACTCGTCAGGAACATTAAGATCTTCTCGCTGAATGTTAACGGATGGAAGAACAAAAGCAGAATATACAATGACATCATTAGAAACTTTGATCCTGAAATCATGCTTATTTCTGAGCATGGATTAAACGACAACATCGAGCATATAAAAATATATAACTATGAAGTATTAATGGCTAGCCACTCAAAGGAAAGATTCGACGGGGTTGCAATTGCCATTAGAAATGGCATTAGATTTAAAGAGATACGGGACTAGAGAAATCGTATTTGGCGGTAAGATCTCTATGGCATACGACGACCTGGTTGTTGCAGTCGGGTATCAACCACCCAGGCGCCCGTATCTCCCGATTCCCAACTTTATGCGACTCTTTAGGAGAGAGGCATCAACGATACTAGTCGGAGATTTGAATGCCTGGTGCAGGAAAGCCGGCTATACGAGGGCTTTTAATGGAGCTGGAAATTCACTGAGCCTCCTAATCGATAGAGGTGTTGTGCAAAGAGAAGGGTCAGATTTCTCCACATTCCATACGGCAAGATCATCGACCACACCGAACATTGTGTTAACAAATCGAAACTTTTCTCTTAACCATGTTACTCTCCCGGGCCCTTTCATACCGTCAGATCATATAAGTATGATCACCCACATCTCTACTTCTCCAATGCAAGTGCAAATTCCTAAACGAAGATGCCTAGTAAGAGCTAACTGGGAAATATACCGAGAACACCTGCGCCAAGTGCATATTGAACAATTCGATGCTGCTTCCGTAGAAGAATTGACGAGAAACTCGATATTCTCACCTCGATTATCTTAGAAGCTGACCGCCTGGCTATCCCCTGCATGGAACACAAAATTATTCCATCTCCAAGGTGGGACGAAAACATACAACAGAAAATGGATCAGCTAGAAGCAATCGTGTTCTTTATAAATATGCATGGAATCACGGCACAACGGTACCAAGAACTGCGAGAATTAAGAAACGAGATCAGGCAACTCATAATTGAGAGATCGAGAGGCCAGTGGGATGATATCATTACTAAAATTGACGCAGAAGGGGACCCCCCAAAATTTTGGAGTCAAATAAAGAGACTGAGAGGCACTCCTCCTAAGAACAGCATAATCATCAAGGTCAACGGCGTAGAATATACGGAGAACCAAGATATCGAGAGGGAATTTAGGCTGTACTGGCAAAACCGCTTTCGTATTAGCGATGAAGATAACTAGTTATTTGATGAGAGGTATGAAGAAGAAGTTCTACTTAGACTCCAAGAACTAGGTGCCGACCTTACGCCACATCACTTCGTGGACAGAACCCGCATTCCACGGGAAGACGGTAGACCATTCACGCACGAAGAGTACAAGTGGGCCCTCAAAAGCTTTAAGCAAAAAGCGCCAGGCATAACTGGCATCACTAAAATGCATATGCTGAATGCCCCCATTAACATCAACGAAAGTATACTAGAGTTGTTTAATGCCTGCCTCAATGTTGGCTATTTTAAAGACCCATTTAAAAGAGCCCGCATGATCTTTATTCTGAAACCTAGAAAACCGAAGAAGGAGATCAGTAGCTATAGGCCCATTTCTTACTGGAGTTTATAAGCAAATTGTTAGAAAAAACTTCTTAACAACAGACTGAGGACCTTCCTAGAAACTCACAACTCATACAACTCCCAATAACATGGGTCAGGAGGAAATTTGGTACGGAAACGGCTCTGGCATTAATTACGGAGAGAATAGCAATCGGAAAAAATACAAATGGTAATTCGATGTCGTACTTCGCGACGTGGCCTTGTCATTCGACAAGGTATGGCTACCGGGTCTGAAAAACAAACTAAGTGAACTAACCATGGATGGAAACCTAACCAAGATTCTATGCGACTATTTAGAGGATAGAGAAGCAGTCGTAAAGATAAATGGTATAGAAGCTGGGGTACCTCAAGGGGGCTGCGTCAATCCCACTCTGTATTCAGTGTATACTGGTGATTTACCACATCCCGTTCAAGACCGCCCAGTATATACAACTAGCAGATGATATCACTCAGGTCATTACCAGTGTTTATATAAAAATCCTAAGACATTGCTAACAGAACAGCGAGAAAAATTGTAAATATCAATAACTTTGAAAAAAGGAATAAGATAAAGACCAATGTCCAAAAGTTCAAAGTGATACCAATTGGCCGTCGGAATACATCGGACGTACTTGTACAAGATGAGCTCTATGAGTACTCAAAGGAAGGCCGAGTTCTAGGCCTGAAGTTAACGTCGGATGGCTACAAGGCCCATTACCTATAGAAGATCCCCTTTGCTACGAAAACGTTACAGAGCCTCTATCGCTTCAGACATCTCTCGACGAGCAACAAAAGAAAACTCTATCTGCTGTTGGTGAGACCACTCCCCTTGTACCCAGCTATACCCCTTAATACCCTGAGTAAATCTGTTATAAAGAAAGCTTAAGTTATCCAAAACAAGGCAATCAGGTTTATAACCAACGTGTCACTGCTTGACTGCATTCCTTCGAGAATACTACACGACGCGACGGACATTGAGCCACTAAATATTACCATAAATAGACGAGGACGAAATATTTGGCAGAAAATCTATGATAATATGCCAGAAGAGGTGCTGAACCCGATTAGAATACCTGATGTAGATGTACAGAACCTAAGGTTCAGGCAAGCATTAAAAAGCAGCCAAATAATATCTCGACAAAAAATTCAATCGATCTATTGAGAAACTTACCAGAAGATTAAAACTTATATCAACTCAAATTGACAATTCAATATTAAATGATGAGAATAATGAAAACCAAAAATAATTTATTTCATGTAAATAAAGATATCAAATTGATTATAAATGATCCCAAGTGGACAAAAAATAAATAAAAAAATAATATATATATATATATATATATATATATATATATATATATATATATATATATATATATATATATATATATATATATATATATATATATATATATATATATATATTATATAATATAATATAAAAGATCCGAAGTGATAAAAACATAAATAAATAAAATAAAATAAATTAAATAAATAAATAAAATAAAAGATACGAAACGGACACTTAAAATTACAAGTAAAGTCAATAAACTATCAAGAGGCCTGCAAGATTTCAAAGGCTTGAATGCTGCAAAAACAGACAAAGAAAAAATAACTACGGATAAATAAAAATGCAAATGACTGAGGTTGCCAGACAATCAGGCACAACTACTCTCTCTCTATTATACACCTATTCTCTCTACTCTATTTACACATTTTCTACCTTTTTCGATCGTTGATCGTTGATCATTCCCGTTCTGTTCATTTCCTGAAGGTGACCCATCACAGTCGAAACACGTCTCGGAATAAAATGTCTTTTGCAAATGTTATTTCTCGTCTCAAAGATCTAGTCAAAAAACATGTAAGAAAAATAAAGAAAATACAAGTTAAAATTAATAACGCTGCCATTGCCGTGGACTTCAACAGTGCATGTATACAACATAGCCCTTTATCTAATATATATATATATATATATATATATATATATATATATATATATATATATATATATATATATATATATATATATATATATATATATATATATATATATATATATATATATATATATATATATATATATATATATATATATATACATATACACACTCGGGCTTAGCCCGAGTATAAGTTTAGTAAAGCCAACGTATATTTGCAAACTGATTTAATTTCTGCCAACACTGACTTCAAGTAAGTAATTGCAGCCAATAATCCTGGCTCCTTTTATTGAGTCTGGTCGCAGTTCATATATTTTCTTTCAGCGTCTGGCGGTTGTCTTAGAGGTGCTTTGTGTCGAAAAATATCAAGAGCTCCTCTGTCTTCGTCAAGCGATTCTCATTCGGCGTGGCTGACAGAATTTGTTTTTGCACCTCTTGTACGAGTAGTACCAAAAGTCCCCACTCAGGCCAATACACATCTTTCTCGCAAAACCCCGGAATCCCTTGCTCTGGTATTCCATCACTTTGTCTTGGAGTTTGTTGGATGAATTCCGGCGTGCGGATGGAGTTAAAATGCCCGCTCTGACCCTTTCTGCCTGTCACAGTGCTGTAGTCTCTGGTGCAGCTGTCCGGGTCACGTCTTACAGCCTTTACATTGTTCACAAACAATTGAGCAGAAGCAGCAGCAGTGTATATCTATATATGAGAAAATAATAGTAAACCATTATATTTGAATCAGATTTATTTATAACAACAGAGAGAACTAGTTTTGGAAAATTATAATTGATGCTATTTTCAACTGAGTAATGAAAAAGCAAAGAAAGCAGCTCCCGTAAATAAAAGCGAACAAAATAATAAACAAAATGAAAATTGAGGAAACAAACTGGAAAAACATAAATATTTGAGTGGATTCAAGGTGAGGTTACTAATTGCTTCAGAGGGTTTATAAAACAATTGCTCAGCAACTCCAGCCATGCATCTTATTAAACGTCAAGTTCAAAATAAAGTTATTTTGAACTACTTGTTTATAAATCCAAATACGAATCTATTTGGTGAAGCACCCCCATCATCATCTCTCTTGATATATATATATATATATATATATATATATATATATATATATATATATATATATATATATATATATATATATTGCAAATTTTGTTGACGACCATTGTGTATTTTGCCTTAATTAATTTCCTTTGGCAACTTTCTCTTCTAACTATCTTTTTTATTCCATCTTGTAGATGGTGGATCACTTGTCCATTATTCATCTCTTTTTTAAATGAATGTGTTTGGTAAAAACCAAACTAAATTGCTAAGCTTTCAATCTTATTCGATCATCTTCGGAGCGTTTTTATATATTCTTGCTTCCTTTACCGATGTAATGAGTGGAGTGAGGATCTGACAGAGTGAAAGAAAACGATTTTTAAGGAGTATTTATTCTGCCTAGGTTGAACGTAAGGTTAGAGGAAATGGACCACTCGGGTGAGTGGAATTTTAAAATAATTTTATTGTGTGATTCCAGCTTGTCTGTTAATGGTCGGCTTATCTTCATTTATTAATATGGCTTCTAAGATGTTTAGCCTCGCTTTGTTGACCGACTTTCGCCAACTATTACATGGGTCAACTTGAGGAGAGATTATTGGACACCATGGAAAATAAGCCACACACATATTGCCGATACGTAGATAACATCTACATCAACGTCCAAAACGAAGAACATCTGATTATAGCGTACAAGAAGTGCAGGCGAGCGGCTTAAAAGCTTCGTTTGAATAAGTCTTTTTTGAGACTCAGGATGGCCGAGTGGATTCGCCGCTGGCTAACAGTGGTCCAGCGACGCTGAAGCTGTTCGCAACTCGCCTACGCTATTATTTTTTCTTTGCTCCCTTTCTTACTCTCCTCTATCTACAATGGTGCCCAGACCCGGGATCGAACCAGGGAGCGTTAGCCCTTGGATAACATTTCCAAACAGGCTCTCTTCATTTCTTCAAAATACGCTCCGCTTCTAGGAGGGAGATTGTATAGCGTACGAGAAGTGCAGGCGAGCGGCTTAAAAGCTTCGTTTGAATGAGACCTTTTTGAGACTCAGGATGGCCGAGTGGATTCGCCACTGGCTAACAGTGGTCCACCGACACGGGAAGCTGTTCGCAACTCACCTACGCTATTTTTTTTTTCTTTGCTCCCTTTCCTCTATCTGCATGATAAACATCAAGCAGCATTTCGAGGAGAACTCCGTGTCAAAATTAATTTATGAATTGAGCACGGGCAATAAACTCCCTTTTATGGACGTTGAGGTTCAAAACATCAGTGGCAGCTACATCACTAAAGTACATAGAAAAAGTAGGGACATGGGCAGATGCCTCAATACTGAGAGTGAATGCCCTGAAAGGTATAAAATAAACGTAGTCGGCTCATGCATCCGCCGAGTTTATAAATGCTGCTCTACGTGGGAACTTTTCACCCAAGAGATAGCACGAGTAAAATAAATACTTGTGAATAATGGTTTCTCAAACAGCATGATTAACAAATAACTCCGAATCATTTTTAAATAACCATTGCAAACATGCGGATAAATCTGAAAGTAATCGGGGAGTGTATTACAGAAACCAGATGTCCACAGCCTATAAAATAGATGAAAAAAACATCAAGGAGATTATTAACCGTAACATCAAAGTTAAAAATCAAACAGATAAAATATAACTCATTATTTATTATAAAACAACAAAAGCCAGCCATCTCCTCATGAAAAACCACACCTGCTTAAACTTCTCAAATTTCAAGTCAACCAACATAGTTTATGAGTTCATCTGCCCCGATAAAGACTGTAAGCTTTATAATAACTCAAAAATATATTGTCATGACAACCACTACCCTTTCAAAACGTTTAACTATGCATCTACAACGCGGAGGTCCTAAAAATCATATGGAGAGTGTCCATAATATTAACCTAACGAGAGATATGCTCGTTGATAACACAGTTATTAAAAGAAAAGAGGTCAACAAAGCGAGGCTGAACATCTTAGGAGCCATATTAATAAATGAAGATAAGCCGGCCATCAACAGTCAAGCGACAAGCTAAAAACGCATATTAAAATTATTTTAAAATTCCACTCACCGGAGCAGCCCATTTCCTCTGTAGGGTTCTCCACCCCTACATGTTTATAAAAATTCCCCCCTAAAACAATATATATATATATATATATATATATATATATATATATATATATATATATATATATATATATATATATATATATATATATATATATATATATATATATATATACATATGGTATTCACCGCTAAAATTCGGCTGGTAACATTTTCATTTTTCCCAAGCGCGCTTACACCCACGTTTCTTTCTCATTTGATTCCTGTTCTCATCGAGAAAGGTCAGTTCAAAAATTTAAGTCTGTTTTCTTAGCTTGTTGCCCCCCTTTGTATCAAACTCAAATTAATTATGGCGTCTTTCATTTCCAGACCCATTAATCACGCTAACCATCAGTTCCAATTAATAACGATCATTATTAACCATCAATTCCCAATAATTTCAAATATATTTACTCCTAAATAATTATTTATCAATCGACAAAATTTCTAATTATTGCAATAACAAACAGTCATAATCGAATGTAATATTTCTTTGTTTTACTTTTGCTGCCATTTTCTTAAATTCTAGCTGTTGTATAGTCAGTAATTCATGGTTTCGTCAAAATGCAAATCGTCTTACAAAGACTCCATGATTTTGTAAATTAACGCCATTCGAACCTAAACTCTCCCATTTATCAATTTAATCAATTAAGTTCTCACCAAATACTATATTCCTATTAAAGTATCTCATTTAGATTTGTAAATAAACTTATTTTTGTAACCTTGAATTCATATCCTTTTTTTCATTCAAGCATCCTTCTTCAAATTCTTTCATTGCTAAGATATTTAGGATCTTAGCTGGTGCCCTTAGTTATCTAGGCTCAATATAATTCAACTTAGCATTCAAAATTCTCCCAAACCATCCTGCTAAACCTCTAACGTTATGTTCAACCTAGGCGGAATAAATACCCCTTAAAAATTGTTTTCTTTCACTCTGTCAGATCCTCACTCCACTCATTACATCGGTAAAGAAAGCAAGAACATATCAAAACTCTCCGAAGATGATCGAATAAGATCGAAAGCTTAGCAATTTAGTTTGGTTTTTACCAAACACATTCATTTAAAAAGGGGATGAGTACGGGACAAGTGATCCACCATCTACAAGATGGAATAAAAAAGATAGTTAGAAGAAGAGGAAGTTGCCAAAGGAAATTAATTAAGGCAAAATACACAATGTTCTTCAACAAAAAAAAAATATATATATATTTGGAGTTTTGCCTTGTGGTATTAATTGCATATACTTTAATATTGATACTATATTATATTATAGGTGCATTTTATTTAGCGTTTGATGCGCCTTGAGCTGTCATAACTGCAATGCGATGTTATGCACACATTCTTTTTGATATAGTTTATAGAGGGATGTTGTCTGTGGCGATTGATAGAATGCCGTTTGATCGGCGGCCCTTGTGTTTTTGTCATTAGTGAATGTTATTTTATGTTATAAAACAAATGTAGCAAGAATATAAAGAAACTTTCAATTCAGTTTTGAGATAGCCGACAAAGAGCGATTTAGGGGAGTGCCATCCCAAATGCAAAAACTCCCGAAGTCTTACTGCTGACACAAAGGCAATACTTGTATGAGATTTAACTTCCTTATAGCTGTCTTATTGGTTGCCGATCCCTTAGAACCGGAATCTATAATAACAATATTTGTATAACCCTTAATTCCAGTCTGTATGGCTAATGTCATAGTACACGACTTCACAGTTTTCAGGTTTAGCCCTTCTTTTTGAATATAATGGAAACTGCTATTAAGAAACTTGAAGTTACGGTAATTATATTTAGTTGTCACTGCTAGCATGTACTCACCATTTGAATTTTCTGCGAGAATAAGAAATATGCACTCTCTGCTTTAAAATCTCGCCTCGCTAGTGATTATTTAGTTCTTTTATATGTTTATCATATTTAATTTTAAGAGTACACTGGTGGAGTTCACAACATCGCCTGGCAAATCATTCTATGGGTCCACAACCCTTTGAGTGAAGAACTTCTGCCTTAGAGTTGTTGTTTTTGAGGGTTTTGATGCCTTGTGGCGTATGTGCCCAGTTGCTCAAGTCCCGCATTATAGATGCAGGAGTTGTTGGGATTTCCTCAGGAATTCGCAGGTGAGGCGGATGGCAGTGGATCGATTGTGAGGAGAGACAGGGGGGGGGGAGCAGCCAGTAGTGTGGGTAGGTCAAAGTTGGGGACATTCAGGGCACGGAGTCTATGCACCAGTGCTTGGCGGTGGGAAAGAAAAGAAAGAGACTGCAAAAGACCATTCATGGCCTACACTTGGCAGCTCCTGTTCCAGTCAACACACAAAAGATTTCTTACCAGAGAAAAGTCATCAACATTGTCACCCTTTACAGGAGTTTGTCATATCTAATCTACAATATACATAAAATACATCCAGAGGATTATGTCCATTCATACAACCGCAAAATATAATCTCCCCACTCCTCAGAAAAATATATACATATGTACATAAAAAAGTCAGTCCCATCTAGCAGCTTCATCCATATATTTATCTAATCTATTCTTAAAACTACCCAGAGAGGAATAGAGGGCAGGTGTAGGAAATGGAAGGGATGCAGAGATAGAGGAATAGCTAGGGGAGAGGGCATACTAATGCGTTATAGGGGGACTAATGCACAAGTGAATGAGCAGATAACGGTAATACTTCAGATTCGGGGCGCTGTTAGTCGGCTACAATTTTGGGCTACAGCATATCTCTTATGACGTCAGATGTGACCAATCACCGTGTTAGATTTTTTTGTTGTTTGGGGATTTGTAACTTTTAGTCTATTATAAATAGGACCCATTTTGCGAATGTTTTTCTTTTATAACATAACATAACATAACATAACATAATTTCACGGATGACAAAAGCCACAAGGGCCTATCAAAGGTCATCCGCATCTGTCAAATCCCACCCACATAATGCATCCATAGGATTTTGTCAGATCATGCATCTACAATATACAATTTAACAATATATAGGAATGTCCAACCATGCATCTACAATATATAATTTAAAGCCTCCATAGGAGTCTGTCAAAAAAAATCAAAGTCCCCCAAAATATACAATAAAAAGAAAATGCATCCACAGGAATGAGTCAAGACACATATCCACATACCAAAAGTAAGAAATTAACCCTCCATCCCCATATAATCATCCAATCTGCGCTTGAAAACATTCAAGTTTGGGCTGTCTACAGTCTCAGGTGGCAAACTATTCCAATAATCCACCACTCTGTTAGTGAAAAAATATTTTCTAACATCCAGTCTGCTCCTCTGTTTTTTAATCTTTAAGTGGTGGCCTCTAGTTCTATTACTACCTTGTGCTTCTTTGTTATTCAAATTCGTCTTTACTTGGTATAATCGCGAAAAACTTTTAGATTATCTAGAGGCGCATAAACTAATCAAGAAACCTATAAAGTAAGAATTGTTTGTTATTAGGTTAGTTTTTCTGCCAGTAAAAAGCTGTTTGGGAGAAACCCCCCCCCATTAAATTCAAGGGGACTGCTCGTGGGGGAGATATCACTGCACAGGGACCACCCTGCGATGATCCTTGAGTTTCAATTAATTGGGGGGGTCATATACAATAAAATATTACGCCGTGATTGTTCACATTTGACGCTACCGTCTGACGTCATAAGAGATAAATTGTAGCCGACTAACAGTGCCATCTACCGTGCGCCCCAAATCTGAAGTGTTACCCAGATAACTAGGAATAGAAAAGCACGATGCAATGAAGATGGGAATAATAAAAAAACTTTAAAATATACTACACAAATGGTCGGAGTATAAGGAATAAGATAGATCTCTTAAGAGCGTTAGCGAGTGAAGAGAATTTTGATATAATTGCGATAACAGAGTCATGGCTTGATTTGGCAGGTAATCACTTTAAACCTGAGGTTGAGATTGAGGGCTTTAACATGTTCCATACAGATAGGAATAGGAAGAGAGGAGGAGGGGTTATTATTTATATTAAAGATAATCTCCAGTGTTGTGTAAACAGTACAATTAAATTAGATGATAACACAGAGTCATTATGGCTAAATGTAAAGGAAGGTAAAAACAAGCTTGTCATAGGATTATTATACAGACCACCAAATCTTAGTAAGGAAGCTTCAAATCTTCTGTGGCAGGAGATTGAACGGGCATGTAGAAGTAAGCATGTGTGTATAATGGGCGATTTTAATTACAGAAATATAGACTGGGAAGCTCTTGTGGGTCATCAGGAGGCTGAGGAATTTTTGTGCAAGATAATTTTTTGAGGCAGATTATTAACGAACCCACTAGAGGTAATAATATACTGGATTTAGTTCTGACAAATATGGAAGAAGTTATTAAGGATACTGAGATTGGAGGAAATTTGGTTAATAGTGACCATTGTGAAATTAGATTCAAGATGAAATGGAATGGTATTGATAGTAGCATGAATAATGTTAAAATTCCTGACTTTAGAAGAGCAAATTATAATGGGCTAAGGACTTACCTGGAGGCAGTTGAATGTTGTCCAAGATAATTTTTTGAGGCAGATTATTAACGAACCCACTAGAGGTAATAATATACTGGATTTAGTTCTGACAAATATGGAAGAAGTTATTAAGGATACTGAGATTGGAGGAAATTTGGTTAATAGTGACCATTGTGAAATTAGATTCAAGATGAAATGGAATGGTTGGCTGTCTGGCTTCTTGGTTGGCTGTCTGGCTTTTTGGTTGGCTGTCTTGCTTTGTTCTGGAAGGTTGTCTTACAGGAGCTCCTGATTCTCATTGTAAGATTGGGATATAATACTGATTTGGGTGTGTAATTTTTCTTGTATTTATTTAATACATCAATCACTGTATAATAAATACATTAGTGATTAATACTTTTGGGGAAGATAACTAGCAGCAATCCTGAGCAAGAATTTTTTTTTTTGGTGAGTGTTAACTTTTTCATTAGTAAATTTCTGAGAGTATGGCTTTTTGTATAGATAGTGAGAGCATGCCGTTTGAAAGTAGTGTGTATGTGGTGTGTGATGCTTGTGGAGTTGAAAGGAGAGTGAATGTAACTGAATGCCGTGTGTGTTTTCTGGAAGGGGAGGTTAGGAGGTTGAGTGGGGAATGTAAGAGGTTGAATGATTTGGTGTTTGAGGTGAGAAGAGATGCAAGTGTGCGATTGAAGGGTGAGATTAGTGCTAAGAGGGTGGAAGATAGGGCTAGGACTGGGAACAGTGTGGAAGTTGTGAGTGATGATGAATGGTGGGTGAAAATGGATAGGATAGATAAGTTAGGACAGGTTAGGTGTGTGAATGAGAGGGACATAGAACCTGTTAGGTTGACTAACAGATTCAATGTCCTGAGAGAGGAAGAGTGTGAAAGTGATTTGCCTGGTGTGATTGTGGATGAAAGCAGGATGGGTGGTAGCGTGACTGAGAGCAGGAGGGAGGGTAATGTTAGGCCAAGACAGAATAGGAGAATGACTGAGGTGCTAGTGATGGGTGACTCTCAGATTAGGTATTTAGATAGGAAGTTGAGTGATAGCAAATGGAAGGGAATGAGAGTTTGTCTGCCGGGTGCTGGTGTAAGTGATGTTTGTGAGAGGTATGATTATCTGGTTTCTGGGTGTGAGAGGGATGCAGTTGTGATTACGCATGTGGGAGTGAATGATGTAAAGAAGGTGGGTACATGTGAGTTACATGAGTAGTATAAAAGGTTAGTTGAAAGGATGAGTAAAAGCAGGGTAAAAGGTGTTGTTTCTGGTGTGCTTCCGAGATTGGATGTGGGGGTAGAATGGTTGTCGCGTGCAATTGGTTTGAATGAATTTGTGAAAGGACTGTGTGAGGAGCTAGGATTGGTGTTTGTAGATGTCTGGGGAGGGTTTTACGGGAATAGGAGGTTGTATGCGATGGATGGGCTCCATCTTAGTCGGGCAGGTGTTGAGGTTCTATGGGGGGAGCTGGATAGTGTGATTAGGTCCTTACGGGTGGGAAACTAGAAGCTGTTAGAGGTAAGGGAATAACAGGAATAGAGGGCAGGTGTAGGAAATGGAAGGGATGCAGTGATAGAGGAATAGCTAGGGGAGAGGGCATACTGATGCGTTATAGGGGGACTAATGCACAAGTGAATGAGCAGATAACTAGGAATAAAAAAGCACAATGCAATGAAGATGGGAATAATAAAAAAAACTTAAAAATATACTACACAAATGGTCGGAGTATAAGGAATAAGATAGATCTCTTAAGAGCGTTAGCAAGTGAAGAGAATTTTGATATAATTGATATAATCCTCAGGACCAGATGGATTAAAATGTGAATTTATAAAGGTACTAGAGAATAGTAAAAAATTCCTAAAGAAGATTTTGGAAGCACTAAATGATGTAAAGGGAAATAATATACCAGAAAATTGGAAATCATCCCTCACAAAATTGATACCAAAAACAAAAAGACCAACAACATCAGATTTTAGACCTATAGCCCTAACCAATATTACATATAAAATATATATGGCAATTATAAAAGAAAAAATTGAAGTCCATTTACGTGAAAACTTGTGCCAGCTTGAATATCAACAAGGGTTTACCAAAAAAAGACGTATTGAAGATAATATGTTAATGTTATCCTACTGTATTGATTATAGTTATCAAAATAAAAAACCACTATATGTGGTATCAATAGACTTCAAAAAAGCATTTGATTCAATAAAAAGAGGTAAAATAATAGAAACCCTAAAAAAATATAGAATATGTCCAGAAATAATTAATACTATAGCAGCTCTATATACAAGTGATTATACTTTTCTCTGCTTAAACAAACATAAAGTTAAAATTGATATAAGTAGTGGCATCAAACAAGGATGCAATGGTTCAACCACTTTATTTGTATTAATAACGTATATTATACTTAGTAAGATAATAGACAGTAAATATGGATTCAAATCTAAAGATTTCTATATCCCGGCCCTGTTTTATGCTGATGATGGCCTTTTGATATCTAATTCACTTATAGAAACAACATTCCTAATAAAAACCTTGAAAGAAGCTGCTGAAATATTCGGTCTATCAATAAATTATAATAAAAGTAAAATTATCATATATAATAAAAGCTACTTTGAAATAAAAAATATTGTTCAAATAAATGATATTCAAGTGGTTAGCCATTTAAAATACCTTGGAGTTGAATTTAATAACTCTAGGAATTATTTCAAAATACATAAAGAAGAGAAGCTTAAATTTATTCAATCAATGAGTCATATGCTGCCCTCAGTAATTAGTAAAAGCACAAATAAGGTGCTTATTGGTAAAGCCTATTGGAAAAACATCATATTACCAAGTGCAATATACTCAGCGGAAATTATGTATTTTACAAAAAATGAAATAAATGAATACCAGAAGGCTGAAAATAGGGCATATAGACATATTCTTGGAGCTCCAAAATATACTCCTGTTGCTGCCCTTAGAGGAGAAATTGGATCCTCTACTTTTGAAAATAGGTTGGCCCTAAAGGTGATCATGTATATAAAATATCTAATCAGCAATAATGAAAATGAATTGCTAAGTAAGATATTTATTGTATTATACAATAATAAATCTAACAAATGGATAAAAAGTATACAATCCTACATGAATGCCCATAATTTATCGTTGGACAATATTAAATACAAAAATAAAACTGAACTGAAAAACATTATAAATAACATAGATACAGACAAATGGAAGAGAGAGCTAGCAGAAAGAAGTAGTCTTGCAATATATTGTGAATATAAAAAGAAAATTAAAGAAGATGGAATTTATTACAATGACCAGTACTCAAGAATCTTATTTTTGGCAAGAACCAATACACTCAAACTGAACTGGAGGAATGAAAAATTGGATAAAAATCAAACAGACCAATGTCTCCTTTGCAACATGAAAAAAATAGAAAATATAGATCATTTTTTATACGAATGTCCAAGATTGATAAACATTAGACAGGAGAGTAAATTTTACACTGATAAAAAATCATTTATTGCTGCAATTCTATTGTTTAGCAGTAATATGAATAAGAATGAACAAGAAAAACATAAGATGATTTTATCAAGAATGTGGAAAATGAGAGAAAAATTTGTAAGTAGTTTGAATTGAGACATTTGCCCTATTTTATGTGATAATTTAAATTGAAACATATGACATATTTTATTTATATATATGTATATATATTCTGAAACTCTGTACATAATCTTAATGTAAATACAAGACAAAGGCAACTATAAATAGGTAAAGAGCCTGAAAAATAATATTGTGGACAAAGATAATAATCTGAATATTTTAATACTTTCTAATAAATATGACTATATATCAGGTGCCGATGTAAAGGTAATACCGAACCATTTGATCTGATCTGAACAGAGTCATGGCTTGATTTGGCAGGTAATCACTTTAAACCTGAGGTTGAGATTGAGGGCTTTAACATGTTCCATACAGATAGGAATAGGAAGAGAGGAGGAGGGGTTATTATTTATATTAAAGATAATCTCCAGTGTTGTGTAAACAGTACAATTAAATTAGATGATAACACAGAGTCATTATGGCTAAATGTAAAGGAAGGTAAAAACAAGCTTGTCTTAGGATTATTATACAGACCACCAAATCTTAGTAAGGAAGCTTCAAATCTTCTGTGGCAGGAGATTGAACGGGCATGTAGAAGTAAGCATGTGTGTATAATGGGCGATTTTAATTACAGAAATATAGACTGGGAAGCTCTTCTGGGTGATCAGGAGGCTGAGGAATTTTTGAATGTTGTCCAAGATAATTTTCTGAGGCAGATTATTAACGAACCCACTAGAGGTAATAATATACTGGATTTAGTTCTGACAAATAGGGAAGAAGTTATTAAGGATACTGAGATTGGAGGAAATTTGGGTAATAGTGACCATTGTGAAATTAGATTCAAGATGAAATGGAATGGTATTGATAGTAGCATGAACAATGTTAAAATTCCTGACTTTAGAAGGGCAAATTATAATGGGCTCAGGACTTACCTGGAGGCAGTTGTACAGAAACCAGGCAATGAAATCAATTCAGGAATAGATTCAATGATATCAGTTAGTGGAGACAATAATCACCAGGAGGAAGAGATTACAATTGAAGAGGAGTATGAAAGAATAATTGAGCAATTAATTACAGGTCAGATGATTAACATTCCATATAAGGAGATTAGGACTAAAAATAATGACCCAAAATGGATGACAGATAAAATTAAGCATTATATTGGCATTAAAAAGGGCATTTATAGGAAAATAAAAAATGGGGAGGATCACTTAAGGCAGAGATATAATGAACTAGCAAGAGATGTTAAAAAGTTAGTTAGAGTAGCAAGGAGAAATTATGAAATTAAAGTGGCAAATAGGGCAAAGGAAGATCCTAAAAGTTTTTATCAATTATACAAAACTAAGGTTAGAGATAAAATAGGCCCACTTATAGATTCCAATGGAGAATTAGTGAGTGATAGGGACTCAATGGCTGGAATGCTAAATGACTTTTTTCTCTCAGTATTTACACAGGAGGATACTCTAAATATACCTCAGGTGTCAATGATCTTTCGGGGTAATGATGAAGAGAAATTAAAGGATATATTGATCACAAAGGAGATAGTGACAAAGGAAATTGATAAAATCAAAAGTAGTAAAGCACCCGGTCCTGATGAGCTCTTTCCTAGAATTTTGAAAGAATGTAAGGATGTGTTAAGTGAGCCCCTAGCATGTATCTTTAGAAAATCATTGGAGAGTGGCATTGTGCCAGTGGCATGGAAGAAAGCCAATGTGATACCTATATTTAAGAAAGGGGATAAAACAAATATGTCTAATTACAGACCAGTAAGTTTGACATCAGTGGTAGGGAAAATGATGGAATCTATTATAGCAAGGAATATTAGAGATCACTTGGATAAGCATAAGTTGATAAAAGAATCACAGCATGGCTTTAGTAAGGGTAAATCCTGTCTGACTAATTTGCTGTCTTTTTATAGTAAGGTGTATGAAGCAGCAGATAATGATGAAAACTATGATATTTTATACTTGGACTTTAGTAAGACTTTTGATCGAGTGCCACACTTAAGACTTCTGAGCAAAGTTAAAGCACACGGGATCGATGGCAGTATATTTAGGTGGATTCAGTCATGGCTTGGTGACAGACAGCAAAGAGTTAATATAGATGGAGTTAAATCTGAGTGGGGGTGTGTTAGCAGTGGAGTTCCTCAAGGATCTGTTTTGGGTCCCTTGCTATTCTTAATTTATATTAATGATCTTGACATAGGTATAAGTAGTGACCTGAGTAAATTTGCTGATGATACTAAGCTAGGTAGGGCCATTAGGGCTGATTCTGATGCTGTTGTAATGCAGGAGGAATTGACCATTCTGTCCAATTGGGCCGAGAAATGGCAAATGAAGTTTAACATAGACAAATGTAGTGTACTTAGTATAGGTAGAAATAATCCATTGAATAGTTATAAATTAAATGGCAGAATTTTAGGGAGGACTGATTGTGAGAGAGACTTGGGTATTTTGGTAAGTTCAGACCTTCGTCCTAGAAAGCAATGTCTAAATGCTAAGAATAAAGCTAATAGGATATTGGGATTCATTAGGAGGAGTGTAAGCAATAAGAGTGCTGAAGTCATTCTAAAACTGTATCTGGCGCTAGTTAGGCCTCATCTAGACTATGCAGTACAATTTTGGTCACCATATTATAGGAAGGATATTGATTTGCTTGAGTCTGTGCAGAGAAGGATGTCAAAGATGATTGGTGGGCTAAGGAACTTACCCTATGGTGAAAGGCTCAGAAAACTAAATCTACATACATTGGAAAGGAGAAGAGTCAGAGGGGAATTGATTGAAGTCTTCAAATGGGTAAAAGGATATAATAAAGGGGATCTGGCTAAGGTTCTTATACTTAGTGAACATGACAGGACACGTAGCAATGGGTTTAAGCTTGATAAGTATAGGTTTAGGAAGGAGATTGGGAGGAATTGGTTTACAAATCGTGTGGTAGATGAATGGAATAGGCTCACTAGGCATGTGATAGAAGCCTCCTCTCTGGGTAGTTTTAAGAATAGATTAGATAAATATATGGATGAAGCTGCTAGATGGGACTGACTTTTTTTTATGTACATATGTATATATTTTTCTAAGGAGTGGGAAGATTATATTTTGCGGTTGCATGAATGGACATAATCCTCTGGATGCATTTTATGTATATTGTAGATTAGATCTGACGAACTCCTGTTAAGGGTGACAATGTTGATGACTTTTCTCTGGTAAGAAATCTTTTGTGTGTTGAATGGAACAGGAGCTGCCAAGTGTAGGCCATGAATGGTCTTTTGCAGTCTCCTTCTTTTCTTATGTTCTTATGTTCTTATGATAGTAGCATGAATAATGTTAAAATTCCTGACTTTAGAAGAGCAAATTATAATGGGCTCAGGACTTACCTGGAGGCAGTTGTACAGAAACCAGGCAATGAAATCAATTCAGGAATAGATTCAATGATATCAGTTAGTGGAGACAATAATCACCAGGAGGAAGAGATTACAATTGAAGAGGAGTATGAAAGAATAATTGAGCAATTAATTACAGGTCAGATGATTAACATTCCATATAAGGAGATTAGGACTAAAGATAATGACCCAAAATGGATGACAGATAAAATTAAGCATTATATTGGCATTAAAAAGGGCATTTATAGGAAAATAAAAAATGGAGAGGATCACTTAAGGCAGAGATATAATGAACTAGCAAGAGATGTTAAAAAGTTAGTTAGAGTAGCAAGGAGAAATTATGAAATTAAAGTGGCAAATAGGGCAAAGGAAGATCCTAAAAGTTTTTATCAATTATACAAAACTAAGGTTAGAGATAAAATAGGCCCACTTATAGATTCCAATGGAGAATTAGTGAGTGATAGGGACTCAATGGCTGGAATGCTAAATGACTTTTTCTCTCAGTATTTACACAGGAGGATACTTTAAATATACCCGAGGTGTCAGTGATCTTTCGGGGTAATGATGAAGAGAAATCAAAGGATATCTTGATCACAAAGGAGATAGTGACAAAGGAAATTGATAAAATCAAAAGTAGTAAAGCACCCGGTCCTGATGAGCTCTTTCCTAGAATTTTGAAAGGATGTGTTAAGTGAGCCCCTAGCATGCATCTTTAGAAAATCATTGGAGAGTGGCATGGAAGAAAGCCAATGTGATACCTATATTTAAGAAAGGGGATAAAACAAATATGTCTAATTACAGACCAGTAAGTTTGACATCAGTGGTAGGGAAAATGATGGAATCTATTATAGCAAGGAATATTAGAGATCACTTAGATTAGAGAATCACAGCATTGCTTTAGTAAGGGTAAATCCCCTCTGACTAATTTGCTGTCTTTTTATAGTAAGGTGTATGAAGCAGCAGATAATGATGAAAACTATGATATTTTATACTTGGACTTTAGTAAGGCTTTTGATTGAGTGCCACACTTATGGCTTCTGAGCAAAGTTAAAGCACACAGGATTGATGGCAGTATATTTAGGTGGATTCAGTCATGGCTTGGTGACAGACAGCAAAGAGTTAGTATAGATGGAGTTAAATCTGAGTGGGGGTGTGTTAGCAGTGGTCCCTTGCTATTCTTAATTTATATTAATGATCTTGACATAGGTATAAGTAGTGACCTGAGTAAATTTGCTGATGATACTAAGCTAGGTAGGGCCATTAGGGCTGATTCTGATGCTGTTGTATTGCAGGAGGAATTGACCATTGTGTCCAATTGGGCCGAGAAATGGCAAATCAAGTTTAACATAGACAAATGTAGTGTACTTAGTATAGGTAGAAATAATCCATTGAATAGTTATAAATTAAATGGGAGAATTTTAGGGAGGACCGATTGTGAGAGGGACTTGGGTATTTTGGTAAGTTCAGACCTTCGTCCTAGAAAGCAATGCCTAAATGCTAAGAATAAAGCTAATAGGATATTGGGATTCATTATTGGGAGTGTAAGCAATAAGAGTGCTGAAGTCATTCTAAAACTGTATCTGGCGCTAGTTAGGCCTCATTTAGACTGTGCAGTACAATTTTGGTCACTGTAGGGGGATGGTTGAGCTCCTCAAATCCGCACTCGCGCAGGGAAACTTGTGCAACTCTGGCCTTGTGGACTTGACGTTGAAGTCGATCATGGGGCATGAGGTTTCTAAGGAGCCAATGGGCAGAGACCTTGGTCATGGCCAAATTGTTGTGCATGATGTTGATAACACTTCCATGTGATATTCCAAGTTCTCGCTCGATTTCTTCGACCTTAACCGGTCGATTTTTGAGGATCATCCTCTCCACACAGGCGACATTATCCTCGTTGGTTATGTCTGATGGGCATCCTGGATGGGGGTCATCTTCAAGGGACTTATAACCATGGCCGAACTCCCTATTCCAGCGAGCAATGGTTGCACAGGAAGGGGCAGTGTCGGTGTACACTGCGAGCATTATTGACAAATTTGTGACTGACAATCTGCGATCAGCTACTGCTTCTTAAATAGACGAGGCAGGAGCTTGCGGCTGCAGCTCCTGACTTGGGATAGACTTAATCTCTCATGTACTTACTACTTAAATAACTCTCCTATCCCAATGAAGGACTCTGCTAAAGATTTAGGAGTACTAATTGACCTTTCATTAAAATTGCATCCTCACATACTAAATATTGTTCACAAAGCTGGAGGACTTTCCTGCAACATACTCAGATCTACTGTAAATAGAGAACCATCATTTATGGTGTCACTATACACATCACACATTTATCCGCTACTAGAATACTCTTGTTCCCTGTGGAACACTGGTTACATAATGGACCTCCACTTGCTAGATCAGTTCAGCGCAAGTGGACCAGGAATGTGTGTGAATTGGAAAATATGAACTATTCTGACAGATTAAATTTTTGAATCTTTTCTCTGTTCAAGGGAGACTACTTAGGCATGACCTTATTAAGTATTGGCAAATCTTTCTTGGTAAATCCTCCCTAACACCAATCAAACTATTCCCTCGCCCTCGACACCTAGGTACTAGAGGTCATCAGTTTAAGCTGGATCATTTCCAATATCAACTGAAAATATGTAAAAGATTTTTCACTGTAAGGTGTATTCCAGTATGGAACTCATTACCAGGATCATTTGTGTCTATTGCTGATTTGGCCTCATTCAAAACAGCTATTGCTGACCATTTCGGTGGCCTACTATTTTCATATGATTAAGTACTGCTACTTTTAACACTACTTTATTGCCCATGCAACTAGCTACAATGATATATGCTCCAACCATTGTAAAGTATTTGTCTATCCATGTAATTCTTAACCCTGAGGGTTGGTGCATCAGTAGTGTGTGGCTTCTGTGGATCCTGGGCGAACTGTTAGGTCTGGGAAGCCCATCAGGTGAGAGAATCTCCATATTCAAGGTGCTTAACATAACATAACATAACATAATTACACTGATGACAAAAGCCACAAGGGCCTATCAAAGGTCATCCGCCTCCGTCAAAACCCACCCACAAAAAGCACCATCACCAGGGGAAGACAAAAGCAAAGTCCCCCACAATATAATATAACGGATGACAAAAGCCACAAGGGCTCATCATAGGTCATCCGAGTCAAGCGGCCTCTTTTTCAAGGCACCCAAACTCCCAGGAAAACTACATCCAGAGGATTGCATCCAGAAACAAGGGTATCACCAATCAAGGCTTGTCAAGAACTAAATCATGCAGCTATAGATATATACAAACAATATTAATATATAGAAAACTTAGGAACCATCACAACCTTCCCTTCCCATAAACTCATCCAACCTACTCTTAAATACATTTAGATTTGGACTACCTACTACCCTCTGCGGCAATTTGTTCCAGAAGTCTACCACCTTATTGGTGAAAAAATATTTTCTTAAATCCAACCTACACCCTTGCTTTTTAATTTTCAAGTGGTGACCTCTAGTCTGATTTTCATCATCTAACTCAAAAAAACTTGCTAACATCCAATTTATCTATCCCGGAAAAAATTTTAAAGAGCTCAATCATATCCCCTCTCACACACCTCCTTTCGAACGAGAACATATTTAATACCCTCAGTCTATCTTCATATTTAAGGTGCCTCAGGGAAGGAATAATCTTTGTTGCCCTCCGTTGCACTGACTCAAGAAGGTTAATATCGTGTCTAAAATGTGGGGACCATGCCTGTATACAGTACTCTAGATGTGGCCTAACATAAGAGTTATAGAGTTTAAGAATAACCTCCTTACTTTTGTAACTGACATTTCTCTTAATAAAACCCAGCACTCTATTTGCCCTATTTCTTGCTTCAATACACTGCTTAGAAAACCTTAATGACTTATCTATTACTACTCCTAGATCTTTCTCATCCTCTACTGAGCTCAGCCAATGCCCATCCATTTCATAGTTAAATTCTCTATTATCTTTTCCCATGTTAATAACTTTGCACTTATCAAGGTTGAAAGTCATTTGCCACCTATGTGCCCAGGATAACAATTTATTTAAGTCCCCCTGCACTTTAAAATTTTCATCAATATCTTTAACTACAGCTGCTAATTTGGTATCATCCGCAAAAATTGACACTTTATTATTAACTGCCTCCCCAAGATCGTTTATATAGATGACAAATAATAATGGACCGAGAACTGATCCCTGAGGAACCCCACTGATAACATCCCTCCACTCTGACTTTACACCATTTAGCACTACCCTTTGCTTCCTGTCTTTCAGCCACTCAGCTATCCAATTTGAAACACCCCCACATATTCCAATCATTTTTAATTTATGAACTAGTCTCCTGTGTGGTACCTTATCAAATGCTTTACTAAAATCTAAGTAAATTATATCTACATTCTCTCCCTTATCTACTTGATCTGTTACAAACTCCAGAAAGTCTAGTAAGTTAGTCAAACATGATCTACCTGATCTAAACCCATGCTGAGCATCGCTGATTAACCCCTCCCTCTCTAGATGTTGGCAAATGCCTTTTTTAACTATTTTCTCAAGAATTTTACAGACTACAGGAGTTAGGCTAACCGGTCTAAAGTTATTTGGATCCTCTTTACTACCCTTCTTGAAAATGGGGACTACATTCGCTCTCTTCCAATCATCGGGTATTTCTCCATATTCCAATGACCTAGTATATAACTTGTCCAGAGCTATTGAGATACTTTCTACCCCTTCTTTAAGTATCCTAGAATGAATATTATCAGGGCCGGAGGCCTTGGTAGTATCTAAATCACCTATTAGTCCTTTTATCATCCTCCGATCCACACAAATGTTAGTAAACACCTCTTTTCCTGACCTATGAGTACTATACATAGGACTATTTAGTTTCTCTTTTGTAAATACTGATGCAAAATGACCATTTAGTACCTCAACTATTTCCTCATCAGTTTCTCTCACAAACCCTTCATATTTGATAGGTCCTATTTTAATTCTGCCAGACTTGTTATTAGTTTTATAGTAACTAAAGAACTTTCTAGGATCTTTGTTGCTATCCTGAGCTAATTTAATTTCTGACCCCCTTTTGTTCTTCTTTATAATCTTATTTAACTCATTCCTAGCCATTCTATAATGACTTAAATTTTGAATATTATTTTGTACCTGTAATTTTTTATATGCCCTTTATATGCCCTACATTTATTATATGCTTGAAAGTATCCCACATCCCATAAGCATTTTTACCTCTGAATTCTATATCCCAGTCTACCAAATTTAGCAAGCTTCGAAGTTTTACATAATCTCCCTTATGAAAATTTGGAACTTTTTCAGCATTCTCAGTTATTTTACCCTTCTCAATTCCCAAGTTAAAACGAACTATCTGATGGTCACTATTTCCCAATGCTTCCCCAACAGTCAATTCTTGAACTAAATGATCACTGTTAGAAAGTACTAAATCTAATATATTGTCCCCCCTCGTTGGCTCATTAACAAATTGATTAAAAAAATTATCCTCAAAGCATTCTATGAACCTGCCACTTGTTCTATCCCTACCTATCATATTTTCCCAGTCCACAGAGTTTAAGTTGAAGTCCCCAATAATAACTGCATCTGTTTCACATCCCTTACTTATTTCCCTTATCATTAGTTCATCTATATCATCAGTCTGCCCAGGTGGCCTGTAAAAAGCTCCCAAATGCACCATTCTATTTTTACTGAACCTAATATCTATCCAAAGTGACTCAACTCCATCCTGCTTTATTGAAGTATTTAAACTTGAAACAATGTTGTTTTTTATATAGATAATTATTCCTCCACCAATCCTACCTGTCATTTGACTAATGTACATATTATAGCCCTGAAAATCAAATTCACTTATAGTGTCACTAAATTCTATTTCATTAACCCATGATTCAGTAACGCATAATATATCTATATCCTCATTGCTAATATAACTAAATAGCTCATCCTTCTTGTTTCTAAGACTACGAGCATTTGTATAGAAACAATTTAACCCCCCTATCCCTGAAGCACCTCTTGAAACTTGAATGACCTCACCTCTATCGCCTTGGAACCTATTTCTGTTATCTGCCAAGTCCATTCTACTTTCAGTACTATAATCTCCTCTCATAATTCCCTGACCACTATTAGTATTTAGTTTCCCGCCCGCAAAGACCTAATAACCGGATCATACTCCTCCCACAACACATCTACCCCCCTCCTACTCAAATGCAGTCCATCCATCGCATACATTTCTTTAATTCCAACAAACCTATCCCACACATCCACAAACATGACACCTTCCATCTCACACATCCTCCTCACATAATCATTCAGCCCAATTGCACGAGACATCCATTCTACCCCAACATCCATTCTTGGAAGCACACCTGTGACAACACCTTTCATTCTACTTTCTTTCACCTTTTCAATCAACCTCTTGTACTTCTCACGTAACTCACATGCACCCACTTTCTTCATATCATTCACTCCTACATGTGTAATCACAACCGCATCCCTTGCACAGCCAGACACCAGTTCCTCATACCTATCAGACAGATCTCTCACTCCAGCACCCGGCAAACACACCCTCAAACCATTCAATCTACTTGCATTCAACTTCCTATCTAAATATCTAACTCGCGAATCACCCATCACAAGCACTTCAGTCAGACTCCTATTCCTAACCCCCACAGACCTAACTCCATCCCCACTCCTATTCTCATTCAAACTACCAGTCACTCAAACTCCACCCCCACCCCCATCAGTCATATCACTTCCAGTTACTTCCTCTCTTAGGGCACTGAATCTATTAGTCAAGCTAATAGGTTCTGTGTCCCTCTGACTCACACACCTATTCTCCCCCTGGCTAACCACCTCAACAGAGGCAACCCTATTCTCACAAAGAACAGGAGAAGCCTCCCTAGCTTCACGTTTCCTAACCACTCTCCACTTTCCCCCATCCTCACTAGGCCTATTTCTAACTAATCTAAGGGGGCTAACTTCACTATCACTAGAACTATCATATCCTACCTCCTCCACCGGCCCTCTACCTTCACCTGAAACATCTAACTGGCCTACCTCACCACCTAACCTATTCCCAAATCTAGGCCTAACACTAAGTTCCCTCCTGAGCTCAGCAACTACTAACCCCTCCAGCCTACATATCCTGTCTAAATCCTGCCTTCTCATCCCCTCTAAATCTACAATGCATTCACGCAGCCCACATACAACACATGTATACCCCTCACCTAATACACCACAACCAATGCATACATTCCGACACTCATGCTCACTTTCATCCCCAAACTCCATCACTTATTCAAACAAAGAAAGAATTTAAGTAGCAATAAGAAATAAAAAAAGAAGAGCAACTTAGCTTTCGCTGATTGTGGTGAGAAAAAAAACAAAAACAAACAAACTGTAGAAAAATCTGAAAAATAGATCAACAGACTGAGAGCTCTATAAAACACGTGCTACCTGTTCGAAGGTCAGTCGTAGGGAGGTATCTTTGTTGACCTCCTTTGCACTGGACATATGAATGTGATTTTTATTCTAGAATTGTAGTACTGTAATAGGTGTTGTGTGAACTTATAAAAAGCATTGCTGCTCCAAGTTCCTATTAACAGGTTGGATTCATTGGACATACAAATCAAATACCTGCCAAGAAAGTTCTCACAGTTCATAATGTCACCATCAGCTCACTTTTTTTCCCTCTCTGTCCATGCATCTTTCATACATTCTTTGCCCCTAAATATGCAACTTTTCAAACCTTTTCTAGTGCAGATGGTCTGTTTCAAACCCTTTTTAGTTCAGATGGTCTGTTTTTTTAATAATACATATCAAACATTTCTGAAAATTTAATTTTTTCCAACTAACCATTTATATGTTTTGCCCTGCTCCACTATGCTTTAATTATATTTATATTCTTTTATTTCAGCTTGTCAAAACTGAGAGCGACTTAAACAGGCTTTCTAACAAGCTTGACAAAGAATTTTGTGCTTTAAGTGAAGCATCCGAAATTAAGTCAGAGGTATGATTGCATGTTTGCCTTTCAAGGTGAAATTTACCTAATGGTTCCAATGGTCGAAACTTTCTTCTTTTATTGGACTGATTCTTGCTAATAAAGCATAAATATTGGTTAAAAAGGGAGAATTTAATTTAAAAAAATTAAAAATGCTTTTAATATTTGTATACATTTCAGGTAGATGTGGCTAAGTTGTATAAATTTCAAATTGTGACTTTTGCTTAGGCTCAAACCAAATCTCCTATTTTTTAGACAGATAAAATACAAGTGGGCACCGGTCTCTGCCTGGTGACTCGTGGGTTCCTCACGTTTCCATTGGGAGCCTACTTTCCGATGTTGGGGAGATACCACTCTCTCTGCTCCCTGCCCAGTACATTATGCACCTGTATGCTCCTCCCTCCATCCAATCACGACGGTGCCTATGCTGCTGAGACATGCAGTTCATACCCTAACCCTTTTGGGTTTAGGGCTCGGAAACTCCTTTAAGACCTCATTGTAGATCTCTGGCCACCTCTGGTTATGCCCATGACCCTATCTTGGAGGGTACCATCTTTGACTATTTGTCACCACGCCTCCTCTTCTAAAGCTTCTACAGCATCAGGAGGATTGTTTGACCTTTTTTGAGCAAACCGCGCCACGCTGGATCCTTGCCAGTGTATACAAATGGCTCCAAGTCCCAGCAGGGCATCCGTTTGCTTGCAATATCCTCTCCATTTGAAGTCAGCTGAGTTCTACCAGGTGCTTTCTCTTCACAGCCAAGCTAGTTGCCATACACCACTCAGTATGGGAGATAACATGTTGTGCCTGGTTCTGAGTGAAGGGGCACAACGATTTGCTTTCCTGGCTGCCTTGCTGATGGGACTCAGCACCCTGTCCGGCCCCAGCTTAGCCTCTTTCTGACACCCTGTCTCCCTACCGTGCTTCCTCACTTTCCATACAACCTCTCCCACAACTTTCTCTGATCAGCCTCTAATTTCACAGGGTAGACACTGACCAGCTTCCTCTCACCCAACCATCCTGGCTTTGGGGGGAGGAGACAATTTTACACCCATCCCAATATGGAGCCACCATGCTGCCTGGCTAATCGGTGGTAGCACTGGTCTCTAATGGCGGCAGCCGGCTTTGCCTGTCCCGTATTCACCCCTAGCAGAGTGTGTTACTGCCCGGGGTGATTAGAGTTTGCTTCCCGTGAAAATAATAGGGTCGCCATTGATAGGAATCTTACAAATAACTTTTCACTTCCCCTTTACCACCGTCAGAGCCACTCTTAGGCAGCTCCACTAAAGAAAAGGAGCCCCCCCCCCCTCCGCCCTGTGCTTTCTCATGGGCCCCTCCAAACTTCTTTGATTAGAGAGGAGGCTTACTCCTCTCCTAGGGCCTATGGAGGCACCCTTGGTCGACTCCCTCTTTCCAACGGGTCCAAGAAAGTACGCACATGGCCCATAATTAACCGCTCCTTGTGGGAGTGGCTCAATAATAGGGCCAACCCCCTTAGGGGGGCAAGGGATAATGGGGCGTGTACCCCCTAAAGCCCTTCCGGTGTGCATCTCAAGTTTACAGGGGGGGGTCATTGTACATGCCCCCCCTCTCTTCCCTGATGGATGCCAGCATTAGACAAGACAGAAGGAACCTCAAGTGGGATCTGTGATGGTTGTGGGAGGAGAGGATGGCCACATGGTGACCCCTCCCTGAGATGGACATCGTCCTGGAGGTGACCCAGCCCCAAATGGCAGGATCTTGTGCAGGGTTGAGCCCTTGCTCAGTGCCAAGCACCAAATCTGAGTCCACCGCTGTGAGGCCTCACAAGGAGAGGAGGGATCTCCCCCCCTGGCTGGTACCCCTTTGACAGCCAAGACCTTCCCCATTTCAGAGAAGGATCTTGCTGAGGCCAGTCCCTCTGGCCTAAGGGCTCCTTCCGGCGGAGGAGAGAAGTGTCCCTTTCCCACCCTCCTCTACTAAAGAGAAAAAAACAGGAAGACGAAAAAGACTCGGGGGGGGGGGGGGGGCTCCTCTCCCTCCACGGAGACAGATGGGTCCCCTGGTGTTTCGGTAAGCGACCGAGACGAGATCAGCCGAGATCTATTTGAGCTTAGTGGGGCTCTGCCAAGCACTGCGTCTGTCTTCACAGCCGAGCTGGTTGCAATACACGGCTCTTTATCGAAGATGATGTGACGTGGCCAGTTCTTAGACCAGATTGTCGTCTACGAAGTGGACACACTCGTGGGACGCACTGCCATTTGATGGAGTGCTACCGCTTCTCCCTTTTACTCTGGACTGGTGCGTGCATGCAGACTTATGGATTATACAACTTTTTGTCAAGGGGAGGCAGGCCGACGCCGGAGCGCACTTCCTTCTTGTTTCATTTTTGCTTTTCTTTGTATTGTTTTTTTAGCCTTTGTCTTTCTTATTTATTTATTTGTTTTTTCATCTAGCCTAGGAGTTGGCTGGGATGTGAGTACAGTGACTTCTGCCCTAGTAAGCAGGCGCCGATCAGCTCTCAAAAAGAAAGAGGAGATAGTGTGTAGTGCGTGTGTGAGGTTTGGGAACTCTGATTAAGGGTGTTGCATTGTCTGGGCTTTGGTTGCAACCAGTACATGTTGGTATGTGGGCTTTGGTTACATCTTGTGTATGTTGGTGTGTGGGCTTTGGTTACATCTTGTGCATGTTGGTGCGTGGTCTTTGGTTATATCTTGTGCATTTTGGTGTGTGGGCTTTGGTTAAAGTAGCCCCAGAGAAAGAAATCTGGGGGACTAAGGTCTGGGCTGTAAGGTGCCCACTCAAAATCAGTCCTGAAACTGACCGCACGGCCACCAAAGTTCTCTTTCAGTCAATCTTGGGACAGGTTTGGGGTGTGAGAGCTTGCTCTATCTTGCTGGAACCAGAACTTTCCCATAAGTGACGGGAACAGGGTCTGCAGCTCCCTCTTGAATGTTTTGAGGACCTCAACATACTGCTCCTTGGTGGATGTCACTGTTGCGCCAGATTCTTCAAAAAAAGAATCATCCAATGATGCCTCTGGTTGAGATTGCAGTCTATACCGTGCTCTTAGGGGAGTGTAGAGGCTTGGTGGCTACCTCATTTGGTCTGGAGCTCCCCCAGAAGACATCGTCTTCGAGTTTACTTTTCCTTCAAGATGGAAGTGAGCCTCATCTGAGGTCCAAAGGAGGTTAAGGAAAGTTGGGGTCTCCTGAATCTTCTCCAGTATCTTGACTGCCATAGCCTTTCTTTGCTCCTTGTCTGAGGCTATAAGCGTCTGCTTCATCTGTATTCTGTATGGGTAGGCCTTTACATCCATTACTAGCACTCCTGCAAGTCTCACGGGATATACCGAGGGACTGACTTCGCTTACGCACAGAGCGTTTTGGACTCTGCTAAACTGACTCTCTCACGCTCTTGACCAGCTCAGCTGTACGCTTCTTGGGGGCATCCTGAATGGCTTGGACGGTTGTCACTGGCTGCATTGAGCTTCTCCACTGTCCCATAGTTCTTGAAGTGGTCCACCCAGTCCTGAATTCTGCTCTTGGAGGGGGCTTTTCCACATTCAAACTGATGCACGAAAGTGTCCTGCCCCTTCTTGAACCAGTCTGTCTTGTAGTAATGTTTGACGCAGTATATTCTTTGCTGGAGCTCCCATTGAGATCTAGTTTTGTTCACAGGTGTTGCTTCTGTCATGTCCTGCAAAGTAAGGGTGATTAATGAATGAAGGATATATCACAAAAAGTGTGTGTAGGCCCGTTTTTCAGGGGGTCACCCTGTATTGATATCTGGGCTTTGGTTGCCTCTGACCTGCATGTTGATGTCTGGGCTTTTGTTGCATCTTGTATATGTTGGTGTCTGGCCTTTTGGTTGCCTCTGGTGCATGTTGGTGTCTGAGCTTTGATTACATCTGATATACAGTGGGTGCAATAAATATCCGATACGTGGTCAAAAGTTTATTTACCATAGTTACACAACAGCAAAATAATAAAAAATTGAAGAAAATCTTATGTATTTTGTATGTTGAATACAAATTGGTATCATATTGCAAAAATAGTAAAACATTATTATGATTATGGCAAAAATATCAAACAAACGTTTCAAAAAGTATCCGATACATCTCTGAAAACCAGTTAGTATTTGGTGATATGACCTTTCGTCGCTAGTACAGCTTCTAACCATTTGGGATATTTACTTATGAGGTTCTTACTTTACGGACTATATGTTTAGCCACACAGGTTGAAATTTTAGATGGATGATCTGAATGAGGTAGACTTGCAGTGGACTGATATGATGTGAACCGGTGAATCGTGTCACCAATGGTTGAGATTGGTATTTTAGGCATGTTAGTTGTAGTATAATGGAGTGACCAGTGGAGTATAGAGGAGTGGCGTGACCTGAGTTTTTAAAAGATTACTTGGTGTGTTCGATGGAGTGATTTCTCTGATTGGTATATTAAAGGTGAGGGTCATTTACATTTGTTGTTTGGTGGTAGTCTGTTCAAGCATCATTGGTAAGGTAGTGTGGACATGTTTAAGTTGGGGTTTTGGGGTGGTGGAGGTAGGTTATTGTAGAGGTGTTGGAAAGGTGAGGAGCCAGACTACAGGAAGATTTTTCTATATTGTAATTTTATACAATGGTCTTACCTGTATGTAGGGAAGGAAAAATACCCGTACGCTCTTCTGGCTTATCATAAAGGCAACTAAGCCTGGATAATATGCCTCTCTGGTGGGCACCATCTAACCATGCCTGATAGTGGCATTGATGCACATCAAAGTGTTTGATAATGAATATGGTGAATAAATGGGTCAATGGCAGAGTACAAAGGTCTTTCTCTAATGTAGAGGTTTCCTCCAACTTATTACCTGAAGGAGACCTAAAGGATAATGCATCATCTTTAGTCTGACCCCAATTTTGTGAACTTGCCATGTTTTTTATGTTTTTTTTATAATGACACTTAATGCCATATATTTTGTATGCTTCCATTCCTTTCTTTCTCATTCTAGGTTAAAGTCTCTGAGATCATGAAACGAGCGAGAGAGATTAAAACTGAATTGGAGACTGTAGCATTAGGCATAGAAGAATTTCAGAAAGATCAGAAAGAAATTATGGCTGAAGTGAAGGAGCGTCTTGCTAAAATTTCCGATCAATTTAATGACCTTGGTGATATTAATCCAGCTGCTCAGTGATAAAAATAAGAGTAGTGGATACTTTACAGCTTTACTTAAGTGCTTAGATATACCCTTTTCTAGTTGGCTTTATTTTTATACAAATATGTCATTTTGTAAGCGAGAATTTTTAGAGACTTTGATTAAGCAAGATTTACGTAATCTACTGGGAGAAAAACCTATTAATATTGCCAAGCTGGCTCAGTTTACTTTGCGTACAATACTTCCAAGTAATTATCGTACGGTTGTGTGGAAATTGCTTTTTGGCATTACTCCATGTTTTGCAGAGTCTCAAGAATTTGTTCACCAGCAACATGTGCTTATGTTTGACGATCTCTTCCATGCCCTGAAAGCCTTACAATTGGCTTCTCCTATCAGCCATCAGGATAATGAGCCCAATGGTCATTCGATCCTGTCGCCAACTATGTCATTAAAAGTGTCCCGTAACAATTTAAATGGGTTACCCATTGAAGTGAAAACCCCTGAACCCGAACACTTATTCCTAATGTGGCTTATCAGCGAGGCTCGTCTACTTCGCAATCCTGAAAAACAGCTGAATGCTCCTGAAAACCAGAAATATATACTTATTGGGCATAGACTCCATTGTATAATTGAAGATCCTGTCGATATGTTTCATATATGTGCTTCATTGTGGTCCTTCCTGAGAAAGAATGAGGCTACAATTCGGGCTTGTATTCATTCAGCTTTTAATTTGCTTTACCATAAGAATCAAACTCTACATTGTCATTTGAAGAAAATTGGTTTATTTGACCATTGTCTATTAGAAGATCATGCTCTTACCCTATTTTGTGAATTGTTTCCAGAATCTTCAATCGAAAAGGTGTTTGATAAAATATTTGCCGGAAGCTTTGATATATTGACCTATTTGATAGTAACATTATTGGTGCAATTGCAAAACCGCCTTCAAATTGCAACTTCAGTTGAAAGTGTGAGAAATACATTGTATCAAATCCGTAAGGAACAGGCAGATATTTTGATAAAAAATACCTTAGAGGCTTGGCATAAAAAAGAGAGTACTTCTGTTGTTAACTAGAATATTTTTCAAGTCCGAGCACAAATATAAGTAACTAATAGGTAGTCATTTTTAAATGTGCGTTTTTCTTCTCTTTATTATTAAGAAGTTCCTTACCAATTTTGTACATTTTTACTTTGAAGGAAAACTGTTTTTCTCTCATTGTATTTACCAGACTACAATTCCTGACCACTGAAATGGTATAAGGTGCCTGTAAAATTAAATTGTATTTAGCATATTCATTACCCTCTGTAAGTATGATTTAACCAAATTCCCTTTCAAAGGGTGCCTCTACTATGTAATTTATATTGTGTATTTTTCCATTACTCTTACAAATTGCAATTGTGCAGATCTCTCACTCAGAATGATCAGTTGAATGTGTGGCAGTCCTTTTAAACTCTTTAAAAATCTAGCAGCTAGTTCTCTCTCCCCACTCATATTTTGACAAACACGAAAACAAAAGATTTTTTTTTCGAAATCTGTTCTGAATATAGTCATTTAAAAAGTATAAAAGATTTGCTCAGGTATATATTGAATAGTAAGTTTCAATTTGATTTTAATAGTAAAGAGCATGAGGCAGATGATTGACATTAAAAAAAGTGTTAGCCTTCTAGGAGAATTACACTAATGCCTTTTAGAATCTAGTTCTAATTTTTTAATTTTATACAAAGCTCTTATATAATTCCATGATGCTAAATTAAATGTCTGCAAATTTTTGGCCTTTCAAATTGTTAGTAATAGTCAAAAACGTGTTAAAACCTTTGCTCCCTTGGAAGTTGATATTTGATAGACCATTTTACAGGTATGCTAATCGGGGCTGATGCATTCATGGGATTATTATATAGGGAAATGGATTCCCAACATGGTTTTTTTCACCTATTAATCTTTTGCACCTTCCTATTTGGCAGTGACAACCTATGTTTGTACATTTTGCTTCACTACCTCTACCATTTTTATTATTAGGTGACTTTAATACCCGTTATCTCCTGTGCTGTGATGTAATCGACATTACCCCAAATCCTACCCCATCTCTTTCATTATCAAGCTTTTTATATGTATTAAACTTTGGTGATATTTACCTCTTGTCATGTTCAGATTCGTTTTCTATTGTAAACTTATTCCTGTGCTTTTGGGACTACTTTTCCAACATGATGATGATCTACGCGGGACTGATTGTCGCTATCGTCTTGCCAGCTGTTACTACAGGCTCGCAGCTCTCCCACCCCTCGCAATGGAATTTACGAAGAGTCTATTGAAATAGCTTCGAGCAGGTCTCTTACCATGATGACTTGTGTTGAGTCGGAGGTGGATTTTGTAACGTGACTTATCCGTAGGACCAGCGAACTGTACCTGGATAGTCTGCGGACGGAGTACCGTATTCTGTACCCTGGTGGAACAGACGGTAGGGGCTCTATAAGTTGGCCCATTCTCAGTATCGACGAAATCCTCCGCCATTTAGTTGAACCGAAAGAAATAAGGCTGGAGCATTACGTCAGAAGATAACTATGTATCCTTGATATCCATCTTGATTTTTGCGAGTCCGTAGGGGCCTTCCCTACCTCGAATGGCATCTATATTCACTGCCGAGATTTGTGCACTTTTGATTACCTTTCGATTCCTCGTCTTTACCTTCTCTTTCAACAATTTTATCACTTATACCCACTCTCGAAGCGTTTTAGATTCCCTTCGCTACTTTTCCCCTTCTGATCCTCTACCAAAAACGCCACCAGATATATGGTCGCCGCTTTTGATGGACCCCAAGCCACTTTGGATTCCCTGGAACCGAACAAGGCTGATGAAGCTGCTCGGATGGCTGCACTCTATGTTCTAGCAGCTTCGTTTCTACCATACAGGAACTAATTCCCTGTGGTCAGGTAGTATGTATTTGGTTCTGTTGCAGAGTGGGACGAGTGAATAAACTTGAAACTATGGAATAGCGTGGAGTTTTTACGGTACTGGTCAGGGTGTACCCAAAAGTCCCTCTGCTTCGAGGTGGCTCTTCGTCGCCGACGAATCTGGTCATACTCGACTGGCCGATAGCCATCTGACCTCCGGCGAGGCCTCGCTTACAATTCCAAAGTCTATTGTAATGAAAGTTGTACCGTCGCCACATACTACGGCAATTCCTGCCCGCTGCCGGTCTCATCCACGATCTAGCCCTCCACAAATCCTTTCCATCAACTGTACACACCATCCATCAGTAACCTACTCCCTTAAACCGTTCGCTGAGATGGACGCCTTAGCGTCGATCGGCGGTCATAATTCTTCGTACATCATACTTCCCGTCTTTATCAAACAAACCTCGCCCCATTCCCCTCTCTCTCTATGGGACCTTTTATTTTTTCGGGGATTGGTTTCAGAGATGCTCTGGCCTCGTGGCGAGGGCGGTCAGCCCTCTGGTCTTTGGGGGTCCCCTGGTGATGCGAACTAGACTTTTAAATACCCCCTCCCCTCCTATTACTTTCTCTTACTGCCCTTTATTTCCCCCTCTTTCTCCTATCATATGGCCCAGACGGTTACCTGACCTATGCTTGTTCGTTTGTTTTTTTTTTTCGGACTGATTATGAATTCTTTCATGAAGGTCGGAGGTTGGGTGGATCCGTATCCATTCTCCAAGAGAACACCCGCCGCAACCGAATCGAGAGTTGCAGTAGTGCCGGGCCCTCTTAGGCCTCCATGGTGGGCAGTCGAGAGGAAAAATGTGAACTCAATTTTGTTTGCTATGGCTTATCTTAAACCTAAAGCTACTTCTCTTAAGGGTTCTCGTGCCAAACTTTCTTAAATTTCCCTTTCAGCCTTCCCTCGCTCGTCGGATCTCTATGCCAATTATGTGGACTCAGATTTAGATTATCCCCTCTTTATAGTATTGTTTATGGTTATTCATGTGATTTATTTTCTGTTAATAAATCAGACCAAATAGCGTTTCGAAAACCATAACCATAAATTTGTTTGATCGAAGTTGTCGCCTGATAGTTTTTAGGCCTAAGACGAAAGCGAAATAAATTTTGAAATGAACTGGGTTTTAAGAAAAACAAACAAATATAAATATATTCATAGAATCAACGAATGTACAATGAGATAAGTTGGATTAGGTATACAATGTAAGATATGGTAAAATATGATTTACAGTAACAAGATGCGAAGAGAATTGAAGTACGTGAAATAAATATGAAATAATATGGTGACTATGATGGACTGTGAATTAGGGGCTGCAATATGAGAAGTAAATATAATTAGGAGCTACTCTTGTATGGTCGTTTGCAAAGAATTGTGAGAGAAAGTGGAATTAACTAGGTATGATTTGTTTGGAGGTAAATGACTAATTGTAGAAGGAATGATTACCGACATTTATACGGAGAATGGTGAAGAGTCGAATGGGAAAATATTGATCCAAAAGGTAGAGCTGAAAGCATGTGTTTGTTTGTTTGTTTGTATGTGGAATTTTAAGAGATGATGTTTGAAACAGTAGTACGTTAAATGAATTGCCAAGAAAAATAAATGAATTAATTAATTAAGTTGCACCTAAAATATGATTTAATTTACAAGTTAAGTAAAATAATTGAACGATTAAATTGACAAAGTTAAAGGATTGCATAATATGAATTTTACACAATAATTGATGTGTGTGTATGTGTATATATATATATATATATATATATATAGCTAAGTTTCCCAGGAGGTTTTTATTGTAGCAATGCCCAGAAGCATTGCTATAACGGTCTCGAGTTCCTCATTTGACACCCCACTTGCAAAATTGTATGTGTTTGACGTTAATGAATCATTTGAGTCCCTGTGAAGGGAACCCGGCCGGATGTGGTCAAGAGGTAGGTGTGATATTGTGGGAAGCCAGGCCCCTTCGGTCGCTTCCCCCCCCCCGTAAGGGGCGCGGCGATTTGCCATCCTGGCTGCCGTGCTGACGGGACTCAGCACCCCGTCCGGCCCCAGCTTAGCCTCTCTTCCTTCCTTCAAAACACTTGTTTCCTCTCTTTTCACACAACCTCTCCCACAACTTTCTCTGGTCAGCCTCTAATTTCACAGGGTAGATGTTGACCTTCCTTTCAGCCAACCGTCCCGCATCGGGGCTGAGGGGGTGGGGGACAATGTCCCCTAACCCCTGAGCTCCGGTCTGGGGTGGCTGGTTTTTAACTACCTGCTTCATCCCCACCCATACCTTCCTCACATCCCTTTTCCTCTCCTCTTCACATTCTATCATTTTTACGCCGTGTCTAAGGTGGAGCCACCATGCCGATGGACTGCCGGCCACCAGGCGGGAGGGGTGGTCCCAAATGGCGGCGCCTGGCTCTGCCGGGCCTGCAAGCACCTCTTGCAGTGCGGGCAACTGTGAGAGGTGGTGAGCTGTTGCGTCCCGTGTAAATAAAAGGGGCACCATGCCCAATGATGATTATCCTAAAAAAACCCAACCCCCAACTTCCCCAAGAACAACGGAGCCGCCCTCGGGCAGCTCCACCAAAAAAATGGAGGTCCCCCCCCCTTGTGCTTGCGCAGGGGACCCTCCATACTTCTTTAACCGGAGAGGAGGCTTACTCCTCTCCTACGCCTACGGGTGTAGGGGACTTCCCCTCACTCCCTTCTCTGGAGGTGCTTTCGGGCACCTCCCTATTTCCAGCGGCAGTCCCTCCTTTGCTTTCTAAGGGGACTGCCAAGAAAGCCAGCAGGCAGCCCATTGCCGACCGCCCCTCTTGTAAGCGGCTCGGTAGGGCAAACCCCCTTAGGGGGGAGAGGGAAGCCAGGCCCCTTCGGTCGCTTCCCTCAAAAGACCTGCTGGCAAGGATATTAAACCTTGCCGGGGTTAAGGCTTGTGCCTCCCCACAAATGACTTTTGACGCTGCCAAGAGGACCTGCGATGTCCTGGGAGGGGATGGCCAACTGGAGGCCCCTCCTGTGATAAACATGGTCCTTGAGGAGACCCAGCCTCAGACGGTAGGGCCTTCCATGGGGGGGAATCCGGGCTCGGCGCCAAGCACCGAACCCGAGTCCGCCCCTATGCAAGGTCCCCCTCAAACGGCTCAGGGCTCCGAGGCAATACAAGGAGGGGAGGGATCTCCTCCGACAGGTGCCTCCACGACTACCGGGAACTTCTCCATTTCGGACAGGGACCTGGCTGAGGCCGGCCCATCTGGCATGGGGGCTTTGGCCGGCGGAGGTGAGAAGCGGGTTCATTCCCCGCCCTCCTCTCCAAAAAAGAAAAAGACTAGAAAGACAAAGAAGACTCGGGGCTCCTCTTCATCCGCGGGGGCTGCGGGGACGGATAGGTCTGCTGCCACTTTGGTAGGCGACCAAGCCAAGATCGGCACATCCAGCCCCTCTACCCCCCCCGTGTGCTGAGCCCCTGACTAAGACCAAGAGTGCACAGGGCGGAGCCTCGATGACATCGGGGCCCCTCATTCAGAGGTTACCTGGCGTTTTCGAGCCGGCTGGCTTCAAACGCTTCCTCGTTATTCGCTCCACTGATGGCACCATGTTGTCCAAGGGCAACATGATCCATCAGAGGAGAGGATTAGCTAGTGCAATTGGTAGAGAGCCGAAGGTGACCCGTTTCTCGGACGGGAGCCTTCTGGCGAATCCCGCCGAGGCGGCCAAGATAAGTGCTCTTCGGACACTTCATGGCACCCCGGTGAGTGTGACGCCGCACTCTACCATGAACTTTGTAAAAGGAGTAGTTTATGCGAGGGAACTCGTTGACTACTCCATTGAGGACATCACCCTAGAGCTGGCCGACCATGGGGCGGTCAAGGTCGAACGTGTGATGAGAAAACAGGGAGGGGCCTCGAGACCCACCCCTACACTCTTCGTCACGTTCGACTGTGACAAGCTCCCTGAGTCGGTGCGTGCCGGTTGGTACCGCTACCGCGTCAAGGCATTCGTGCCACTGCCGCGGCGGTGCTATTACTGTCACCGCTTCGGCCATACGAACCGCTCGTGTAGACGTGCAAAGTCGGGGTCACCCGAAGTATGTGTAAATTGTTCCAAGGTCGCACACGATAAGTCCAAATCGTGTGTGGCCAAGTTTGTCAATTGCGGAGAGCCGCACCCTGCTTCTTCGAAGCAATGTGTTGCATATCTCCTTGAGAAAGAAATCCTTGCCGTTCAGGCCCAGGATAGACTCTCATTCCGCGAGGCTAAGGACTTGGTCCTGGCGCGCCCAGCTCTGCCTGGGACGTCATATGCCTCAGTAGCTAGAAAGGCACCATCTGCTCCTGGCCCATCCAGGCCAACGAGCACGGTTGTTTCCGCGCCCATTCGGAGCCCTTCTGCGGGCTCTACCCAACCCGGGCGCTCCCCTGGTAAAGCTGGCGGCAAAAAGGGTTCATATCCAGCCCCGGCTAAAACCAGGGCTCCCCCCACTTCCCCCAGCGTGACCGTTTCCCGCAAGGCGAAACGGCCACGCGCCTCCACCGAGTCGTTAGACTCACAGGAGGCAACACCCCTGAAGATTGTCGCTAGGCCATCTTCGGGGGTTCCTAAAGCTGTCCCCCGAAAGGAGGACAGCAACAAAGGAGCTTCGGCTCTTTCGCCCACGCCCCGAGGTGGAGAGAGTGGCTCGGAGACGGTGGTTCCTCGAAAAGAGGCCCCCCCGCCTCCGAAGCCGCAGCGCCCGCCTAAGGTTTCGAGGCGGAGGGAGGAAAAAACTCGCATGGCGAGCCCAACCTCCCCCAATAAGTCTTCGAAGGCGACAGCGCTTTGTCCGGCCAACAGCGGCCGGGGTTCTGCCCCCGGGAAGCGTACGGCCATTCCCGTGAGGGTCTTCAGTTCGAGGAGGGCCCCCGCGTCTCCGAGCTAGGCCTGGAGGGCATATTCCTTCAATAGAATTGCCGTGAACTCCGGGCCAACTGGGAGGAGCTGCGGAGGCTCGTCTCGTCCCGCTCCCCGTCAGCTATCTTTTTGCAGGAGACCATGCTAGGCGCGTGCCCCCTGCCCGCCCTCCCGGGGTACAAGGGTCTTGCGACCCCACCACCGCGGGATGGCCGGGCTGGGGGATGCGCGGTTTACACCCGGCATGATGTCTCCGTTCTTCCTTTCTCTTTAGATACCTCCTTTCAGGCAGTGGCTGTGCAGCTGCACCTGGATAGGAGGTATACTATCATTTCTGCGTACATTCCACCGTCAGCTGACTTCGACGCGGGGGACTTCCGCCGCGTCGTGGCACGGTTGCCGAGGCCCTATCTCTTGCTTGGAGATCTGAACGGCAGGCATCCTCTCTGGGGAGATTACTCCATAAATCCCAGGGGACAAGTCCTTGCCGATCTGATCGAAGAGCTTGAGATGGGTGTCCTAAACGTGGATGAGTTTACGCATCACTGTCCGAGAACCGCTTCATTTTCTTGCCTTGACCTATCTTTGTGCTCTTCGGATGCACAGCCTGATTTTGATTGGGGGGTGGTCGATGAGCTCCATGGTAGTGATCACTTTCCCATTCAAATATCATTTTCAGGGCAACTGCCGCCTGAGAGACCACCTCGGTGGTGCTTGGCGCGGGCGCGGTGGCCTGCATTTCAGGAACCCCGTAAGGGGCGCGGCGATTTGCTATCCTGGCCGCCGTGCTGACGGGATTCAGCACTCCGTCCGGCCCCAGCTTAGCCTCTCTTCCTTCCTTCAAAACACTTGTTTCCTCTCTTTTCACACAACCTCTCCCACAACTTTCTCTGGTCAGCCTCTAATTTCACAGGGTAGATGCTGACCTTCCTTTCAGCCAACCGTCCCGCATCGGGGCTGAGGGGGTGGGGGACAATGTTCCCTAACCCCTGAGCTCCGGTCTGGGGTGGCTGGTTTTTAACAACCTGCTTCATCCCCACCCATACCTTCCACACATCCCTTTTCCTCCCCTCTTCACAACTTATATTTTTTTACGCTGTGTCTAAGGTGGAGCCGCCATGCCGATGGACTGCCAGGCCACCAGGCGGGAGGGGTGGTCCCAAATGGCGGCGCCTGGCTCTGCCAGGCCTGTAAGCACCTCTGGCAGTGCGGGCAACTGCAAGAGGTGATGAGCTATTGCGTCCCGTAAAACAAAGAGGGTCACCATGCCCAATGATGAAAAAAAAAAACATCTCCCCTTAATTCCCCCTAAAACAACGGAGCTGCCCTCGTGCAGCTCCACAGAAAAGATCGAGGTCCCCCCCCCCTGTGCTTGCGCAGGGGACCCTCCATACCTCTTTAACCAGAGAGGAGGCTTACTCCTCTCCTAAGCCTACGGGTGTAGGGGACTCCCCCTCACCCCCTTCTCTGGAGGTGCTTTTGGGCACCTCCCTATCTCCAGCGGCAGTCCCTCCTTTGCTTTCTAAGGGGACTGCCAAGAAAGCCAGCAGGCAGCCCATTGCCGACCGCCCCTCGTACAAGCGGCTCGGTAGGGCAAACCCCCTTAGGGGGGAGAGGGAAGCCAGGCCCCTTCGGTCGCTTCCCTCAAAAGACCTGCTGGCAAAAATATTAAACCTTGCTGGGGTCAAGGCCTGTGCCTCCCCACTAAAGACTTATGACGCTGCCAAGGGGACCTGTGATGTCCTGGCCAACTGGAGGCCCCTCCTGTGACACACAGGGTCCTTGAGGAAAACCAGCCTCAGAAGGTAGGGCCTTCCATGGGTGGGAATCCGGGCTCGGCGCCAAGCACCGAACCCGAATCCGCCCCTATGCAAGGTCCTCATCAAACGGCTGTAGATTCTCAGGCAGTACAAGGAGGGGAGGGATCTCCTCCGGATGATGCCCCTGCGACCACCAGGACCTCCATTTCGGAGAAGGACCTGGCTGTGGCCGGTCCATCTGGCCTGGGGGCTTCTACCGGCGGGGGTGAGAAGCGGGTTCATTCCCCGCCCTCCTCTCCAAAAAAGAAAAGGACCAAAAAGACGAAGAAGACTCGGGGCTCCTCTCAATCCGCGGGGGCTAAGGGGACGGATGGGTCTGCTGCCACTTTGGCAAGCGACCAAGCCAAGATCGGCACATCCGGGCCCTCTGCTTCCCCGGGTACGGAGCTCCTGACGATGACAAAGACCAAAAGTGCAGAGGGCGGAGCCTCGATGACATCGGGGCCCCTGATTCAGAGGTTACCTGGCGTTTTCGAGCCCGCTGGCTTCAAACGCTTCCTCGTTATTCGCTCCACTGATGGCAGCATGTTGTCCAATGGCAACATGATCCATCAGAGGAGAGGATTAGCTAGTGCAATTGGTAGAGAGCCGAAGGTAACCCGTTTCTCGGACGGGAGCCTTCTGGCGAGTGCGGCGAATCCCGCCGAGGTGGCCAAGATAAGTGCTCTTCGGACACTTCATGGCACCCCGTTGAGTGTGACGCCGCACTCTACCATGAACTTTGTAAAAGGAGTAGTTTATGCGAGGGAACTCGTTGACTACTCCATTGAGGACATCACCCTAGAGCTGGCCGACCATGGGGCGGTCAAGGTCGAACGTGTGATGAGAAAACAGGGAGGGGCCTCGAGACCCACCCCTACACTCTTCGTCACGTTCGACTGTGACAAGCTCCCTGAGTCGGTGCGTGCCGGTTGGTACCGCTACCGCGTCAAGGCATTCGTGCCACTGCCGCGGCGGTGCTATTACTGTCACCGCTTCGGCCATACGAACCGCTCGTGTAGACGTGCAAAGTCGGGGTCACCCGAAGTATGTGTAAATTGTTCCAAGGTCGCACACGATAAGTCCAAATCGTGTGTGGCCAAGTTTGTCAATTGCGGAGAGCCGCACCCTGCTTCTTCGAAGCAATGTGGTGCATATCTCCTTGAGAAAGAAATCCTTGCCGTTCAGGCCCAGGATAGACTCTCATTCCGCGAGGCTAAGGACTTGGTCCTGGCGCGCCCAGCTCTGCCTGGGACGTCATATGCCTCAGTAGCTAGAAAGGCACCATCTGCTCCTGGCCCATCCAGGCCAACGAGCACGGTTGTTTCCGCGCCCATTCGGAGCCCTTCTGCGGGCTCTACTACACCCGGGCGCTCCCCTGGTAGAGCTAGCGGCAAAAAGGGTTCACACCCAGCCCCGGCTAAAACCAGGGCTCCCCCCTCTTCCCCCAGCGTGACCGTTTCCCGTAAGGCGAAACGGCCACGCGCCTCCACAGAGTCGTTAGACTCACAGGAGGCAACACCCCTGAAGATGGTCGCTAGGCCATCTTCCGGGGTTCCTAAAGCTGTTCCCCGAAAGGAGGACAGCAACAAAGGAGCTTCGGCCCCTTCGCCCACGCCCCGAGGTGGAGCGAGTGGCTCGGAGACGGTGGTTCCTCGAAAAGAGGGCCCTCCGCCTCCCAAGCCGCAACGCCCGCCTAAGGTTTCGAGGCGGAGGGAGGAAAAGACTCGCATGGCGAGCCCAACCTCCCCCAATAAGTCCTCGAAGGCGACAGCGCCTTCAGCGCTTTGTCCGGCCAACAGCGCCCGGGGTTCTGTCCCCGGGAAGCGTACGGCCATTCCTGTGAGGGTCTTCAATTCGAGGAGGGCCCCCGCGTCTCCGAGCTAGGCCTGGAGGGCATATTCCTTCAATAGAATTGCCGTGAACTCCGGGCCAACTGGGAGGAGCTGCGGAGGCTCGTCTCGTCCCGCTCCCCGTCAGCTATCTTTTTGCAGGAGACCATGCTAGGCGCGTGCCCCCTGCCCGCCCTCCCGGGGTACAAGGGTCTTGCGACCCCACCACCGCGGGATGGCCGGGCTGGGGGATGCGCGGTTTACACCCGGCATGATGTCTCCGTTCTTCCTTTCTCTTTAGATACCTCCTTTCAGGCAGTGGCTGTGCAGCTGCACCTGGATAGGAGGTATACTATCATTTCTGCGTACATTCCACCGTCAGCTGACTTCGACGCGGGGGACTTCCGCCGCGTCGTGGCACGGTTGCCGAGGCCCTATCTCTTGCTTGGAGATCTGAACGGCAGGCATCCTCTCTGGGGAGATTACTCCATAAATCCCAGGGGACAAGTCCTTGCCGATCTGATCGAAGAGCTTGAGATGGGTGTCCTAAACGTGGATGAGTTTACGCATCACTGTCCGAGAACCGCTTCATTTTCTTGCCTTGACCTATCTTTGTGCTCTTCGGATGCACAGCCTGATTTTGATTGGGGGGTGGTCGATGAGCTCCATGGTAGTGATCACTTTCCCATTCAAATATCATTTTCAGGGCAACTGCCGCCTGAGAGACCACCTCGGTGGTGCTTGGCGCGGGCGCGGTGGCCTGCATTTCAGGAAATGACTGAATTCTCTATCTCAGTCGAGGAGTTTAGGTCGGTAGATGAGGCCGTTGAGTTCTTCTCCGGCAACCTCATCGCCGTGGGCCTGACTACTATTCCTAGGACGTCTGGCCGTTTTGCACACCGACTACTCCCATGGTGGTCGGCCGAGTGTGAGACGGCCCTCAAACAGAAGCGTTATGCCTACATGCGCTATAAGCGCCGCCCGAACGATTTCACTGTCGCTGAATTTCGTCGGGCTAGGGCTAGGTTCCGGTATGTTTCGAAGCACGCCCGCCGCTCTTCTTGGCGGGCAAACGTGTCTTCACTTAATGGGAAGACCCCTTTAGCTGAGGTGTGGAAGCGAGTCAAAAGGATTCGGGGCAAGTTCTCGCAGGACCCCCCTCCCGTTCTCCAGGAGAAGGGGACCGCAATCTCGGACCCCGCGTCCGTGGCGGAATCCTTAGCGACCGCTTTTTCCGCATTCTCTAGCCGTGATGCTGCTCCGCCAGCATTCAATGCACGTCGTGATGTCGCGGAAGGCCACCGGCTGGACTTTACCTCCAGAGGCGGAGAACCCTTCAACGACAAGTTTACTGTGAGTGAGTTGCGTTCCGCTCTCGCTTCGTGCGCGGACACCGCCCATGGTCCGGACGATGTCCCGTACGCCATGCTTCGACACCTGGGTGAGCGAGGCATGGCCTTTCTGTTAGATTTGTTCAACAGGATCTGGGTGGAGGGTCTTCTCCCAGACTCCTGGCGAATCGCTACTGTGCTCGCCTTTCGCAAACCGGGGAGAGATCACTCTACTCCGACCGGATTCCGTCCAATCTCTCTAACCTCTTGCGTGTGCAAGTTGATGGAGAAATTGGTAAATGTTAGATTAGCCTATTTCCTGGACAGCGGAGGCCATCTGTCTTCTGCACAGTGCGGCTTCCGTAAGTTCCACTCCACATCGGATGCTCTGCTCCGACTGGAAAATGCTGTCTGCGAGGCTTTCCTTCGTAGACAGCACTACGCCACGGTGTTTTTTGATCTGGAGAAGGCCTATGATACCGCATGGCGATACGGTATCATGGAGACTCTCCACACGATGGGGGCGAGGGGACGCCTCCCAATGTTTATATCTGAATTTTTGCGAGATCTTCGATTCCGCGTACGGGTGGGGGGAGCCCTCTCTGCCCCAAAGGAGCAGGAAGAGGGTGTCCCGCAGGGAAGTGTCCTCAGTGTCACACTCTTTGCCCTGAGCATCAACGGCATCACCTCGGTTCTGCCAGAAGATGTTCTCGCTACGCTCTACGTGGACGACCTTTCGATCTCTTTTGGCGCGGCCCAGATGCCAACTCTGGAGCGTCGACTCCAACAGGCATTGAACCGCGTCTCTCGCTATGCCGAAGCGCACAGGTTTCGGTTTTCTTTGGCCAAGACTAAGGTGGTGCACTTCTGCCGCCATCCACGGCTTCACCCCGACCCAGATTTGTTTCTTAATGGGGTGCGCCTGGATGTGGTTGAGTCGCACCGTTTCCTTGGTCTTGTATTCGACCGACGCCTCACCTGGGAGGCTCATATTCGCAGCCTTTGGGTCTCTTGTACCCGCGCCATGGACATTCTCCGTTCCGTGACGTTCAGCGCTTGGGGCGCTGATAGGGCTACCGCCTTACTTTTTTATCGATCCTTTGTTCGCTCGAAGCTCGACTACGGATGCGAGTTTTATGCATCCGCAGCCGAGCGTTTATTGCGGAAGGTGGATTCAATCCACCACACCGGCCTTCGCCTTGCGACCGGTGCCTTCCGCACTTTCCCCATTGAGAGCCTTTTGGTCGATGCTGGGGAGATGCCACTCGTTCTGCGCCGCGTGCAGTGCATCACTCGCCTGTACGCGCGAGCCCGGCGCCTCCCTCAGTCGCCAACAGCTCTCACTGCATCCGCAGCTGATCTCGATGGTGCCTATGCCGCCGAGAGACGCCAGTCATACCCTAAGCCCCTTGGGTTTAGGGCCAGGTAAGTCCTTCGAGAGGTAGATATAGCTCTCGGGCCGGTGGCGCCCCTGGTTCTGCCCAGGATGCCACCCTGGAGGGTACCACATTTGGCTATTTGTCGCCACGCCTCTGCTCCCAAAGCTTGTACTGCGCCGGGAGTATTGCGTTCGACCTTTTTGGAGCACACATCGTGTCACGCTGGTACCGTGCCAGTGTATACGGATGGCTCCAAGTCCCAAGAGGGGGTCGGCTTCCACGCCGTATCCCCTCTGTTTGAAGTCAGCGGGGCTCTACCAGGCGCTGCGTCTGTCTTCACGGCCTAGCTGGTGGCAATACACCACTCGGTACGGGAGATTATGCGACGTGCCCGGTTCGGAGACCGGATTGTGATCTATAGCGACTCACAAAGCGCCCTGAGTTCTCTCGGGGCATTGGAATCTCCGCATCCCCTGGTTCGCGATATCTGTGACGCCATGGTTTTGGCGAGCCGGGCAGATGTCGAGATTATCTTCTGCTGGGTTCCTGGACATGTAGGAATTGCGGGGAATGAGCGCGCCGATGAGGGCGCCAAAGAGTTCGCGAGGACTCTGCGACCGGACCAGCGTTTCGCTCTTCCTCACACCGACTACATGGCAGGAATACGGGCAGCTCTTCGGACTGCTTGGCAAAGAAGATGGGAGACGGTCGAAGGGAACTTAAAGTTTCCGGACATTGCGCCGCGACCGTTCCCATGGACCTATCCCCCAATGCCGCGACGGCTTCAGGTTGCTTTCTGTCGTCTCCGAATCGGACACACTCGTGTGACACATCGCTATCTGATGGAGCGCTCGCCTGCGCCCTATTGCAACGACTGCGTCGTCCCCCAGACTGTTCGGCACATTCTTGTCGAATGTCGCAGTCTGGGTGATCTTCGCGCACGACACCTGTCCCGGTACCGGGATGGGCGGGGTCGCTACCGCCTGTCCCTTGTGCTCGGGACGAGTGCGTGTACTTTGACTGGTGGACTTATTTACTTTTTGGGGGAGGCCGGCCTTCTCCCTTTTATTTAACCCGATTTAATTGTTGTTGTTTTTGTAATTGTTTTGTTATTGTTATTTCTTTTTATTGTTTTCTGTTTAATTTTTTAAAGTAGCCTAAAACTAGGCTGTTTGTTTACGGCAACTTATGCCTTAGTCGGCAGTCGCCAGATAGCCCCTTAATTAAAAAAAAAAAAAAATGCATTTCAGGAAATGACTGAATTCTCTATCTCAGTCGAGGAGTTTAGGTCGGTAGATGAGGCCGTTGAGTTCTTCTCCGGCAACCTCATCGCCGTGGGCCTGACTACTATTCCTAGGACGTCTGGCCGTTTTGCACGCCGACCACTCCCATGGTGGTCGGCCGAGTGTGAGACGGCCCTCAAACAAGCGTTATGCCTACATGCGCTATAAGCGCCGCCCGAACGATTTCACTGTCGCTGAATTTCGTCGGGCTTGGGCTAGGTTCCGGTATATTTCGAAGCACACCCGCCGCTCTTCTTGGCGGGCATACGTGTCTTCACTTAACGGGAAGACCCCTTTAGCTGAGGTGTGGAAGCGAGTCAAAAGGATTCGGGGCAAGTTCTCGCAGGACCTCCCTCCCGTTCTCCAGGAGAATGGGACCGCAATCTTGGACCCCGCGTCCGTGGCGGAATCCTTAACGACCGCTTTTTCCGCATTCTCTAGCCGGGATGCTGCTCCGCTAGCATTCAATGCACGTCATGATGTCGCGGAAGGCTGCCGGCTGGACTTTACCTCCAGAGGCGGAGAACCCTTCAACGGCAGGTTTACTGTGAGTGAGTTGCGTTCCGCTCTCGCTTCGTGCGCGGACACCGACCATGGTCCGGACGATGTCCCGTACGCCATGCTTCGACACCTGGGTGAGCGAGGCATTGCCTTTCTGTTAGATTTGTTCAACAGGATCTGGGTGGAAGGTCTTCTCCCAGACTCCTGGCGAATCACTACTGTGCTCGCCTTTCGCAAACCGGGGAGAGATCACTCTACTCCCACCGGTTTCCGCCCAATCTCTAACCTCTTGCGTGTGCAAGTTGATGGAGAAATTGGTAAATGTCAGATTAGCTTTTTTCCTGGACAGCGGAGGCCATCTGTCTTCTGCATAGTGCGGCTTTCGCAAGTTCCCCTCCACGTCGGATGCTCTGCTCCGACTGAAAAATGCCGTCTGCGAGGCTTTCCTTCGTAGACCACTACGCCACGGTGTTTTTCGATCTGGAGAAGGCCTATGATACCGCATGGCAATACGGTATCATGGAGACTCTCGACACGATGGGGGCGAGGGGATGTCTCCCAATGTTTATATCTGAATTTTTGCGAGATCGTCGATTCCGCGTACGGGTGGGGGAGCCCTCTCCGGCCCAAAGGAGCAGGAAGAGGGTGTCCCACAGGGAAGTGTCCTCAGTGTCACACTCTTTGCCCTGAGCATCAACGGCATCACCTCAGTGCTGCCAGAAGATGTTCTCGCTACGCTCTACGTGGACGACCTTTCGATCTCTTTTGGTGCGGCCCAGATGCCAACTCTGGAGCGTCGACTCCAACCGGCATTGAACCGCGTCTCTCGCTATGCCGAAGCGCACAGGTTTCGGTTTTCTTTGACCAAGACTAAGGTGGTGCACTTCTGCCGCCATCCACGGCTTCACCCCGACCCAGATTTGTTTCTTAATGGGGTGAGCCTGGATGTGGTTGAGTCGCACCGTTTCCTTGGTCTTGTATTCGACCGACGCCTCACCTGGGAGGCTCATATTCGCAGCCTTAGGGTCTCTTCTACCCGCGCCATGGACATTCTCCGTTCCGTGACGTTCAGCGCTTGGGGCGCTGATAGGGCTACTGCCCTACTTTTTTATCGATCCTTTGTTCGTTCGAAGCTCGACTACGGATGCGAGTTTTATGCATCCGCAGCCGAGCGTTTATTGCGGAAGGTGGATTCGATCCACCACACTGGCCTTCGCCTTGCGACCGGTGCCTTCCGCACTTCCTCCATTGAGAGCCTGTTGGTCGATGCTGGGCAGATGCCACTCGCTCTGCGCCGCGTGCAGTGTATCACTCGACTGTACGCCAACAGCTCTCACTGCATCCGCAGCTGATCTCTATGGTGCCTATGCCGCCGAGAGACGCCAGTCATACCCTAAGCCCTTTGGGTTTAGGGCCAGGAAAGTCCTTCGAGAGGTAGATATAGCTCTTGGGCCGGTGGCGCCCCTGGTTCTGCCCAGGACGCCACCCTGGAGGGTACCACATTTGGCTATTTGTCGCCACGCCTCTGCTGCCAAACTTGTACTGCCCCGGGAGTATTGCGTTCGCCCTTTTTGGAGCACACCTCGTGTCACGCTGGAACCGTACCAGTGTATACGGATGGCTCCAAGTCCCAAGAGGGGGTCGGCTTCTACGCCGTATCCCCTTTGTTTGAAGTCAGCGGGCCTTTGCCAGGCGTTGCGTGTCTTCACGGCCTAGCTGGTGGCAATACACCACACGGTACGGGAGATTACGCGACGTGCCCGGTTCGGAGACCGGATTGTGATCTATAGCGACTCACAAAGCGCCCAGAGTGAACTTGGGGCATTGGAATCTCCGCATCCCCTGGTTCGCGATATCCATGACGCCATGGTTTTGGCGAGCCGGGCGGATGTCGAGATTATCTTCTGCTGGGTTCCTGGATATGTAGGAATTGCGGGGAATGAGCGCGCCAAAGAGTCCGCCAGGACTCTGCAACCGGACCGGCGTTTCGCTCTTCCTCACACTCACTACATGGCAGGAATACGGGCAGATCTTCAGACTGCTTGGCAAAGAAGATGGGAGACGGTCCAGGGGAACTTAAGGTTGCGTGCAATTGCGCCGCGACTGTTCCCATGGACGTATCCCCCAATGCCGCGACGGCTTCAGGTCGCTTTCTGTCGTCTCCGAATCGGGCACACTCGTGTGACGCATCACCATTTGATGGAGCGCTCGCCTGCGCCATATTGTGACGACTGCGTCGTTTCTCAGAATGTTCGGCACATTCTTGTCGAATGTCGCAGTCTGGGTGATCTTCACGCACGTTACCTGTCCCGGTACCGTGATGGACGGGGTCGCTACCGCCTGTTCCCTTGTACTCGGGACGAGTGCGTGCATCTTGACTGGTGGAGTTCTAGACTTTTTCGGGGAGGTTGGCCTTCTCCCTTTTATTTAACAAGATTTTTTGTTTTATTCCTTATAGGTTGCACGTTCCTGCGCCGGGGGGACCTCCCCCCCGACGCAGGAGCTTCCTTCCTGCTCGTTGGCTTTCCTTTTTTAAAAATTTTTGCTGTTGGGTTTGGGTTTTTTGTGTTCTTTAAAATTTGATTTTTACGTAGCCTAGTACTAGGAAAGTTTTTAATACGGTGACTAATGCCCAAGTAGGCAGTCGCCAGATGAGCTCTTAAAAAAAAAAAAAAATAATAATTGCAAGTGTAGTCGTGGCTCACCAGTTTGGTCGTTGTTTGTTGGAGAGCGTTAAAATATCCTCCCAGAATGAGGTTTGTGATATTTCTAAGGGCTTTTAGGTGGGGTATATGATTCTGAGGTGTGGTGGTATGTTAAATATAGATAGCATTCATTAGTTTTATTTGGGTGGAGAGTTCCGTGTTAGGGTGATTGTTGAAGAGCTGTCGTGTTCGAATGGTATTTTGTGGAGGATTTGGTGCCGTGTTAATTTCGTGGTGTTGAGGAACGATCACATATATGGGCATATTGCTAGGGTGATGACATCGATGGTTGCTGCCATACTGATAACAATTAAAGATTTGAACCCACGCTAACCCTATGGCATTCACACAAACCAACCCCTATTCTGCTAGAAGGTACACCTGCTATTTGGAGGACTGACACATCCCCTCGCCCCAATTGGCCTCAGTTAAGCGCCCTCTGGCACGGTCTCTGGGTCCCAATTGTGTACCCTATTTGCGGGATCTGTGGCTTTCTATCTTCACTGCCTACATTCACCACCACTTACCCCCCCCCCAAAAAAAAAACTTACTGAATTCTGATGCGCAAGGGGATGGATGATGTCGTGGGGGTATACATCCTCGCTGAGACAAACCTGGAGGGGCACGCCCTCCCTCTCCCAATATCGAGGTATGATAATAAAAGTTAACCCCCCATCTACTCCTTAGTGTACCCGCCTATCCAAATTCTTCTATCCCCCACCCCGGTCTGCAACTCCCGACTTTTCCTCTTATACTATCCAGAGAATGTCTCGGGGTTCGGTGCATTGCCAGAGCCCGACCGTAAGGTCCCCTCCCCCCTCCACCTGCTGCGAGGGGAGAAAGCTGGATATGTATGTATGTATGTATGTGTGTGTGTGGGGGGAGGATTAGAGGTGGAATGAGCTAGTTTAGGGTGAAGGGCGATGGCAAATAAACGGAGCGTGCCGAGGGTTGCGAGATTGCTGTCTAAATGAGGGCAGCCTCCAAGCGCGGCTTCGTCTTCCCAAGGTGCCGGGGAGGGTATTGATGTGAGGGGTTTACCACCCCTAAACACTAAAAGAGTTCCTCCTTTGCCGCCGTCAGAACGGCCAGTGGGTAGCTCTCCAATGAGCCCCCCCCCCTTTGGCAGGGGCTCATCCCAAAAAGGAGTACGCGGTCCATTTCTTTCCCCATCGTATGGCTAATAGCAACGCATTTTGTATAAACGGTGGTGGTAATGAAGTGTTTATAAAATCAACAAGAAAAATATATTCCCATCTCAGATTCCTAAAAAAAAACCTCATAAAAGACAACCCGGACAAGAATTCCCGATAAAAAAAGACCAGCCCCGACAAGAAGACGATTTTAAAAAAAACCCAACAAACTATGGTTAAAGATTTGGTCCAGCTTCGTTAAAGCTTCGATCTGGTCAACCAATCGAAATTTTGTGCCTTCCTTTGGGAGAAGGGATTGATCATGATATTGATTAGAGAGGGTTTCGTGCGGTCGGATAGAGCCTTTCGTAATGCTTCCCTAATCTGGTCAGTTGTCTCGCAGAAAGATCCCTCATCCTCGAAGAGGTGAGCCAAGTTTTCGTAGTGAGTGTCAGGTTTGAGTGAAGTTGGGGGGAGAGAAAGGCCTCTGTCTCCCCCCTCTGAAAGCTCGTTAAACACACCGTTCGGCAAACCCCCGTAAATACCTGCAAGAGATCAAATAATCACAAAATTAAAATAGTGAGGCCATGGAAGCCCTTCGATCTCAGCATTTTAGGATGTTATTGCGACCTTTGGCAACTTCAGCAAAACACGCTTAGGCGTGTTTACTCAGCAGGAAAAGGAGGTAGAGTGAAAGGAAAATAAATGTAGAGTAAAAGATCCTCTATATTTTTAAATTATAAAATAAAGCCTTTGATACTAATGAGAGAGAGAGTAAAAATGGCTTTTGGATGCTGTTCATCTCCCTTTATTATTATTCATCCTGAGACAGTGACACATGTATAGCCCAGATCATCGGCTTGGAGAAAGGTACTAATGATCACTATTTAAGATCAGGTAGACTGACGTAATTTCGATCTATAGTTCGACTCCAGCCATTTCCTATCGGTTGCATTTTTTTTAAGGCGTCAAATATGGCGACAGTACCCAAGGGCATAAGTCGCTGCACTTACATTCATCCATACAATAGGTGATATTTAAAATAAAAACACCACACCCAAAACAAACACGCAAAACCAAAGGAAAAAAAAAATTAATTAAACGTATTATGCCAATTCCTCGGCACAGGAGCATGCGACTCACGTCAGGCAAATAAAATGGAAGAGGTTAGCCACAACCAACCCCGTCGGAAGCACAAGGGACAGCAGCCCCTTCCCTTGCCCCAGACCGGGAAAGGAAACATACGCAAAGATCCACCCAGACTTGGACATTCAACAAGAACAGTCTGGGGAACAACGCAGTAAGGCGCAGGCGAGCGCTCCATCAAATGGCGGTGCGTCACGCGAGTGTGTGTGCAATTGTGGGACGACAGAAAACGACCTGAATCCCTCGCGGCATTGAGGGGTAGGTCCATAGGAACAGTCGCGGCGCAATGGCACGCAACTTTAAGTTCCCGTCGGCCGTCTCCCATCTTATTTGCCAAGCAAACCGAAGGGCTGCCATGTGATAGTGTTAATACTCAGGGCAGTGTGACAGTGAGGACATCCTCTTCCGTCCCTATAAGGCCGGAGAGGCCACCCTCCCTCACCGGTCGGTATTGACGATCTGGCAGAAATCCGAAGATAAAAACTGGAAGGCCTCCTATCGCCACATCATGCGGAGGGTCCCTGTGATACCGTATCGCAATGCGGTATCATAAAGATACCGCGTGTCTCGCTTACTCGGGTATCGATGCATAGCATACGGGACGTCATGAAGCGAGAGCGGAACGCAATTGAACATAAACCTCTCGTTTAAAGGTTTCTCCGCCTCTGGAGGTAAAGTTCAGTGGGCAGTCTTCAGCGATATCACGACGTGCATTCAATGCTGGTGGAGTAGCATATCGGTCAGTGCAGGTGGAGAAAGCTGTTGCAAGAGACTGCGTTCCCATTCTCCTGGAAAACGGGAGGGGAGGGGGGTGTCCTGCAAGAACTTGCCCCGAATCGTTTTGACTCTCTTCCACACCTCTGAGAGGACGGGGTCTTTTCGTTAAGTGAAATAAGTATTCGCGCCAGGAAGTGCGGCGGTCGTGCTTTGAAACGTACAAGAACCTAGCTCTCCTGTACGTTTCAAAGCACAACCGCCGCACTTCCTGGCGCGGATACGCTCTACGAAATTCGCCGACGATGAAATCGTTCGGACGGCGCCTATACGCATAACGCTTCTGTCTGAGGGGCGTCTCAAACTCGGCTGATCACCAAGAAAAATGATGGCATGCAAAACGGCCGGACGTTCACGTAATAATAGTATTTAGGCCCACGGTGGTGAGGTTGCCGGAGAAGTCAACGACATCATCCACCGACCTAAACTCAAATGCGAGTGAGAAATCACTCATTTCCTTAAGTGCGGAGGACCACGTCCGCTCCCAGCACTATCGAGGCAGTTTTCAGGAGGGCAGCGGCTCAGAAAATGATAGTTGAATGAGAAGTGCTCACTACCATGAAGGTAATCGAATACCTCCCAATCAAAATCAGGCTGTGCATCCGGAGAACACACAGACAGATCGAAGCAATAAAATGAAGCAGTTCTAGGGCAGTGATGCGTAAACTTGCCCACATTTAGGACACCTATCTCCAGCTCATCAAGGACCTAACCCCTGGGAGTGATCCAGTAGTCCCCCTGAAAGGGGAGCCTACCGTTCAAATCCCAGAGCAAGAGTAAGTCTCCTGCATGGAAGTCAGTGGAATGTATTCAGAAATAATAGTATACCTCTTATACAGGTGTAGCTGCACTGCCACTGAATGACAGGAGCTATTTATAGGAAATAGAAGAACGGAGACATCAAGCCAGCTTCAAATCGCGCGTCCTCCCGCTCGGCCCTCATACCGTGGTGGTGGGGTCGCAAAACCCTTATACACCGGGAAGGTGTGCAGGTCTCCTGCAAAACGATAGCTAACGAGGACTGGGATACGAGCCTTCCCGGAGCTCCTCCTAGTTGGCCCGGAGTCCATGGCATTTACCTTGAAAAAATATGCCTTCAAAGTACTAGCAGGACATGTAGGGAAACTTCTTCGATGAGAAAGCCCTCACGGAAATGGCCGTACAAGGCGTTATCGCCTTCGAGTTTAAGGGACAACGAGGTGGCAGCTGCCCAATCCTAATGGATTTTTAATGGCAGCGCTGTTAAAACGAGGTCACCCGAAAAAAGTCAGGCGTGGGAGACACTCAATAAAAATGGGAAAAAGCAAAGAATTAGAAAAAAACTACGACACACAGAGACGCACACTTAAATTACGGGCATACAGCACGCATTCTAAAAACAAGGGCGGCTGGGGCAGTATAAACACAAACATTGGAAAGAATTTATAAAAGGGATAAAACGCCACTTCGTGATAGAAATGTAAGGAGGGAGGACAACCGAAGGGAGTCCTCTGTTAAGATTTAAGATAAGTTACCGGTGGGTTGCTGCCCAATCCAAGTGGATTCTATATGGCCGCTAGGGTGAAACGAGAAATATCATCTATAAAAGGTGGAAGAGACCACTTGGTGACAAAAATTTAAAAAACGACGGGTTAAAAGATTCCTCCGCCAATATGAATCGAAGACGGGTGTGTTGAGGAATAGTTAAAAGGGTCGGGAAACAGGACAACCGGAGAATGGTAAAATGGCTACAATCCAATAAAAGGTGGGCAACCGATTGGTCCCCACCACAAAAACGACAGCGAGGGCTGATATGGGCATCGCCCGAAACAAGATGGCCGTGAGTAAGTCTCGTGTGGCCAATGCGAACTCGGCAAAGGGCCACCTCCAACGACCGCATTCTATGACGACTCGAGGGCCAAGAGAGGATAGAATTTTTTATTTTGTATAGTTTGGATGATGAACAGTCATCCCATTCATTCTGCCACAGTTGAAAAATATACTTTCTTATTGAAGGAAAGTAGTCCCTAAAAGGCAGAGCAGAGTTCTCAGGGGACACAGAATGTGCTGAGCGGGCCAGCCGATCAGCCTTCTCGTTGCCCAGGACCCCCACATGCCCAGGAACCCAGCAAAAAATAATTCTATATCTGGATGCATTTTGGATCAGCCAGTTGCAAATTTCTGTGACCACGGGATGGGACGCATTAAAAGATCTAATTGATTGTAAGACACTCCTTGAGTCGGAAAAAATGACAAAATCACTAAAAGGTAAGATTTGGATGAGTCTAAAGGCTAAAAGGATTGCTGAAAGTTCAGCGGTAAAAATGGATGCTGCTGGCGGCAAAGATAAAGTTAAGAATTCTCCTCCAGGGTAGATGGCTGCGGCGCCCACGCCACCGTCCGACTTAGAGCCTTCCGTGTAGAGTGGGCAGCATTGTTTGTGGGAGATCGAATGCTCTAAGAACAGGCTTTTAATGATGCGAGGGTCCATGGAGGACCGCTCCAGGCTCCACATGTCGGTACATACTGTGGGGAGAGGAGCACGCCACCTAGGGTTCAGTAAGGATGGAAGGGTAAGGACCCTTGGAGCACCCAGGTTAGAGAGATGATCTCCTATGCGAAGGTTCAAAGGGCGGGGTAAAGATGGCAACTTATCATATGCCGCCGTTGATTCGGCAGCATACAGGCATCTGTAGACCTCTGATACAGGGGCTTGCTGTACTCGGCAGAGGTATCGCATGCAGATTTGAAGTCTATGGTAGGGCAAAGGGAGTACCCCACTCTCGCAGTAAAGGCTGTTGACAGGAGAAGTACGGAAGGCTCCACTAGAAAGGCGAACTCCAAGGTTTCGAATGGGGTTCAGCATTTTAAGGGCTGAAGGGAAAGCCGATGAGTAAATTTGACAGCCATAATCCAATTTGGATTGAACGAGGGCTGTGTATAATGTCCACAATGTTTGTCGGTCACTGCCCCACGAAGTGTGTGAGAGGACTTTCAAAATGTCTCTAGAGCCCGCAGACAGCCTGTTCGAAGTCGGCGTAGGTGTGGTAACCAGGATAACTTTAGATCGAGAGTTACGCCAAGGAACCGAAACTCGGAGACGAACTCTATTTCTTCGCCTTGTAGGGATATTGATGGCGGAACAAGAACCTCTCTGCCTCGGTGAAAATACATTGCTTTGGTTTTGGTCGTGGAAAAGCAGAATCCATTAAGTTGTGCTCTTTTGGATACAGCATCGACCGCCAGTTGTAGCCGACGCGCTGCTGATGAAAGGCGAGGTGAGGAACAGTATAGTGCTAAATCATCGACAAACAGAGTTGCCGATACACCTTCTGGGAGAGACGAAATAATATCATTGATGGCAATTATAAAACATAAGACACTTAAAACACTGCCCTGAGGAACTCCCTCCTCTTGGGGTTGCAGGTCAGAGTATGCGTCTCCAACACGTACCTTGAAGGATCGAGATGCTAAAAAACTTTGAATAAATGAAGGTAAAAGGCCTCTCATCCCCCAGACGTATAACTGCTTCAAGATGCCGTATCTCCATGTTGTGTCGTAGGCTTTCTCAATATCGAAAAATATGGCCAGGACTCGGTGCTTTAATGAGAAAGCTTTCCGGACTGATCCCTCGAAACGTACTAGTAGGTCAAGGGTACTATGACCTTTGCGGAAGCCACTTTGAAATGGAGAGAGAAGGTGATTGGCTTCTAGGAACCAGTTTAGGCGCTCCAATATAATTTTTTCCAGCAACTTACTCAAACAGCTGGTGAGAGCTATAGGGCGGTAGTGATCTGCATTCAACCCGTCCCTGCCCGGTTTGACAAAGGGAAGGATGATCCCAATGCGCCATGATGACGGGTAAAAACCCTTCACCCATATAAGGTTGTACAAATCAAGCAGGAAGAGAGTAGAGTGTGGATGTAGGTGCCGAATCATGTCAAAATGGATCTCATCAAGGCCAGGGGAAGTAGATCTGCAAAGGGACAAAGCGCTTTGCAGCTCATAGATGCTGAATAGAGCGTTATACGGAAGGTTAGATTTTGTTGTGAAGTTGAGAGAATGAGATTCTTCATTTGATTTGTAGGATTGAAAAGCCTTATCGTAACGGCTGACACTGCTGACGGCGCGAAAATGGTCAGCAAAAGCATTGCTGACCGCCAGGCCGTCATTCTCCAAGGAACCGTCTAAGTTGAGTGTGGGGGTATGATGATTAGCATAACGGCCCCTGATCTTATTAATCCTCTTCCAGATCTTAGCAGTAGGTGTCATAGAGGAGATCGATGAAACGTATCTGCACCATGAATTTCGGCGAGCTTGACGAAGGGTTCTTTGGCGAAGCGCACGAGCTCGGTTTCGGTCGACCTTGTTGCACAAACTTGGGTTCTTTCGGAATCGGGCATGGGCTAACTTGTAATTTTTGATAGCTGTTGCACACGTCGAAGTCCACCAGGGCACGGTTGAGCGGCCCGTGACAGGTCGCCTCCGTGGGATGGTTTGTGTTGCTGCATTGTAGATAGTAGATGTTAAGTATTTTACTGCCGCGTCCACTCCATTGAAGGTCCCCAAAGATGCATTTGTGAAGGACGCCTCTTGGAAACCTTCCCAATCTGCATGACCTAAGTCCCACTTAAGGGGCATGGTTGTATGAGGGCTAACTTGAAGGGCCGACAAGACAATAGGGAAGTGGTCACTTCCATGGAGATCGTCAAGAATTGACCATCGAAATTCCGTGAAGCAATCAGGGGAACAAACAGAAAGGTCAACACAGCTAAAAGAGTCCGTCTGGACATGATAAGAGGTAAAATCGCCAGTATTTAAAACACAAAGAAGGTCAGATAATAAAAGAGACTCTAAAACACTGCCTTTGGCATTTCGAGTGATGTCACCCCAGTATGGGTGACGGGCGTTAAAATCTCCTAGTAATAAGAATGGGGAGGGTAACTGGTCTATAAGTTCTAAAAGGTCGGATCTTGACAATGATAAACAAGGGGGTAGGTAAATAGAGCAAACGGTAAAAAGCTTAGTAAGAAAAACCCTCACAGCAACAGCTTGGAGGGTAGTATGTAGGGAGATGAGAGAAACATGGTAGGATGAAGATACCATGATTGACACCCCTCCATGAGAGGGGCTTCCAGCAGGAGCAATAGAGTTGAAAGTGAGAAAACCGGGTACCGGCGGAAAGGGCCGTATACCCAGTTTATTCTCCTGGAGACAAATAACAGCGGGGTGGATAGTCGTCAAAAGAATTTTGAGTTCTTCCCACTTTGGAAGAACTCCTTGACAATTCCATTGTAAAATGGAAGATATTATGTGTGACGATTAGATACCACTGTTGATATCTTTTTCTCTTTTGAGGTTCTTCCCAAAGAGCTTGGGAGACGGAGAGCTGATTTTGAGGATCCTGCTTTTGCAGGGGGAGAAATCCTAGCTGGAGTAGTAACTGAGGTTTTTTTCGTGGGTTTTGGAGAACCGACCGAGGCCCTTGATTGTAATTCGGGCTCGCAACCTGGCGGAAAAGGAAGATCAAGAAGGGATTTTCGGCCGGTAGATCCGGATTCATGGGTCGAGGGTATTTTAGGTGTCTGAGGAGTTGGTCCAACCGCCGCAGTTGGTGATGTTGGAGTATCAACTGCTTCAATCGGATCTTGGTTTGAAGGGTGAGCGGGGCGAACAGGTGATCTGAGCGAGGTGTGTGGAGCTGGGTGTATTTCTGCCATCGTTTGGATCAGGATGGGGCCTACGTCCTGTGAAGGGCGAGACGGACTTGAGGGCAGAGAATGTTCAACCATAGGGGAGGAGTCCATTAGAGATTCTCGGGGTTCGGCCGAGTCGGCTCCAGAGGCTGCCCACTTATTGATGGTCGATGACCCAGGTGAGGAATCCTTTCTCTTACCACTGGGCTTTGAGTCTCGTGGCCGGGTGGATGATCCTTCACTGGTCGATGTTGAGGATTCTTTCAAATAGCGCCTGATGTCTTCAAGCGTCTCACCCTGAGCGTCTTTCCCAGCTAGAGCTGCTGGAGAGAGGGGGGCTACATTAATTATCTCGGTATGAGAGCGATGCTTCGACTGCATATTCTGAATATTTTCGACGCCGCGAGTAGATCTAGGGTGAAGTGCTTCAGGCCGGTCGGAACTCGCGCGTGATAGTCGGTTTCGTCCAGCATCACGTAAAACGTCAGAGAAGAGCCGGCCGAGTGGCGAGGTTTGTGCTCGGGCACGCTGGCGGGCCTCTCTTATATCTAGACGTAGGGAGTCGCGCAAAGCGAGAACTTCCTTTTCATATAAAAATATAGAGCAGAGTTTCGACGCGGCACTGTGGGTACCTCCGCAGTTGGCACAGTGGGGCGTTTTGGTGCATTCGGGGCCATGGTAGTCAGAGCTACAATTCACGCAGGAGCGAGAGTGCCGACAAGCTCGGCCAACATGTCCAAATTGATTGCAATTGAAGCAGCGTCTGGGTAGTTCGATGTAGGGAGTTACCGTGACACGAAGGTACCCAGCTTTAATATACTGCGGCAGTTCTTGTCGTTCAAATGTTAAAATCAGTGTGGCGGTTGGAACTTTAGTGGAGCCTAATGTTTTAGTTACCCTGTGTACGTGTGTCACACGTTGGGTACTGAGCTTACTCTGAAGGCGGGTGGGGTCGTAGTCCTTTAGTTCGTTTGAACGGACGACACCTTTGACGAAATTCAGACGCGGATGGGGCGAGACAGTTATTGGAATTTCAGCTATCGAAGATAGATTTCGCACAAGGTTGTGTTGAGAGTGGGATGACACCTCGACTACGACATCACCACTTCCTCTTGACCACATCCGGCGGGGTTCACCACAGCGGGACTCAAAAGATTCATTGACGTCAAACACATCGACTTTTGCAAGTGGGATGTCAGATGATGAATTCATGACAAGAAAGCGAGGATAATCAGGATCTGGGTCTACTTCGTTGGAATAGGGGTCCAACGAGCGAGGAAAGGCTGAAAGGGAAGCTAAGGAACGTTTGGCACGAGAACCCTTACGAGAAGGGGAGGTTTTTGGTTTATGGCTAGCCATTGCAAAAAGAAAAAAACTTCGCATTCTCCCTCGGGGCTCCCCACCATGGAGGCCTACAAGGGCCCGGCACTACTGCAACTATGCAATCAGTTACGTCCGGTATGTCCTCTTGGAGAATGGATACGGATCCACCACACCATCTTTGTAACCCTAAGAGGCTGCCCGAGTTCTCCTACGCACGGAGAAAAGGGGCCAACGATGGGTTTCTCCTTGGGCATTCGGTAGACGAAGGCGGTGGAGATGCCCAGCCTCTTTCACCTTCATGAAAGAACAATTCAGAATCAATCCATTAAACGAGCAGAGGTCGGGTATTGATAAGGACCACTAGATAGGTGAAGGAAGAGGGGGAAATAAAGGGCAGTGGAAGATCGTAATAGAGGAGGAAAGAAAGAGGGGTATGTTAAAAGTCTTGTTGGCAGCACCATGGGTCTCCTAGGGGGCCCAGGGCTGACCCCCCTCGCCACGAGAAGGCCAGAGCCTCTCTGGGAACAACCCCTGAAGAAAAGATCCCAGAGAGGGAGGGGGCCCTCTGTTAAAATAAAGCGACGTCGAGCAGGGAAGGCGACGCCAGAAAGGGTGGGGAAGCAAGAATTTCGAAGAGAAACAAGGCGGAGACAAACTACTAAAATGTGAGCCACAGACAGCTCGCCACCGCAAAAGGGACAACCAGGAGCAACTCGGCCTCCACCCGAAACTAAATAGCTATGGTTGAGTCGCGTATGCCCAATTCGCAACCTGCAAAGAGTAACCTCTCACCTGCGAGGACTTATCGGGAGAGGTTGGGCTCGCTATGAGTGTTTCTTTTTCTCCCTCCACCTCGAAACCTTTGGCGGGCGGGGCTCTCTTTGGGAAGATTCCGCCTCTAAGAGTGGCCCGGTCCAGCCTTTGTGGCGCAGCTTTAGGAACCCCGAAAGAGGGCCTCACGACCACCTTGAGGGGAGTTGTGTCCTGTGAGTCTAACGACTCAGTGGAGGCACGCGGTCATTTCGCCTTACGGGAAACAGCCACGTTGGGAAAGGGAAGGGCAGTCTCGGTCTTAGTCAAGGCTGGGTCTGAGCCCTTTGTGCCGCCAGCTCTACCAGGGGAGTGACATGTGGGGGTAGAATCCGAAGTAGGGTTCCGAATGGACGCGGATGCGACCGTGTTCGTTAGCGTGGAGGGGCTAGGAACAGAGCTAGTCTTTTTTTTTATAATCGCAACACATGACGAAGAGTAAAAGTGGGTTTCGAGGTTCCCTGACTGCTGCTTGGCCAGCCAGTTCTTCGGTAATATCTTCAAAGTTGTCAATGAGTTCCCTCACATAAATGAAATTCAAGGTAGAGTGCGATCACATTAGCCGGCGAGTCATTGAGTGTCCGAAGAGCAGTAACAATCACGGCCCCGGAAAGGTCATTAGGCCTAGATAGAGAGTTGAGGGATAGTCGTAGAAAACATAGAATGCGGAGGAGGAACGATAGGGAAGCACAACTTGCCACGGATCTGTGAGAGTGTTCAAGTCAACCTAGTGACGGGGCTTCCCTAATTTCTACTCGGGCCACGGTAACAGGCGACACGGGTTAATCCTCTGTGGTGAAGGAGAGGAGTTGGTATCGAGATGCAGAAATTCTATGTTAGCGGAAGAAGGAGAGGCAGAACTGATGCCGGACGTTGCGCCCAGTCCCGAAAGCACAGCGGCCAGGAAAACGCATCGCCGTGCCCCTTACGGGGTATCGAAGTTGCAGACGATTTGAACTGCCATGCATCTGGAACGACTCAACTATGAACATAAATACGAGGGGCGGTCAATAAGTTTTGCAATTCGGATTTAAGGAAACGAGATACGAGGAAAAGTGTTTTATTATTTTTCAATATAACTACCCTCGACTTCAATGCCCTTGCGCCGCTTGTCCCTGAGGCTTCGAATTCCCGACAACCAGAAATCTCTCGACTGCTGTTCAATCCACTCCTGGACGGCGAGCTGGACATCTTCATCGTCCCCAAACCGGCGTCCACGCAGTGCAGCCTTGAGCTGGCAGAATAAAAAGTAGTCGCTAGGGGTCACATCTGGACTGTAGTGGGGATGGTTGAGCTCCTCGAATCCGCACTCGCGCAGGGCAGCTTATGCAACTCTGGCCTTGTAAGACTTTGACGTCGTTGAAGTCGATCATGGGGCGTGAGGTTTCTAGGGACCCAACGGGCAGAGACCTTGGTCATGGCCAAATTGTCGTGGATGATGTTGATAACACTTCCATGTGATATTCCAAGTTCTCACTCGATTTCTTCGACCTTGACCCGTCGATTTTCGAGAATCATCCTCTCCACACGGGCCACATTGTCCTCGTTGGTCACGTCTGACGGGCGTCATCTTCAAGGGACTCACGACCATGGCGGAACTCCCTATTCCAGCGAGCAATGGTTGCATAGGAAGGGGCGGTGTCTGTGTACACTGCAACCATGCGTTCATGGATCTCTTTTGCATTCTTGCCTTCCTTGGTCAAAAATTTGATCAGTGCGCGGTGCTCAACCTTCTCCATTGTTGAAAAATTTGTGACTGACGATCTGCGATCAGCTACTGCTTCTTAAATAGACGAGGTAGGAGCGTGCGGCTGCAGGTCCTGACTTGTCATAACTTGTCCTAACACCCCCACAAACAGCCATCCCCTTTCCTCTGTTTTGCCTTACCGATTCGCAAAACTTATTGACCGCCCCTCGTAGAATTCCCTTGTAAGGTAAATTTTTTTAATATATTTTTTTAAGGGGCTATCTGGCGACTTTGTAAGGTAAAAACGTGTAAAAACAAATTAATGCATTCATGGAGTAAAAATTTGAACAAATAATCTGTACTTCTTATACGACTTTATTCCTATAGGATTCAAAAGCGCCGTCCCATTCTGAGTATTTGAGAGTTATGGAGTTTGCTCGGACGTCCATTTATCCTTGATAGTTTTCACTAATTAGCCCTTTTTCAATCTTTCGCTTCCTTTTCCATTGTTTGCCATGCCTAATAAGATCCAGAAGTTAAACCGCATAACACCAGGGGCCGGTTCTCTTTGGGAAGAGGTGCCAGGAAGTATGTTGTGACACTAAAGAGGAATGTTAACTACAAGAGTAAAGAGTTTACCCTTAAACTCTACAAGAGTAGAGAGGTTACCCTTAAACCCTACAAGAGTAGAGAGGTTACCCTTAAACTCTACAAGAGTAGAGAAGTTACCCTTAAACTCTACAAGAGTAGAGAGGTTACCCTTAAACTCTATGCCAGGCCACACTATTCCGGGTAGGCTTAAAGTGCAGAGTGACTTGAATAAGTTATTGGCTTGGGCTCAGAGGTGGCAGATGACTTTTAACCTTGAAAAGTGCAGTTATTGATGCGGGAAGGAATAATGGGGAATATGGCTATAAAATGGATGGGCATTGGCTGAATTCAGTTGAGGATGAGAAGGACTTAGGCGTAGTAGTAGATAGGTCACTGAAGTTTTCAAAGCAGTGGATTGAGGCCAAAAATAGAGCAAATAGGGCGCTAGGATACATAAACAGGCATGTTAGCTACAAGAGTAAAGAGCTTATCCTTAAATTCTACAACTCGTATGTTAGGCCACATTTAGAGTACTGTACACAAGCATGGTCACCACATTTTAGACATGACATCAACCTGCTAGGGTTAGTACAAAGGAGGGCAAAAAGAATAATACCTTTCCTGAAGCACCTTGAATATGGAGATAGACTGAGGGTACTAAATATGTTCTCATTTGAGAGAAGATGTGTGAGGGGAGATAGGATTGAGCTTTTTAAAATCTGTTCTTGGATGGAGAAGTTGGATTTTAGCAAGTTATTTGAGTTGGAAGGTAGTAATAGGACTGGGGGTCACCATTTAAAAATTAAAAAACAGAGGTGCAGGTTGGATGTTAGGAAATATTTTTTTCACCAATAGAGTGGTAGATTACTGGAATAGTTTGCCATCTGAGACGATAGACAGTCCAAACTTGAATGTATTGAAACGCAGATTAGATGATTATATGGGGAGGGAGGGTTAACTTTTTTTGTGGGAGGGGGGTGGGGGTGGTATTCTAGATTCATTCCTGTGGATGCAGTTTTTTTTAAATTTTTGTGTATTATTTATGGGTGATTTGGATTTTAACGAGCCTTGATGATTTTTTTATTACGCGTTCTTGTGGATTGTTTAAATTGTAGATGCATGATCTGACACAATCCACTGGGTGCATTTTGTGGATGAACTTTGATAGGCATTTGTGGCTTTTGTCATCCGTGAAATTATGTTATGTTAAACAACGTTCAGGTGGAACCTTCGTCGCCCCGAGGTAGAAGGAAACTGTTCAAAATCAGAGGTATGTGGATATAGATACACATCGGCAGGATTACTTGGAACAGTGTGTGTGTTGTGCTGCGAAGACGGGAGAGGAAAGAAAGCAGTGTTGTAATTGGCTATGTGTGATGAAAAGTCTCGAAAGCGGTGTTGTAATGGGCTATGTGTGTGATGAGAAGTGCAAGATCTACCCACCCGAAAACAGGGCTGAGCACAGCTAGTAGTCAGGTCTCGACGTGCGGTGGCGTTTGTGTCCGATCTTGCCGGGATCGAACCCGGTACCGCGACGTTAGCGGACCTACGCCGTATCCACTCGGTTAGCGAGAGCTTCCTTACCATTATTGTTGATGACGATGATAATTATTGGGAGGCGATAGCGGTAGATGGTTTCGATTTCCATGGCGCTGAACCCGAAAGCAGAATCCCCTTCCACACAAATAACGCGCGTTTCTGGTTCGTACGCGTTGCACCACAACGCAGCGGCAATTGCGAATCCTAAACCAACACCCATGGTACCGAAAGTACCAGCATCTAGCCGATGGCGGGGCGATCTGGAAAGCGAGAAAAAAAAATGAAAAATGCCATTCAAAACTCGTGCATGAATTGGGGGGTGAGGCGTGGGTAAATACCTCCGGGGGTGCGAAGGAAAGTTTCTTCATATCGCAACAGTTTAAACACTCATAGAAGCAAAGAAAAATAAGTGAATGACAGCAGGGACAGAGGAAAATAAAATATGCAGACAAGGATAGATGGATGGATTGCACAAAGGTCCCTTGGCGCTCAATGCTGGGTGATTGCGCCGTCAAAGCAGACAAGGACCATTAGACCAAATCTTCCCGACCCAAAATGCTGGAGTCTGAAGGGCAATTTTTCAAGAGTCCTAAGTACACTCAAGAAAGAACGGGGCTTACCTGCACAAACTCGAACCCAAAGTAGTCTATTACATCGCCTAATGAGTAAATGTTGAGTCAATAAGATATGGCAAAGATAGAAGTGGTGGCAGAATCATAAAACCACCTATAATTATCCCCTACACTTACTACATTCCGCAACCCTAAGACTTTACTGGTAGTGACAAACTGGGCAACGATTGTATCACCAAACCATCCCAAACTCGCCTGTTCAGGAGGTAAGCTCTTCCAATATCCATTGTGTTCGCTCCTTCCGATACAAAAAAGCAATTGGGAGGAACCACTTCTTGGACGGCGCGAAATGTGGTGTAATAATTGAGGGGTACACTCTCGTCTTCTTCCATCTCCTACAAAATAATGACAAACCCTTTTTTCAAAAAATAAAATAAGGAGCTATATCTACAAGTACCAAGAACAAATTGTATTATTCAAGGTTTAGAAACGATTTCACTCTCCATGTGATGGTGTCAATCGAGTGTGGTAGAAGCGCGTTAAATGTATAGACGTAAATTGGTGGTGGGGGAGTTTGATTAGGAGGGAGCTTTTTTTTATATATAAGACCTCCGTAGAGTGACTTAAGTGATCTTGGATCGGAGAACTTGCCAGACATTCCCTAAATTTCCACATTTTAGCATGTGGACCAATATATCATCAATTTCAGTTGCTTTATTTTTCATACTTCTCACAGCACTAACAACCCTTGCTTTATCGATTTTATACCCATATACATACAGCTTCTGAATGGGAATGTAAGAATGGCAACTGGGGGAAGTGTAGGGGATGAGTAAGATAGATTTAATCCACTGGGCGTGTGGATCAAGTATTTCTCTTAAAAAAAAAACTAGGTGAGAAGGTAATAAATTGAAGGGGCGATATGGGAGTTTTCTTAGTTGGGTGTAGGAGCCGGGTCACCTCCTACACGACAGGACTATCCACCCAGGCTTCTTAATCGAAACCTAGAAACACAGCCAGGACAGCAAGGCTCCCTTTCAAACAGATAAGAATCGCGATGCTTTGAGGAAGCAGGGTGCGATCCGCCACAATACCACTTGGGTTTGTAGGGTACATCTTTATCGCGCGTAGTCTTGTAACGGTGGTCACAAATTTAGGGATGCCTTCACTTAGTAAGGCTACAAGTTCTATTCATATGACCAAATGGCCAAAGCGGTGACAGTAGTAGCATCTTAGCTATAACTGCACGAATTCCTTCATACACGCAATTGCGATACCAACCGGCACGCACCGACTCAGGGAGGCTAAGTCGAAGGTGACCAATAACGTGGTGGTAGGTCTATATACCCCTCTGTCCTTCCTCACCATTCGCTCGATCAGGTCTTCAGTAATATCATCAATGGAGTAGTCCACGACTTCTCTGGCATAGACCTCTTTTGCGAAGTTTAAGGTAGTATGGGGTTTACCTGACAGGTGTGCCATTGAGTGACCGAAGATCACTCAATTTAGCACTTTGGGCAGGATTGGTCACATTGGTTAGAAAGATCCTGTCCGAGAAACGGGACAACCCCGACGATGACAGAGTATGTGTCCTTCGGACAACTTAGTTCAGTCAGATGTAGGGATGACTAGGAACCGTTTGAAGCCGGCGAGCTCGAATACTACTGGCAGCCTCTGAATGAGGGAGCAAGATGTTTACATGGCTCCACTCGTGTTATCTTTCCTTTCTTTGACAAGGAGGTTGGGTTGCCACCACTTTCACTTCAACCTACAACAGCCCCCTCCGCAAATAAGATCAAGTGGACCTGCGTCGAACGACGAGTAACCGGCCCGTACCTGGGGGTCCTCCGGAAGAGGTAAACCCTTTGTTTTTTTTTTCTCTTTTCTGTATTTAGAGGGCGACCCTCTTACTAATCCTCGACAGGACGTCCAGGAGCCAAAAATGTTATTTACCGCAAATACCCTGACCATACATTTTGAGTTGTTTGGCTTGCAGCCAACAAAGCAATAAAGATCGCCCACCAAAAGCAGTATATCCTTATGTACCCAAGAACAGTTGCAAGGATGGTCAGCTCATTACATGCAGGAAAAGGGTAATGGAGCATAAACCACTGATCCCATTAATCATAGCCAACACTCAGGACCCCTCAAACCTGGTCTCTTGTTTATAGTTTTTCCAGACGCTTCTCTTCTGACACGGCATGATGTAGCTGATCAGGTCCTTGAACCATAGATACAAGAACAGTGAATTGGCAGTTGGAGGTTTTAAACAAGGTGCAAATGAGGAGCCCGTTTCTCTAGGTAGAGATCCTGGGTTTTGACAGTTCCTTACATTTGATGGGAAGGGAGGAGACAAAGTCTCCAAAAGGTCAACTGTGTTAGGGTTGCCCATGCCAACGCTGAGGGATCAGAGGTTTAGGGTTACCTATATAATCGCTGACGCCATCAGAGGTTTGAATGAATGAAAAGATGGAGATTTTAAAGAGGCGCCGATGAGGTACCGAGAGAGAGCACCAGGTTCTCTAGGCAGTGACTGTATTGGTGAGAGATACCAGAGCCGACTTGACCTTTTTTTACGAGTGATTGGTTAGCGAAAGCTGAAGGTCCTCAAAATGTCGTGCCCGTGCTATGATGGCTCTCGGACCAGACTCAGGGCCACCCAAAGACCTATATTACCTAGCGGACGGTCCTTGTTGGCAGCCCAAAGGCCACAGCTCACAAAATAGGGAAAATTTCATTCATCCTTCATCATCATCATCAATACTGACACTAACCCCCCCCCCCCCTCCATCATTTCCCCCCACTCAATTTGACCTTTCATAAGTATGGGAGTCCTACCTAATGTAGCCCCTCATTCACTTAAGGTTGATCCTTGGGTACAAATTCCCTTAATCACACCTACCATACGCAATATCATCCACTTCCTCATTCAGTCTCTTTTAAACACACATAATCCACCTTTGACCCGGCCTTCCATCCCTACAAAGATAAATTATCCTCTAATTTTGAAATATAAACTAAACAAGGTTAACAGAGCTCAATTTTTCCAACTTATGACTTTCAAAACTTTCAACGAGTGGGGCAATCTGACCCATAGTTAGTTTTCTTTTAATAATTCCCAGAGTAACCTTGCTCGGACCTTGGCAATTATATCATTCGGAAGAGAATGGAAAACAACATAAGGGTTTCAAATTTCGTTATAATCGGACAAATAGTGACAATGTTATTGCCAAAAAACACATTTAAAAGTAAAATGATTACCACCCGACTGACATAGTAACTTATAATAATATTTATAAAAACCTGGTGTCATCAACAATTCCAACCATACATACTCGAGAAAAGGCGATGTTTGCTTCCATCTTCTGCCGAAGTTGTTTGAACCATTCTGCATAGCTGTGTGGGGACGCTTTGCACCCACTATTAATTAACTGTTTCATCACACTTTTGATATCCCCGCACAGCGTTAGACTCGTGCCTACCGAGGTGTAAAATTCCTCTGGGTAAATATCGATCTAAAGAGAAACAAGAATAAAAAGCAAATGCGAATGATCTAAAGAGAAACAATAATAAATAGCAAATGCGAATGATCTAAAGAGAAACAAGAATAAAAAGAAAATCATATAAAGAGAAACAAGAATAAAAAGCAAATGCAAATGATCCAAAGAGAAGAAGAATAAATAAAAAATGAGAATGATCTAAAGAGAAACAAGAATAAATAGCAAATGAGAATGATCTAAAGAGAAGCAAGAATAAATAGCAAATGAGAATGATCTAAAGAGAAACAAGAATAAAAAGAAAATCATATAAAGAGAAGCAAGAATAAATAGCAAATGATCTAAAGAGAAACAAGAATAAAAAGCAAATGCAAATGATCCAAAGAGAAGAAGAATAAATAACAAATGAGAATGATCTAAAGAGAAACAAGAATAAATAGCAAATGTGAATGATCTAAAGAGAAGAATAAATAACAAATGAGAATGATCTAAAGAGAAACAAGAATAAATAGCAAATGCGAAAAATCTAAAGAGAAACAAGAATAAAAAGCAAATGATATAAAGAGAAACAAGAATAAAAAGAAAATGTGAATGATCCAAATAAAAGAAGAATAAATAACAAATGAGAATGATCTAAAGAGAAGAAAGAAAAAGCAAATGAGAATGATTTAAAGAGAAACAAGAATAAAAAGCAAATGCGAATGATCTAAAGAGAAACAATAATAAATAGCAAATGCGAAAAATCTAAAGAGAAACAAGAATAAAAAGCAAATGATATAAAGAGAAACAAGAATAAAAAGAAAATGTGAATGATCCAAAGAAAAGAAGAATAAATAACAAATGAGAATGATCTAAAGAGAAACAAGAATAAATAGTAAATGTGAATGATCTAAAGAGAAGCAAGAATAAATAGCAAATGTGAATGATCTAAAGAGAAGCAAGAATAAATAGCAAATGTGAATGATTTAAAGAAAAACAATAATAAATAGCAAATGAGAATGATCTAAAGAGAAGCAAGAATAAATAGCAAATGAGAATGCTCTAAAGAGAAGCAAGAATAAATAGCAAATGTGAATGCTCTAAAGAGAAACAAGAATAAATAGCAAATGAGAATGATCTAAAGAGAAGCAAGAATAAATAGAAAATGAGAATGATCTAAAGAGAAACAAGAATAAAAGCAAATGCAAATGATCTAAAGAGAAATAATAATAAATAGGAAATGCGAATGATCTAAAGAGAAACCAAAATAAAAAGCAAATGATATACAGAGAAACAAGAATAAAAAGCAAATGCGAATGATCCAAAGAGAAGAAGAATAAATAGCAAATGTGAATGATCTAAAGAGAAACAAGAATAAATAGCAAATGAGAATGATCTAAAGAGAAGCAAGAATAAATAGCAAATGAGAATGATCTAAAGAGAAGCAAGAATAAATAGCAAATGTGAATGATCTAAAGAGAAGCAAGAATAAATAGCAAATGTGAATGATCTAAAGAGAAACAAGAATAAAAAGCAAATGCGAATGATCTAAAGAGAAACAATAATAAATAGCAAATGTGAATGATCTAAAGAGAAACAAGAATAAAAAAAAATCATATAAAGAGAAACAAGAATAAAAAGCAAATGAGAATGATCTAAAGAGAAGCAAGAATAAATAGAAAATGAGAATGATCTAAAGAGAAGCAAGAATAAATAGCAAATGATCTAAAGAGAAGCAAGAATAAATAGCAAATGTGAATGATCTAAAGAGAAGCAAGAATAAATAGCAAATGAGAATGATCTAAAGAGAAACAAGAATAAAAGCAAATGATTTAATGATATAAAGAGAAACAAGAATAAAAAGCAAATGCGAATGATCCAAAGAGAAGAAGAATAAATAACAAATGAGAATGATCTAAAGAGAAACAAGAATAATAGCAAATGTGAATGATCTAAAGAGAAGCAAGAATAAATAGCAAATGTGAATGATCTAAAGAGAAACAAGAATAAATAGCAAATGAGAATGCTCTAAAGAGAAGCAAGAATAAATAGCAAATGTGAATGCTCTAAAGAGAAACAAGAATAAATAGCAAATGAGAATGATCTAAAGAGAAGCAAGAATAAATAGCAAATGAGAATGATCTAAAGAGAAACAAGAATAAAAGCAAATGCAAATGATCTAAAGAGAAACAATAATAAATAGCAAATGCGAATGATCTAAAGAGAAACAAGAATAAAAGCAAATGATTTAATGATATAAAGAGAAACAAGAATAAAAAGCAAATGCGAATAATCCAAAGAGAAGAAGAAGAAATAACAAATGAGAATGATCTAAAAAGCAAGAATAAATAGCAAATGTGAATGATCTAAAGAGAAGCAAGAATAAATAGCAAATGTGAATGCTTTAAAGAGAAACAATATTATATAGCAAATGATCTAAAGAGAAACAAGAATAAAAAGCAAATGATATAAAGAGAAACAAGAATAAAAAGCAAATGCGAATGATCCAAAGAGAAGAAGAATAAATAACAAATGTGAATGATCTAAAGAGAAGCAAGAATAAATAGCAAATAAGAATGATCTAAAGAGAAACAAGAATAAAAAGCAAATGTGCATGATCTAAAGAGAAACAAGAATAAATAGCAAATGAGAATGATCTAAAGAGAAACAAGAATAAAAAGCAAATATGAATGATCTAAAGAGAAACAAGAATAAATAGCAAATGAGAATGCTCTAAAGAGAAGCAAGAATAAATAGCAAATGTGAATGCTCTAAAGAGAAGCAAGAATAAATAGCAAATATGATTACGAATGATCTAAGGGAGGGATGGACAATACTTTTCAGCAGCAAGGCACATTGAAGCTTATACAAAGCTTTGCGGCCGCACTTAAACAGTTAGATGCAAATTTCGAATCCATCTAAGTTAATTGCAATTACGTTTGTACATTTGTTTACATACACCTCATATAGATAGAGCTACACATTAATAACTATGGGTAATTTTTTTACATAGTTTTGCCACCCCGTTTTAAAATGTTTGGAGACTTATATCAGAGTGATGACCTACAGCTTAACGTGGAATCTGAACCACGAATTACAATTATACATCACATGATCATTACCCAGGTCCTGTCTCCCATCCAAGTACTAACCACAGACAACTTAGCTTAGCTTCCGCGACTGAAAGAAGAGAGTGTAGATAAGTGTAATGAGAATAAATATTTATAAAGTATCGCATTTCTTTTAAACTTTTATCTATGAATGAAATATATTTTTTAAAAATGACTGAATTAAGAATCTTAGCATTTACCTAAAAAAAATTAATGAGATTTTTGGCAAAGGGTCAATAATTAGTATTAAATATTTTGTTGAATTCTGAAATGAGACGCGGGCCGAACTTTGACCACCTATTCCTTATGGCCTATCAAACCCAAAGTTTCCGATCATTTTTCCTTCCATACATTGGCTTAAACATCCTCCCCATGCAATAAGCGGTGTCATACGCCAATGGCATAGAATGAAGAAGAAAGGTCTCCAAGCCAGCAAGGGTGTTATGTGTGATGGGTAAACATGCTGCAGGTGACATTTGGAGGATTGCCCACTCCCCGCTGACAAACCACCTAGATGGCTTTCCAGCCTAAATGCTTTCAAGAGGATCTCCACACATTTCTAATTCCTTCCCTTTTTTTTTACATATATCTCCTACCAAACCTGGTAGGGATTCTCTCTTTGCTTTCATTTTAAATTAAATTAAAAATATATAAACTCAAATATGGTTGTTTTCCAGTCATATCTATACAACTCTACCATACACCAATTCACACAACTTGCTAAGGCTTACACCACGCATTTCCAATCAAAGCATCTTTTCAGGCAAATATACTTAAGCAAATCTCCCAAATCCTCCTCCTCCCCTTAAACGCCTATTATTTCTATATTACCAATTCCTTTTCGCATTCAACACACGAGAATAATGCAGAATATGAATCTAACTTGAAGCTAGTTGTGGCTAGTGAGAGTTCTAACCCAATGGAAGGTCAATGAATCGATTCATAGCATTACTAAGGAATGGCTGAGGTAACCTTTAATCACCTTTTACTATCCCCAGCTGACACTTGGAAGGTTTGAGTTGTACTCGTCCTCTATACAAGCATAGCAAATTGTGGAAAAGGAGCTGGGAAGAGAAATTTTAAGACGGGTGAAAGGGGGATAGTTAAAGGCCGATGGGTATTCTACAACTTGACACAGAAACCAAGAAAGAAATCACCCACTGATGATACACAAGAGTGAGAAGCAGAGAGGACAGAAAAAAGAATGGCGTAAAAGATATGCGAGTATTGGTGAGATAAGTAGAGGTTAAAGTTCTGTAGAGATTCCTACTCGTACATAATATGTTGTATAGTAAATTCTAAGGTGTCAAAAACGTGAAATAGAACAGTGTTTAAAAGCTGTACTTCCTGAGTGAAATTACCGGAGCTCAGAATTCACTCTGTATTTTCCTAAACGCGTTCTGTGAGTCACCAACCCCGACCTACCTAAAAGCGTTCTCACCTTTTACATTCTTGGTGTGTATCATGAGGTGTGTGGTAAAGTGAATCGTTTGTAAGAGACGTGATAGGAGATCTAAGGCTGAGAAAAGGAATTCCTGACATAACAAGACGCCTCGGTCTTGTTTAAATGAAAATGTCATGACCAGGCTGAGGTCTGTAGTGGCACTAGAGGAAAAGGTAAGAGTAGTTTCCCCGATTCCATCTCCCTACATTTTGCCCCTCCTATGCATTGATGTATGTCAAAACACACACTCTGTAAAATATGGTTATGATAATAACTTCAGAGGGAGGCAAAAAAGTGACTGCGGTCCCTGGGAATTAGCTAACCCGCAACCCATCAATCAACGAGCCCCCCAAATTCTAATCTGGTACTCCAGGCTCCTCCAGATGGTGGCATACCTGAATAAACTTGACATCGCGACGGAATCTGGGGGGTCTCCCGAAATGGAGGATCCAGTTAAGTCTTGCTCCAACTAAGAGAATAACGTCAGCCTTGAGCAAGGCGAGGGTGCGAGCGGCGCTGACGCACAAAGGATGAGAGTCAGAAACGACTCCCTTACCTGAGGTAAGACAAAATGCTTTAAATGTATGAAAGGGGGCGACGATAATCACCCCGGTGGTAACACGTGGGTATGGCTTGTAAACGCATTCCCAGGAAGAGCGAAAAAGCTTATGACCGCAATATAAAACACCTGTTAAAACAAGGTCAACAGACCTAAGTCGCATGCTCTCAATTCTTCTCACTTATGACCTTACCACCTTCAAAACTTTCAAAAAGTGAGGCAATCCGACCCATAGTTAGTTTTCTTTCAATAATTCCCTGACTAACCTTGAGAGGACAGTGGAAATTATATTATTCAAAAGAGAATGTAAAACAACATAATGGGTTCAAATTTGGCTAGAATTGGCCGAATAGGTACGATGTTGCCAAAGAACTCATTGGAAAGTGAAATGGTTACCGACCGACCGACCTACCTACGGACCAATATAGCTTATAAGAGTCTCATGCACCCGACTAAAATCCATAATGACAAGACTAGCATTAAAAACTATCAAATTAAATAAACCTGGGAAATGAGAAAATACTCAATTCTCACTCCACATTTGACTTTAATAAGCTAAAAAAAATGCCATTCAATTATAATAGGAAATATTTGACAAGCTTTTTTTTACCCATTGGCGTTGGCAGAAATGGAATCGAGGTCCTTTGGATCCATTCTGTCACTTCCTGCTCAGCCCTCGCAAACGCCGCCCCTTTCCCGATAATTGCCAGCGGTGTTTTGGCATCCTGAAGAAGGTGCGCTGCTTCCCGTACAACCGATGGACACGCGAGAGAAACAGGAGGCTCAGGTACCCTGAAAGGAGTCAAACCCATTGGGTTGACGCGTGTTTTTCTAAACCCATTAATGTTGTTGCGGTGCTCCCCAGGGGGGAGGGGGGCAGATGAAATCCGCTCCCTCTGACCGCTTAGGAGATTAAAGGAGAAAGTCTTTGATCCTCGGGAGCTGTAGGCTCGCCTGGGCCCCGGCGCAGGATCACGCGACCTACAACAGTGTCAGAGTGGAGAAGGTCAGCCTCCTCCAAAAAGTCGTATAGTCCGTGAGTTTGTGTACACGAAATTGTCCTGAATACAAGGGACAATCGGTCTTTTTCATTGTGGTAGCCCCTCTGGCGACAGCCTACTTGGGCATAAGTCGCCGTACTCACTAGGCTATATTAAAAAAACAAACAAGGATAAAAAGATATGCTAAAAACAGAAAACAAAAAGGTAAGAAGAACGAAGCGCGCTGCAGCGTCAGGGATAGGCCCGCCTACCCCTGGTCTCTTCGATCGAACCCCGTCAGCTCTCAAGAAGGGTGCCACGTTCTCCAGAGATCACCATGAGGGGTTATAGCGAAAGAGATTCCGAGATAAGATAAAGAATCTGCTAATAAAGAGCCTATACAAGGCAGCTCCTATTATCATCACTAAGTTCCGCCCCGCCTAGTATCATCCATTAATCTATCCAGTCAAGAGGGGGGGGGGAGTGGGTGGACAGGACAGAATAAGATATGTAGTTTTCTTCCACTTTGGTGAACCCGTTAAAAAATGACTCGTATAATCACCTTGGAAAAACCTCCACCTGCCTTTGGGCCAAGGTTGCTCGAAGAAAATTTCCCGGTAGATCGATGTAGGCCGGACCGGGTCTCCCGTACGCGGCTTTCTTGAACGCTTGGTGGACAATATAAGGAATCGCCTCGACGCTAGAAGGACGAGCCGAAAATTTGCAGTATGGACGACAAGCCTCGACCTAAGAATTGCCCAATTGTTAGTTAACATCACTTGGTTGTTGTTTATCGCTCCCCAGGGGGTCTCAGGGTTGTTTTGTTTTTTTTAACTCTAACCAGCAAGAGAAATGACGCGACCACCTCATCTGGATGCAACATAATTTCCACGCTGTTGCAACAACCTCCCTTCAATCTAAACTGTTCCCACAGGACAGACTCACTTATTAGTGGTAAAGTTGATAAGGGTCTACCGGACGAGCTGTAGGGATCAAGTCTTTCTCCCTAAATCTCCCAAGCGGTGGGAGAGATCCGAGATCATCCCCCCTCCGGGATATAAGCAATAAAGAAAGGTGAATACGTGAATGGAAAAGGCAGAATTCGCAAAATGAGGCTGCCTGGGCAGAGAAAGGAAGATACGAACCTCCCAAAACGAGCATACAAGATTGACTCCAACCTATTTGGAGGTTTAGGTCTCTCGTCAAATGCCTACTGTCCCCCGCCTCGGATTATCCATCGCAATAATATTCCATAATTGAGATGGATAAGCCGATGGGGGACAGTAGGCATGCGACGGAAGACCTAAAGTAAGTGCCAAAGGTATCCATGGAAATCCACCAGTACACTAATAATTATTAAGATCGCAAACCTGGTAGATAAGTAGTATATCCACGCCTGGGTGCCGAGTTCGACTACCAGCGAGAGCGGACGCGAAAGATCCCGTTGCTCATAGGGGGCTGAGCTCATCCCTGTATTCGGGTGGGTAGATCTTACACTTCTCATCACACACATAAACACTGCTTTCTTTCCTCTCCCGTCTTCGCAGAACAACACACACACACTCTTTCTGTTCCAAGGAATCCTGCCGATGCGTATCTATATCCGCATACCTCTGACGGCGGAACAGGTTCTTCTGCCCCGGGGCGACGAAAGTTCCACCTGAACGCTGTTCGGTGTCAACACATAATCCTTTCTGGCACCTTTTCCCAAAGAGGACCGGCTCCTGGTGCCCTCGGGCTCACCACCAATTGTCATACTGACCTTATGTCTATTTCATTATCCAGTCGGGATCAGCCTAGATAGAGGCATGTTGGCGAACCATCACTACTACTACTACCGTTACCGAACTCACCTTTAATCTCTAAAAAGCCATCCAGGTACTTTGGTGAGAACGAGTAATAGAAACTTACAGGCCACTGGAGTAGAAACATTTCTTTTATTTGAGGAGCCCATCTGGCGACGGCCTACTAGCGCAAAAGTCACCGTACTCACACCACAGCCTACTAATAGGCTAAATTAAAAAACAAAACAAATAAAGATAAAAAAAGAACAAAGGCTGAAAAAAGGGAACAGCAGAAAAAAATAAAAACAAGATAATGCAACAAGGAAGCGCGCTCCGGCATCTGGGATAGGCCCCTCCCCCACCCAGGAAGATGCGACCTACAACAAAGATGAAATAAAATGGAAGAGGCCAGCCTCCTCCAAAAAGTCGTATAGTCCGCAAGTTTGTATGCACGAACCCGTCCCGAGTACAAGGGACAAGGGGTAAAGACCCCGCTCGTCCCGAGGTAACGTGCGCGAAGAAAACACAGACTGGAACATTCGACAAGAATGTGCCGAACAGTCGGGGGGCGGGGGGCAACGCATTCGTCGCAGTAAGGCGCAAGAGAGCGCTCCATCAAATGGCGGTGCGTCCCACGAGTGTTTTTGATTCGGAGACGACAGAAAGCAACCCGAAGCCGTCACGGCATTAGGGGCGGGTCTATGGGAACAGGCGCGGCGCAATGGCATGTAACTTTAAGTTTCCCTCGACCATCCCCCGTCTTCTTTGCCAAGGAGCCCGAAAGCAGCCCGTATTCCTGCCATGTAGTCGGTGTGAGGAAGAGCGAAACGCTGGTCTGGTCGCCCAGTCCTCGCGGACGCTTTGACGCCCTCATTCCCCGCAATTCCTACATGTCCAGGAACCCAGCAGAAGATAATCTCGACATCCGCCCGGCTCGCCAAAACCGTGGCGTCACGGATATCGCGAACCAGGGGATGCGGAGATTCCAATGCCCCGAGAGCACTCAGGGCGCTTTGTGAGTCGCTATAGATCACAATCCGGTCTCCGAACCGGGCACGTCGCGTAATCTCCCGTACCGAGTGGTGTATTGCCACCAGCTCGGCCGTGAAGACAGACGCAGCGCTTGGCAGAGCCCCGCTCACTTCAAACAGAGGGGATAGGGCGTGGAAACCGACCCCCTGGCACGGTTCCAACGTGACACAAAGTGTGCTCAAAAAGGTCGGACGCAATACTCCCGGCGCTGTACAAGCTTTGGGAGCAGAGGTGTGGTGACAAATAGTCAAAGGTGGTACCCTCCACGGTGGCGTCCTGGGCAAAACCAGGGGCGCCACCGGCCCGAGAGCTATACAGGGTGTCTACTGTCCTTGAAAAGCTCTTGAATTTAATTTTTGCCCTTGAAATCTTTAAAAAGTCCTTAATTTGATGAAAAAGCTAGATGGCTCTTGAATTTAAAAAATAAATCATTGAGTGATTGTTCAAATTTGATTTTTCAAATTCACTATATATATATACTTTTTAATGTCTATTAGGAAAATAGTAATATTATAAGTTAATATTTAAGTTAATCTACTCACTAATGTGAGCGAACATATGTATGCTTTGGATGCATTGTATTTTATGATGGATGCTCGCTATACTTCTGTGACTGTCGCTTGGATACCTTTTTTTGCACTGGTGAGTTGATTTTGGTTATGCTTTGCTTATAACCCATTTTTCCCTTAAATACCTCACCTTCATCAATGTCCCATAATGTTTATTGCACTTTTTTATTTTTTTGCTATTCTATGTTGCATAATTTTACTTGTGTGGGGTACAGTTGGCTTTCTGGTCAACTGTATGTAGCGAAGACCGGCGCCCACTCAGGCCCCAGCCTAGGTCTTTTTCTGTTTTCATTTCACCTGCCCTCTGCTGTCCTGTCAGACCCCTCTTCATTCTTCAGGCAAAGCTTGGGTGCTTTGCCTGAAGAATGAACCCTGAACTGAATAGTTTGTACCCAATAGTTATAGCCATTATATACCAATTTCTAGTCATAGTAGTCTCTTGTAGTTACTTAATAATACTTGATGCGACATATGGATAACTTCTATTTATTCATAATTATTTATATTTCTTATAAAATGATTTTTTTTTCTATCTGGCAATCACTTGTAAAATTTTCATTCAAAACATTTGTTTCAATTCATGGTGTGTACTTATATATTTTTTCTTTGTTGTAGAAACTTTTTGGCAATGAGTCCAAGACGCGCTTCCTCGTTTCAAGAGCATTCATTGGCTTATTGAAGAGTCTCCCTATCGCGAGTGGATTATAAAAGGCAAACATCCAACAGACATACTGTAATTTTTGCCAAAAAACAATATGCTTTCTTTCATGGAAGAAGCGGCTTTGAAGAGCCATATGAGATCTGTCAAACATATGGTTGTCATTGCCGCTAAGAAAACTGCTGGGTTGCCAAGCTTCTTCCATCATTCTTCTTCACATATTTCTCCCCAAGCTAAGGAAAATCCAAACAAAGAAGCCTTTGAACAACCAACAGCAGAGCTGTCCACATCAGCCAGCCCAATGCAGAAATGTCTCATAAGCAGTTCTGTTACTGAGGCTGAGGTTCTCTGGTGTCTGCACATAGTGATGACTCACTCATCGTTGCAAACTGGGGCTTCATGGGTAAATTTGTTCCCTATAATGTTTCCAGACAGTGATATTGTTAAATCTATGCATCTGGCCAAAGACAAGATTAAATACATGATAATGTATGGTATTTCTGTTCATTTTGCTGGTGAATTGGCCAAAGTTTTAGCTGGTAGTTCCTTCTACTCTATTTCATTTGATGAGTCCCTTAATAAGATCACACAACATGGTCAGATGGATATCCATGTCCGTCTCATGCAGGGGAATAAAATCATTACTAGATACCTTACTTCAGTTTTTCTGAGCAGAGGAAGAGCTGAAGACTTGCTCGAAACTTTTAATGAATGGGGTATCAAATCTCGACCAATCAAAAATTATTCAGGTATCAATGGATAGCCCGAACGTTAACCATAAGTTTCTGAGGCTGTTGAATGCTGAAAGAAGTGGCAATTCTCCTCCTCTACTTGATTGTGGCACATGCTCATTGCATGTAGTTTCTGGCAGCCTCAAGTTTGCTGATGAGAATGTTTTTTGGAATGTTGGCAAACTTTTGTCTAGATTATATTATGTTTTCAAAGATTCTCCAATGAGACGAACATTGTTTTTGCAAGCAAATGAAGTTCATCAATCAGATTTCCCTATGAAATTTTGCTCAACAAGATGGGTAGAAAACACAAGAGTTGCACAAAGGGGCGATTAGTCTTCTCCCCAAAGTCAAGATGTTTGTTGAAACAATCAAGAATAGTCACGAAGAACCAAAAAGTGCATCATATGTCACAATGAAAGAGGCTATGTGCAATAATCTTCTATCTGCTAAGATCGCTTTTTTTCTGAAGATTTCATCGGAATTGGAAGGATTTCTGGTCTGGTATTAAAGTGACTCCCCAATGATGCCAATCCTTTACGAGAATTTGTGTGTCATGCTGTTGACTCTCTAGCTACGTTTTATCAAGATTTAGTTGAGGGAAAATCCTTCAAGCAGCTGAGGTGTCTGGATTTAACCAATCCATCTCACCAATTACCTGCTGAAAAAGTGCATCTCAGCTTCGCTGTTAAAGAAGAGATTAGAAAATTTCAAGAACGTCTGATCAACACTGACATTCTTCAGTTTCGAAAGGAAGCAGTGAACTTCTTCATAGCTGTAGTGAAAAAAAAAGGCTTCAACTGTTTGAATCCAAATGTGATGTTGAATACATCCAAGTACGAGTCCAGGATTGAGACCTTCTGAGAGAACTTGTGTCTATAGAAAAACTGTCTGAAAAAGCTGCTGATGACATCAAAACAGAGTAAAAGCGATTTGTCACTGACAATAATGTCTGCGAATCAAATAAAAAGTTCTCCAGAGAAACTAGTCTTGATGCTCATTTTGAGCACTTATTGCAAGTAGCGAATTTCAAGGTAACCTCCCTCTTCAAGAGCTTTATTTATGAGATATTGTATCTCACTCACGGACAAGCAGCTGTTGAATGGGGTTTCAATATTAACAAAGAAATCTTAGTCAAAAATCTTCAACAGAAGTCTATGATTGCTCAGAGAGTTGTACACGATGCCTTGGTTGCAACTGAGAAGCCTTTAACTGAGTTTAAAGTGACTAAGTCACTTATGCACGTAGTTAGGAATTCTTCAGAGAAGAAAAGGGCATACAAAAAATTACAGGTAGAAAATACTATTCAAAATTTAAGTGATTATAGAATAGCTAGGAATGAGTTAAATAAGATTATAAAGAAGAACAAAAGGGTGTCCTAGAAAGTTCTTTAGTTACTATAAAATTAATAACAAGTCTGGCAGAGTTAAAATAGGACCTATCAAATATGAAGGGGTTGTGAGAGAAACTGATGAGGAAATAGTTGAGGTACTAAATGGTCATTTTGCATCAGTATTTACAAAGGAGAAACTAAAGTCTTATGTATAGTACTCATGGGTCAGGGAAAGAGGTGTTTACTACCATTAGTGTGGATTGGAGGACAATAAAAGGACTAATAGGTGAGTTAGATGCTACCAAGGCCTCCGGCCCTGATAATATTCATTCTAGGATACTTAAAGAAGGGGTAGAAAGTATCTCAATAGCTCTGGAGAAGTTGTATACTAGGTCACTGGAATATGGAGAAATACCCGATGATTGGAAGAGAGCGAATGTAGTCCCCATTTTCAAGAAGGGTAGTAAAGAGGATCCAAATAACTTTAGACCGGTTAGCCTAACTCCTGTAGTCTGTAAAATTCTTGAGAAAATAGTTAAAAAAGGGATTTGCCAACATCTAGAGAGGGAGGGGTTAATCAGCGATGCTCAGCATGGGTTTAGATCAGGTAGATCATGTTTGACTAATTTACTAGACTTTCTGGAGTTCGTAACAAATCAAGTAGATAAGGGAGAGAATGTAGATGTAATTTACTTGGATTTTAGTAAAGCATTTGATAAGGTACCACATAGGAGACTAGTTCATAAATTAAAAATGATTGGCATTTGTGGGGGTGTTTCAAATTGGATAGCTGAGTGGCTGAAAGACAGGAAGCAAAGGGTAGTGCTAAATGGTGTAAAGTCAGAGTGGAGGGATGTTATCAGTGGGCTTCCTCAGGGATCAGTTCTCGGTCCATTATTATTTGTCATCTATATAAACGATCTTGGGGAGGCAGTTAATAATAAAATGTTAATTTTTGCCGATGATACCGAATTAGCAGCTGTAGTTTAAGATATTGATGATAATTTTAAAGTGCAGGAGGATTTAAATAAATTGTTATCCTAGGCACATAAGTGGTAAATGACTCAACCTTGATAAGTGCAAAGTTATTAACATGGGAAAAGATAATAGAGAATTTAACTATGAAATGGATGGGCATTGGCTGAGCTGAGTAGAGGATGAGAAGATCTAGGAGTAGTAATAGATAAGTCATTAAGGTTTTCTAAGCAGTGTATTAAAGCAAGAAATAGGGCAAATAGAGTGCTGAGTTTCATTAAGAGAAATGTCAGTTACAAAAATAAGGAGGTTATTCTTAAATTCTAAAACTCTTATATTAGGCCACATCTAGAGTACTGTATACAGGCATGGTCCCCACATTTTAGACACGATACTAACCTTCTCGAGTCAGTGCAATGGAGGGCAACAAAGATTATTCCTTCCCTGAGGCACCTTGAATATATAGATAGACTGAGGGTATTAAATATGTTCTCGTTCAAAAGGAGGTGTGTGAGAGGGGATATGATTGAGCTTTTTAAATTTTTTTCTGGGATAGATAAATTGGATGTTAGCAAGTTTTTGGAGTTAGATGATGGAAATCGGACTAGAGGTCACCACTTGAAAATTAAAAAGCAAGGGTGTAGGTTGGATTTAAGAAAATATTTTTTCACCAAAGGAGTGGTGGACTTCTGGAACAAATTGCCGTGGAGGGTAGTAGGTAGTCCAAATTTAAATGTATTTAAGAGTAGGTTGGATGAGTTTATGGGGAGGGAAGATTGTGATGGTTCCTAAGTTTTGTATATATTAATATTTGTATATATCTATAGCTGCATGATTTAGTTCTTGACAAGCCTTGATTGGTGATACCCTTGTTTCTGGACGCAATCCTCTGGATGTAGTTTTCTTGGGAGTTTGGGTGCCTTAAAAAAGAGGCCGTTTGACTCGGATGACCTATGATGGGCCCTTGTGGCTTTTGTCATCTGTAATATTATATTGTGGGGGACTTTGATTTTGTCTTCCCCTGGCGGTGGTGCTTTTTGTTTTTGATCCGCTTGCGTGGCTGGTTTAAATTGTATATTGTGGGCGCGTGATCTGACACAATCCTATGAATTGTTTATAAAGTAGTTGCATGATCTGATATAGTCCTATGTGGGTGGGTTTTGACGGATGCGGATGACCTTTGATAGGCCCTTGTGGCTTTTGTCATCCGTGAAATTATGTTATGCTATGTTACAAAGAAGCTCTTGAAAAGAAAAGGAAGCAGGACAAAAATCTTACAGACATGGAAGCCAAGAAAAGATGAACTGATGCTCTGATCAAAGAAAAGATGAGAAACAGATTAAAAATGGATTTTGAAACAAAAATGAGTTTTCTTGATAAGGAAATTATAATCATCAAGCATGATTAAATAAAAAATTAAATTAAAAGGTAACCTCTGAATCATCAATGTTCATTCTGTTTTGTAATACATTTAATTTTCAATTAAAATATTTCAGATTTTTTTCATAAATGCTAAATGATTCAGTGTTTGGGGGTCATTTTGAAACAAAAAATTCTTTGTTATGAACAGTGGAAAGTAATGGATATTTTTGCTAAGTATAATTTAGGTAATTGTGTGGCTGAGTAAAAATAAATGCTTTAAAATATATTTTTATACCTGAAAATGGAAGCATTTCCAAATGTAGGTACTAAATTTTCAGGAAATGGATAGTTTATGATGATAGAAATTATTTAATTAAAAAAATGTCTCATAAATGTAATAAAACATACAAGGGTCGTGTAACTAATAATTTAAGGAAAGAAAGCAATAGCTAAAACCAATCCTTGATTATTTTTAAAAAAGTACTTGAAATCCCTGAAAAGTCCTTGAATTCAAAATCACCAAACAAGTAGACACCCTGTTATACCTAGCTCTCAAAGGAGTTTCCTAGCCCTAAAGCCAAAATTTAGGGCTTAGGGTATGACTGGCGTCTCTCGGCAGCATAGGCACCGGGCTCACGCATACAGGCGAATCATGCACTGTGCACGACGCAGAGCGAGTGGCATCTCCCCAGCATCGACCAACAGGCTCTCAATGGGGGAATTGCGGAAGGCACCGGTCGCCGGGAGAAGGCTGGTGTGGTGGATCGAGTTCACCTTCCGCAATACATACTCGGTTGCGGATGCATAGAACTCACATCCCTAGTCAAGCTTCGAACGAACAAAGGATCTATAAAAAAAGTAAGGCAGTACCAGTAGCCCTATCAGCACTGAACGTCGCAGTGCGAAAAATATCCATGGCGCGCTACAAGAGACCCTAAGGCTACGAATATCAGCTTCCCAGGTGAGGCGTCGGTCAAATACAAGACCAAGGAAACAGCCCGAGTCCACCACTTCCAGGCTCACTCATTGAGAAATAAGTCTGGGTCAGGGTGGAGCCGTGGATGGCGGCAGAAGTGCACCACCTTGGTCTTGGCCAAGGAAAACCGAAGCCTGTGCGAGAGAGACGCGGTTCAATGCCTGTTGGAGTCGACGCTTCAGAGTTGGCATCTGAGCCGCGCCAAAAGAGATTGAAAGGTCGTCCACATAGAGTGTAGTGAGAACATCTTCCGGCAGCACAGAGGTTATGCCGTTGATGTTCAGGGCAAAGAGTGTGACACTGAGGACACTTCCCTGCGGGACACCCTCTTCCTGCTCCATTGGGCTGGAGAGGGCTCCCCCCACCCGTACGCGGCATCAACGATCTCGCAAAAATTCAGATATAAACATTGGGAGGCGTCCCCTCGCCCCCATCGTATAGAGAGTCTCCATGATACCGTATCACCATGCGGTATCATAGGCCTTTTCCAGATCGAAAAACACCGTGGCAAAATGTTGTCTACGAAGGAAGGCCTCGCAAACAGCATTTTCCAGTCGGAGCAGAGCATCCATGTGGAATGGAACTTGCAGAAGCCGCACTGTGCAGAAGACAGATGGCCTCTGCTGTCCATAAAAAAGCTAATCTAACATTTACTAATTTCTCCATCAACTTGCACACGCAGGAGGTTAGAGAGATTGGGAGGAGACTGACAGGGGTAAAGTGATCTCTCCCCAGTTTGTGAAAAGCGAGCGCAGTAACGATTCACCAGGAATCTGGGAGGATACCCTCTACCCAGATCCTGTTGAATAAATGTAATAGAGGGGCCATGCCTCGCTCACCCATGTCTAACATGGCGTACGGGACCGCCTCAAAAACAAGAAATCACCAATGAGGAAGACGGAAGGGGGAAGGTAAAGATTCACATTAAGAATTACAAGAAGCAGGTAGTAAGGTCAAACTGAGAAGATGGAAAGGGGTAAAGGATTGAAAGAAATGGAGATAGCCTAACGAGGGAGATTATAAGACATGATGAGCGAAAAGTGGGGAAAATACAATGTACATAACAGAGCAGTGACAATTAAAAAAAAAATAATAATAAAATTGGGGCCACATAACTAAAGATTGTATATAAAAAAACTAAGAACAAAAGTCAGAACTAATTTCTTTAAGTATTAGTCTTTTAATTATGGCATCTATTTTATATAAGCCAGGGGAAAGGTTAAAATTATCACATTGGCTTATAAAAGCACATTCAATGATATTCCTTTTTATAGGGTCATTGGAACGATAATAAATTTTGCCGAGTTCCAGTTAATTAGATGGTCCTTATCTGACATGTGGACAAAGAAGGCACTGTTATCTTCCCCTCTTCGGACATTATATTTATGTTGATTTATGCAAACAGAAAGTTGTTTACCTGTTTGTCCATAATATTTACTTAGGCAACCAGAACACTCAACTGAATAAACTCCCCCCCTCAACTATTACAATTATTACGTACTAATAAGTTCTTAATGGTCATCTCATATTTAAAAGCAACAGAAATGTTAAAGTTATTCAAAAGATGGGGGAGATCACTAAAACAAAGAGAAAAAGGTAGAACTAAAATGTTATTACTATTAAAAGGGAGAGTAGGGACAGTTTGATAAAATGTCTTTTTAGCAGAAGAAAGACAGTTTTGAAGAAACGGGTAAGGGTAACAAAGTTTATGGCCAATTTCAAAGATATTGGAAAATTCCAAATCCATATATTCCAGGCTCACAACTTGTAATGCCCGTAGAAACATAGAAGACAAAACAGAACGTTTAACTTTAGGGCTGTGAGAAGAGTAAAAATGAATATAAGAATTTGAATTAGTAGGCTTACGAAAGATAGAGTATTTAAAACCTGTATGAGTTCTATGAATAAGAAGATCAAGAAAGGGAAGGGTTCTATTATTTTCCAACTCGTGGGTAAATTTAATTGAAGGGACGAGACAATTGAGTCTGGTAAGAAAAACAACATCTTTGGAATTAGGCCACAAGCAAATGACATCATCAATATACCTGTACCAAACGATCGGGGCATCAAGGATAGTAGGGAGAAGTTTTGTTTCAAAAAACTCCATATATAAGTTAGAAAGGACAGGTGAAAGACAATTACCCATGGCTAATACGAAATTTTGGAGGAAATATTTGCTTTCAAATGAAAACTTACAGTTTTTGGTACAGAGGGAAATGAGTTTCATGAAAGTAGTAACTGGTACCGGCAAGTCATAATTTTGCAGATGATCATTAAGGAAATTGAAAAGATCTTCAATGGGTACTTTGGTAAATAATGAACAAACATCAAAACTAACAAGAGTAAAATCATTAGAATAATGAATAGCATTAAGTTTAGAAATAAGGTCGTAACTATTAGTGACATGAGAATGAGAAATGGAACCAACTAGTGGAGTAAGAAATGAAGGCGGTCTTTCATACTTTTCTTTTGTATATATACCTCTAATATAATATTATTTCTTGTAGTTATCCTTGATAAGGAACTTAATAAAGTTTGAAAGTACTTGGAAACACCTTTTCATTTTTTCCTGCGGGACATTGCATTCATATATATATATATATATATATATATATATATATATATATATATATATATATATATATATATATTATATATATATATATATAGACTCATTGTGACTATATTTATCCCTACTTTTGTAAATAAAGGACTGTATATCATCAAATTGTGTCGATTCTTCCTCAGGGTTAAGGCTCATCAATTCTAGGAGAAGGTTGGAACATGGGGTTAGTGTTGCCTTCGGTATGCTACATTTGGCGCCAGAATAAGGACCTTGAGATCTCAAAACTAGAGGAATTGGATTTAATTGCAGTCCACCTGTATATTGGTAAAGTACAAGGGGCGGTCAATAAGTTTTGCGAATCGGTAGGGCAAAACAGAGGAAGGGAGATGGTTGTTTGTGGGGGTGTTAGGACAAGTTATGACAAGTCAGGACCTGCAGCCGCACGCTCCTGCCTCATCTATTTAAGAAGCAGTAGCTGATCGCAGATCGTCAGTCACAAATTTTTCAACAATGGAGAAGGTTGAGCACCGCGCACTGATCAAATTTTTGACCAAGGAAGGCAAGAATGCAAAAGAGATCCATGAACGCATGGTTGCAGTGTACACCGACACCACCCCTTCCTATGCAACCCTTGCTCGCTGGAATAGGGAGTTCCGCCATGGTCGTGAGTCCCTTGAAGATGACCCCCGTCCAGGACGCCCGTCAGACGTGACCAATGAGGACAATGTGGCCCGTGTTGAGAGGATGATCCTCGAAAATCGACGGGTGAAGGTCGAAGAAATCGAGCGAGAACTTGGAATATCACATGGAAGTGTTATCAACATCATCCACGACAATTTGGCCATGACCAAGGTCTCTTTCCGTTGGGTCCCTAGAAACCTCACACCCCATGATCGACTTCAACGTCATCAAAGTCCACAAGGCCAGAGTAGCACAAGCTGCCCTGCGCGAGTACGGATTCGAGGAGCTCAACCATCCTCCCTACAGTCCAGATCTGGCCCCTAGCGACTACTTTTTATTCCGCCAGCTCAAGGCTGCACTGCGTGGACGCCGGTTTGGGGACGATGAAGATGTCCAGCTCGCCGTCCAGGAGTGGGTTGAACAGCAGTCGGGAGATTTCTGGTTGTCGGGGATTCGAAGCCTCAGGGACAAGTGGCGCAAGTGCATTGAAGTCGAGGGTAGTTATATTGAAAAATAATAAAACACTTTTCCTCATATCTCGTTTCCTTATATCCCAATTGCAAAACTTATTGACCGCCCCTCGTAGTTTGGTTGATTTTCCCCTCCTCCTATCCTCTTGTACTAACTCAGGAACAATGGCTTCGGGTGAAAGTTTGAATGAAGAAGTAGTGCGATTGAGGCTGGAGTTGAGGAAGAAAGAAGAGGAGTGCGAAATGTTGCAGGGAGTGATTGAGGGAATGAGGAATGAGATGAAAGAGATGAATGAAAAGACTGACAGAATGAAGAAGGAAATGGGAGACCGACAGGATCAGACTGACCAATGGATGCAGGACTTGTATAATTTGATGACAGGGGCTGGACCAGCCCCAGGACCTACGACAATGACTCCTGCTCCGACTGAAGGGATTCAGCTGAATGGAATGGATGGGAGTGTGATTGAGTCTTGGAAAGATACTGTGAGTGGTAGGAAAGAGGGGGAATGGAAGAGTGGAAAGTAAGAGAGGAAGCAAGCATGGCTCTAAGGGTAAGGATAGGAAGGTGAGAGGAAAGAGTGTGGATTCGCTATACTCAGATGAGGGAGAGAGTGACGATATGATTGGAATGAATGAGACCGAGAGTAGCTCTTCGGAGAGTGAAGTGAATGTGGGGAAAGGAATTTTGATTAGGGAAGTGCCTAGGATTGATAAGTTTAGATTGCATGTGTGAAAGAGTATGGATGAGTTCTTCAGGGATTTTGAGCGGTACTGCAAGCTCAAGTACCCGCAGAACAAGGGTCACTGGGTGAGTGTTCTGGGAGATTGTTTGGATGGGAAAGTGTCGGAGTTTTTTCGAGTGATAACGAGTGTGGGTGAGCCGAAGTATGATGTAGTGAATAAGCGGATGATTGGACAGGTGAAGTGAATGAAAGAGAGTGTGAAATATAAGAGTGAACAAATTTGAGAAGGCACATATGGGTAAGAATGAAGGGATGAATATGTATGCACATAGGCTTGAGAGTATGGCAAGATGATGGAGTGAATGAGTGTAAACCACTGATGAAGTTTCTGGACACGATCCCGCGAAAGGTGAATGAATGGCTGAGTGGAAAGAGAAAGGAGAGAATGAGACTGACAGGTGAACGGTTGATGTGGGAGGATGTGTTGGAGCTGTTGGAAGATGGACAATTTGATGATGAAAGTGATCTAGAAGAGGATGGATGGTACAGTGTGAATGTTGGGCATAAGAAGCCCAGGAGCTTTCCTCAACCCCAGCAGTTTGTCAGCTACAGGGATGCCCTGAAGGCTGCACCAGCTGGAGTGATGTCGAGCTTCCTGGGCCGGCAGAATGGATGGGTAAATGGAGGGTGGTTGAATAGAAGGGGACAGATGAATATCAAGCATGGAAACAGGTATATGAGGGAACAGCCGAGGTATATCCCACCGAATGAGAGGCAGAATGGAGTGAAAAGGAGTGTGTAATGTCGTAGGTGTGGACAAAAGGGACATGTGCTGGCTGAATGCAGGTGGACGTCTGGTGCATGTTTTGCAAGTGGAAAGAAGGGGCATATGGTGAAAGATTGTCAGGAAAGTATGAAGGAATGTTTCAAGTGTAAAGAGAAGGGCCATTTGAAGAGAGACTGTCCGAAGTTGAATGGTGGAGTGACTGCTAGAAGGGGTATGAATATGCTTGTGGTAACTGTGGAAAGGCTGGTCATTATGCGAGAATGTGCCATGATCAGAGAAATGTATGTAGCTATTGTGCAATGGAAGGACATTCAAATGAAAAGTGTTGGATAAGATTGAGAGCGCAAGGTGTGAATGGAAAGACTGAGTCGAGGAAACTGAATCGTGAGAGGGTACCGGGTGAAGTATCCTCTGGGGGTGTGAGTGTGAAAGATGTGTTGGTAGGTCTGTCTAGTGTGAAAGTACTGTCTGGTAGGAACTACAAGTGTCTGAGTGTGAAGGTTGAATTGAACGGGATTGAGCGTTTGGCTTTAATAGATTCTGGATGCAAGATGAGCTTGGTATATAAGGATGTGTATGACAAGTTGAGTGAAAAAGCCCTCCTGTCTGAGTGTAAAGGTAGTTTGGTAGGGATTGGTAGTATGAGAGTGCCTGTGATTGGAATGATGAGGTCACCTGTTCGAATGCATGGTATGTTGATGAATGAGTGTGAATTCTCTGTGATTGATAAGGTGAGTAGTGAGTATGGTGTGATTTTGGGGTAGGATTTTATGAAAGTTAACCGTATGGTTGTGCATCATGCTGGTGATCAAATTGAGAGAAAGATTAGAAAAAATGGGGTGTATAAGTTGTATGTAGGGAAAGATGGTAGTGTTTTGAGGAGTGTGTTTACCGGTATTGAAGTGACTGCTATGGAGTGTAAGGCTTGTGAAGGGTGAAAGGGTGTCTGTTAGAGTGAGTTGGAGTAAGGATGTGAGTTATAAGGTAAGACATGTTGCTTGTGTGTTTGATGGCTTGATGAGAATGAATGATCCTTTTGTATGTGTGCAGGCGGACCCCAGTGTGAAAGGGTAGGTGAGGGTGGATCCAAGTCGGAGATGTACTGGGTCACCTCTCCACTGTCAATGAGTTAGCTATGGATGATAGCACGGATGTCAGGGTAAATGTTGCGAATGAAAAGGCGTGTGAATGGATGTATAATGAAGTGGGAAGGATGGTGGAATTGGATGGATGTTTGACTGAATACGAAAAGGAGGATGTATATCAAATGTTGTTTGAACGAAAGGGGGTCCTCAGTAAGGGTGATCTGGATTTCGGGGTTGCAAAGCTTCCGGAATTCAAGATTATCTTGAAGGAGGACACTCCAATCTATCAGTGGGTGTGAAAATAAAAGTAGCAAAGTGTGAATGGCTTGCGAAAGAAATAGAATTCCTTGGACATATGGTGAGTGAGAATGGGGTACGAAAGTCTCCGAAGTATGTTGAGAAGGTGCGAATGTTTTCAAAACTGGTGACTGTGAAGCATCTGAAGTCATTTTGGGGTCTGATTGAATTTCAGCGAAAGTTTATACGTGATTGTTCTGGTGTGAGTAAGCCTTTGACTGAGTGGATGGGCAAGAAAGGTAGTACGATTGTCAGGTGGAATGATAAGATGAATGAGGCGTATGAGAAACTGAAAGAGGCAGTGGCTGAAGATGTTGAATTGGCGTACACAGATTATAGTGTAAATGCTAAAATGCTTGAATTGTATACAGATGTGAGTGGGTATTGTATGGGAGGTTTTCTGATGCAAGAGCAGCGTTTGAAGGAGAGAATGTCAGGCGAGTAATTGGGTATGTATCCAAGTCTATGAATGCGGCAGAGCGAAAGTATTTGACTGTGGAGCACGAGTTAGCTGCAATAAGGTATTGTTTGAAAGTGTTGCATCCGTTCTTGTATGGTGTGAGGTTTGTGATTAAGACTGACCACTAACCTCTTGTGTATCTGCAGCGTATGAAGTAGGATTGCAAAGACTTTGGAAGATTGAGTGATTTTGACTAGGTGATTGAGTACGTGCCTGGTGAATGAAATGGAGTGGCTAATTTGATGTCAAGGTATCCTGATACAAATGATGAAAATGTGTGTGGAGTGAGTGATCCTGACTATTTGCCGAAAGAGATTATGAATGAAAAGGAGAGTAAGGGTGGTGGTGATTCCTTGTTTGAGAGTGTATGGAATAGCTTGCAAGATTTGAAGAGTGATGGAGTAGATGTGAGAGTGCCCGATAGTGTGGATGACTTAAGGAAGGAGGTAATGAGTGAAGTATGTAGGAAGCCTGAAACTATTGGTATGGCGAAGGTGCGGAACTTTATGAAAGAATAGAGAGCAATGTGTATGCAAGGGGTCCCGCCGTTTCAGGAAGTGTTGATTGTAGTGAGTTGTTTGTATGGAGTGATTGTTTATGTGCACTTTGGTGGTGAGAGGCCAATTGTGTACAAAGATGAGAAGGTGAAGGATTTGAATGCTAATGTGGTACATCTGTAGTGTTTGAGCGGTGTGCACTACAATTGGGTGATCGAAAAGTGTTCGTATATGAGGGAGAATGATTGTCTGGATGAAGATGATTGTGTGGTGAGTGATGATGTGGAAGTTGATGATGGTGTGGATGTCGGTGCTGATGTTGGTGTGATTGTTTCTTCTGTGTATTGCAAACATGGTGGACCTGATATGATGGAAGCCAGAGTGAAAGTTGGTGAAAGGTTCTTCTGTGGTTTGATTGATACTGGTGCACAAGTGTCGTTAGTGAATGAGAGGATTCTGAGTAAGTATGAAGAGTTTAGATGTTGCGAGCATAAACTTGTAAAGTTATGGATAAGTGGATTAGGGAATGGCATGATAGTGGCATGGGAACAGGTTAGTCTGAAAGTGAGTTTGGGTAATGGTGTGAATGCGAAGCATGACTACGTGATTCTGAAAGATGAGCAAATGCCGTGTTGTTTCTTGCTTGGTGTAGACTTTATGAGATTGAATGATTTGTCTTTGGATGCTTATAAGGATTGTATTATGAAAGGTGAATGTGAGGTGATGAAGTTGAATGAGTGTGCGAAGAATGTTGTCAATTTTGCAGTATGATTGAGTTGATCATGGATGATGAGAATGAGGTTTTAAGTGATGATGATATTCTGGAGATGCAAGAGATGTGTCCTTTTGTAAGTGAGTTGAAGAGGTGTGTGATGATGTGTGTTGATTTGAATGAATGGCCTGAGTGATTTTAAAAGGTATGCTAAGGATTTTGTTGTCTGTATGGATGTTGTATATTTTGTGAGGCATGTGAAGGGTGGTGATGATATGTATGTACCTGTGATGTCCTTGGTTGGTATGATTGGTCTGGTGAAGGTTGTGCATGATAATTATGGGCATATGGGTAAGTTTAAGCTGTGGGAGTGTATGAAGGAGCGTTTGTTTTTAGAACTGTTGTGAATGATGTTGCGACTATGTGTGAAAGGTGTCAGAAGCGAAAGGTGCAAGGTATGCAAGTGAAACCACCGATGTTGAAAGTCGATGCAAAAGAACCGTTTGAATTGGTAGTGATTGATCGTGTGTCTTTGGGTTGTTATGGTAGATCATAAAAGTAAGTTTGCATATGCAGCGCCTGTGAGGGATAAAAGGAGTGTGACTGTTGCACGTGTAGTTGACCAAATGTGTGTATGGAAACCTAGGAGATGTCTGAGTTATAACGGGCCTTAATTTGTAGGAGAAGTATTTGAACGGATGTTGAGAGAGAATGGTGTGGAGCATGTGAGAACAACTCCGTATGTACTGTCTTCAAATGGGTTGGCTGAACAGACAATAAGAACCTAGTGTGAGATGTTGAGTATGATATTGAATGACTGGGATGTATGGTTGGGAAGAGTGTTGTGGGCGTATAATTTGACTGTGCATAGTGCAACTGGAATGTCCCTGTGTCAGTTTTTGGTGAATTTTGAAAGGTGGGTGAAAGATAGGTTTCGTTTGAGTGAAAGTGAGCAGAGTGTATGGCGTGAGGGGCATGAAAAGTTCTGTTCATTTGAATTAGGTGCAAAAGTATTGAAGGTGAAAGAAGTGAAGGGTTGGTTGAATGTGTTGAAGATGAGTGAAAAGTTCGATGGACCATATAGAGTTGTGAGAGTTTGGGAAAATGGGGTGACGTATGTTTTGGAAAGTTTGAATGATGGTATGACTGAGAGAGTGCAGGCTTATCAGAGTCAGTTAAGGAGATGGAGAGAACCTCCTGACTACCTGGTGAGTCATCCAGTGTATGAACTGTGCAGAGAGAGAGATAAGGTGCATGTTGATGAGAAGGAATATGGATCTGTCTGGGAAAGAGTTTATCTTGGTCTCAAGGAGTAGAAAGCGTACAAAGAAGAGTGAAAGGAAGAATGCAAGTATGAATGAAAGTAAGTCTGAGCAGAGTCTTTCTGGTATGGGGGAGCTTGAGAGAGAGATTGAGTGTTTGCATAAGCAGGTGAGTGATTTGGCTGGTGTAAGTAAACAAGTGAGTGAGCTGCCTGTGCCTGATTTTTCTGGTTTTGGGAACAGTATGAATGTATGTATGATAGTATGTTTGTCCAGAGTGAACCTAGTGTGGCTGATTTTTCGAGTTTTACGAATAGTAGGGGTGAGTTTGATGTAGTGAATAATGAAGTGGCTGATTTTTCAGGTTTCTGGTGGGAACCAGTCAAAGGAGTTTCTGGTATGTCTGTTGAGAATAGAGGGGATGTGAGTGACCTGTCTGTTTCGCAAGAGTGTGCTTTGAGTTTGATGAGGGCTGTGAGTGAGGAGATGATGAATGGAGGTATGAAGAGTGAAGGTTCTGAACGAAAGAGTTCTGTCGAGAGATGAGCAAGTTAGTAATGAAAGCAAAGAGTATGGTGGATGACATGATTGATAGCGACGAGGAGACTGACAGGACAACTGACAAACAACCCTGACGATTGCTATGCGTAGCCAGGGACCAGTAGATGAGTGTGAATGGGTGCAGAAGGGTGCAATTGAGTATAAAAGGTACCGTGAGTAAGGATTGAGTGTATTGTGAATGACTGTGGTCGAATGGCCTAAGGAAGGAGGGGTGTGGTGGAGCGAATTTAAGTGTGCTGTGAAGGGCCATTCTCCCACCCATTTCCAAATACCCTCTCCCTCCCTCTTTAAGAATGTGTGTATGAATGGAAATGTTTTTTTGTTTTATTTTCTTTTTAATATATGTATTTGAATTCATGTTGTATTAAAATGTTTTTTTTCTCTTTCTCAGCTTCTAAATGTTAAATATTTTTCTGAAAGAGCACTCAAGTAAACAAATAGATAAACATTGCCTGCCTTTTGTAAGAGTGGTTAGAATAAAAAAATTTGGAAAAAATTTAAATCAAATTTGATACGTCTTTTAATAGAAGTTCGTTGCGGATGGCTTTAATAGCCTAAAGACATGACTGGATCGTGTAGTAAATTGAGCTCGGAGGCTCAATTTTGGTCACAAGAGTGACTGCAGGCAAGTTTTTTCCCCGGGGTACCGGCAAATTGTAAACCATGGTACCACATAAGCTAACTCCTTTTGTTCATCTCTTGTTTTGTATTTGTAAATTTTTTCCGACTGGTAGTATTCAAAGATAGGATTGTTTTTTGTATATGTATATTTGTAAATATTTTGATTGGTAGTATTGGCCAGATAGGATTGTTTTTTCTTGTATATATATATATATATATATATATAAAATAGGCTCATTGTGACTATATTTATCCCTACTTTTGTAAATAAAGGACTGTATATCAAATCGTGTCAATTCTTCCTCAGGGTTCTCAAGGCTCATCAATTCTAGGAGAAGGTTGGAATGTGGGGTTATTGTTGCCTTCGGCACACTACAGCTTCAAAACCTTTGACTGAGTCCAGCCTTGGGTGGAGCCGCAGGAGCCGAAGCTCCTTTGGTGCTGTTTTCCTTTCGGAGGGTAACTTTAGGAACCCCGGAGGATGGCCCTCACGACCACCTTAATCGGTGTGTTGTCTCCTGTGAATCTAACGACTCGGTGAAGGCGTGCAGCCGTTTCGCCATACAGGAAACAGTCACGCCTGGGGAGGGTGGTGGTGCCCTGGTTTTAGCCAAGGATGGGTGTGAACCCTTTGTGCCACCAGCTCTGCCAAGGGAGAGCAGGCACGTGCGCACCAGGACTAAGTCAGTCTCACGAAATGAAAGAAGATCCATAGCCTGAACCAGCCAGGATTTCCTTCTTCAGGAGATACGCTTCACATTGCTTCGAGGAAGCAAGGTGCAGCTCTCCGCAATTGACACACTTCACCATACATGATAAGGACTTTCATGCACAGCCTTGAAGCAACCTTCACAGACTTAGGGTGAACCTGACTTTGACGTGCACATGAACGATTCATATGGCACAAATGCCTTCAACGACTTTTCAGGGGTGGAGCTGCCTGAGAGTGGTTCTAAACAGGGCAAAGGGGAAGTCCCTTTGCCACAAGGGGATGGTGAGAGCGAAGCCCTCCACCAGTCGAAGGGGGTCATCGATTTTCCTCATCATCCCTGACACCTAGGAAGGGCGAGGCCGCGCTTAGAGGCAGATCTGCCTGAGAGTGGTTCTAAACAGGGCAAAGGGGAAGTCCCTTTGCCACAAGGGGATGGTGAGAGCGAAGCCCTCCACCCGTCGAAGGGGGTCATCGATTTTCCTCATCATCCCTGACACCTAGGAAGGGTGAGGCCGCGCTTAGAGACAGATCTCCATGAGCATTCCCACTATTGGATTCTATTGTAACCGTAGTTATGAGAAACAAAATAGAACACATGGAAAGTAGATACTATGACCTCCCAATACCTTGGTAGGTTAAGAGAAAATTCCAGAAAGTGATCATTTACACACACTAGGTCGATCATTGATGGACTTTGACAATCTAGTCCGCCATTCAGTCAAAATTGTCCTTGAGCTTTGACCATAAAGGATGCTGCCAGCGTAGCCACCATCTATGTGTACTGGAGGAAGGTGAGCAGAGTTAACGGCTCAACACAATCCGTACCTAATACTTGACTTAGCCAGTGGTCTTTCGGCCCTTGCAGCAGGTGGGGGCCCCATGGTATACACTGATACTCGATTAAGGCTCATAAGAGGATGAAAGGGCACCGGGCAGCCAGAACCTCTGCTACGAAAAAGCAGGTTTGGAAAGGGGTAAGCGGGTATGTAATAAGGATAACTCTGGACCGGACACACTGCCCAGGTGGGAACAGTCCTCCTGGTACAAAGTGCGGGTAGAAAAGGTTGAAATAATAATATTAATAACAATAACATAATAATAATAGTTCAAGTCAACCCATTGGCAGTGCCTCCCTAATTTGCACTCAGGCTGGACGGATGTGCATCTCCGCCAGGTAACAAGTGTAACAGACTACACATAGTACCCCTTGCAGTGGGTAAAACAGGGCTATGAGTGTATAGGTAAAGTGGGTAGGCAGAGAATATAATGGAGTGACTAGGCGCATGTATACATGAGGAAGAAGAATCCTAATTTACCAGGAAGTGCAGAATTGTGTGATATGATATGGGTGCTTGGAACCCTTTGAGGGGAAGTTGCCATGACCGAGCCAGAGTCTGTAGCTGATCTATACAGTTGGGGGGGGGGGAGGTAATGTGGTTCCGAACTTTCTCTACCTTTTGCGCTTTCCTATCTTTGTAGAGACAACCAAAGAGTGGAGAAAGTATCAAAGGGACAGAAGAGACCAGGGTGGTCATAGGGTCCGTAAAGATAGCTGAAGAAGCAAATAAGAGGAAGGGAATAAACAAGATTCAAGGGAATTAATACCCCAATTTTAAAATAATAAAGAGAAAGCAAATTAGTTTTATTTACTGCCATGAACCGCTATAGAAGAGGGGGAATGACAAAAAATTACGAGTTTGGGGAGAGAGGTTGCAACCCTCATGTCCATCAAAATGAACCGGCTTGGGAGCATTCGTGAATATGAACTGACCTGAGGGCATTCTTGGAAAGCACCCATAGCCTCTTGGTCCGTGTCTGAGGCTCCCCCTAACAAAACCAGAGGCCAACAGTTCTCCTTCGCATTAGCGAGTCCTCCAATGGCATGCAGCACACCAGGACCCGAGACCACCAAACAGACACCTGGGCGTCTAGTCAGGTACCCTGCAATCGCAAATAAAAGTGAAATAGCATGAAAAATAGGCAATTAACAGAGGGACCAATTGCTCTAGGGAGAAATTGAACAATTTAAAAGAGATGACCATCAAATGGGCATTGACAAACACCAAAGCCTTGAAATACTACACCCATCTCAACCATGACATTTATCCAGCCATAAGCTTCGTTAGTTATGGCTGAAACGAGCCAAGATACCTTGTGATGTCAGAGGTTTGTCTCCACAGCCATACAGTTACAAGCATAACTATCATACACAATTCCTTCCACTTGCCCCAGTGATGCATCTTTTCCTGGTATAGAGTCTTGTTCCAAGTCAATCTAGCATTCTTTTTCAGTCAACTTAGCCTTGTCTTGATCCTAAAACTGGCATATATCACACATCTTAATATGACCTTTTCATATCACAAAGGTATGCAAAAGTTATCTACACACACCACTTCAATCAATACCTGATCATAACTTCATGATTTTCTCAGTAACCGTTGTATGGCATGGTGAGATAGGGTGAGTACCCTGCCAATTTCACACATTTTTTATAAGTTTACTGAGCCCTTCTGGCCATTTCACTGTCACACCCAAGTGAGGTCACATTTGGTTTTCTATGACTCGTAGCTACTACCAGTAAAGGAATATATGGAGCACTTCAAAGCCTTCAGGAAAAATTAACCATAGCAAACTTTTATTTGCAGATTAACATGAATATAAATGAAATAGGGAGGAATAAATGTTATATATGCCCAAAACAATCAACAAGAATTAACAAAACACGTAACATCAGCAACATATAACAAATAAGCAAATGAACTCTGTAAAAATTACAGCAACACCAAACTGATACAGAAAGCTCAGTAGCGTGTCAAGAGCTTCTTGACTGTGGTGAGAGCATTAATTTTTTGAGGCATGCCCTCCTTGAGGGTGCGATACCCAAGGGCTGCAATGCTGTCCCACTCCTTGGTAATGGTAGCCTTCAGTTGCTACCTGGAGGGTGGCTGATGACTTATGGCCTCTTTCAGCTCCTGCCAGACTTATGACATGGGGCATTGACTTGCTGGAAACTTGCACTCCGGGCATTTCTTGAGAGGTTTCTGGCAAAGGGCAGCATGTAATCTCTCAGGACAGCTTGGTACTTCTCAGAATACATAGTGCCATCAGAAAAAGAGAGAGATGACTCACGCTGAACTTGACATGTAGCCCCATACCATTACAGAGCAGCCACCATGCTTTAGTGATGGCACTAAGCACCATCAATTCCACTGATACCCTGGCCTCTGTACGTGTTCTAATGTTGCCTAGGGCCGAGAACTGGAAGGTGAGCTTGTTGGACCATAAGACACGCCACTACTGACACATGGTCCAGTTGCGTTGAACATGTGCCCAAGCCAGTAGAGATCGCTTCTGTTGCAACTTGTTCAGCAGCTTCTGGCGGACTTTACATGACTTCAGGCCTTGTGCAACCAGTTTGCGACAGACTGTTCTTACAGATGCATTAACTTGATTGCTCTCTCTTCATTTATATTGAAAGTTGGACTGCAGTTTTCTTACTATTCGGAAGGCAGAGACTTGCTGTCATATTGTATACTGACCATGGGTCATCTAGAACGAGGTTTGTCTAGGATGTTCTCACTTTCTCTGATCCTCTTCAACACTTCTGCAACACCAGAATGTGATCTGTCGACCCTCTAAGCAATTTGTAGAGCTGAGACCCTTATCGAGCAGCGTGCATATCAAACTTCTTTCATCCACAGTAGTTATGTATTTTTGCCAATATCATATCATTATGAGATCATGTCCACATGGAATATCATATTAATCAACATATAGGATGTGTTATATGAAGACATTTTGACTAAGATACCTCATACTGATATCAGGATTTCATATATTTCATGAGCCTTGCTATTTTAGATATTTGAAAAAAAGTTATTAAGAAGCTTGTACCTTTACTTTACGTTCCAGATGTATTAGACACATGCATGCAAATATACACCAACATATTTGTAGACATAGTGAAGGAATAGGGAAAATTCCAAGTGTCCAAAGACTTTTGGCCCAGGCTGAGGTTACTTGGAAAATGAGAAATATTGCCAATTTATGGATAAAAGTGACACTAATGGTCTCCTCCTCTAAATGAAGGCAATTTAGATGGTGTCAGTCATATGGTTTACCGATTGCTCTACATTCTAGTGACTGGACAATGTAGAGTTTATCAACTGCCAAAGATTCTAGGGACTGGACGATGTAGGTTTTACTGACTGCCTTACATTCTAGGGACCTGAACAATGTAGGGTTTACTGAATGACCTACATTCTAAAGACTGGACAACAGCACTATAGTTAAGATACGGAAGTTATTTGTGGTCAAATTGTAACTACTTTTCCTCTAGGTCCTCATTTTATCATTCATTTCTTCTTCATTTGCTCTGTGCACTTGATGCGAGTGAATGTGTAAAGAGACCTTTTTTTTTTCAATATTTTCTTTTATACATTGTTTTTATTGTTGCTAATCCTCAAGATCTATGGCTGAGGAGCCCATAGACCCTGAGCAAAGATAAAGACTGTAATGATTCTTCACACAGAGCCTTAAAGAAGTATATATTATGTTGTTGGTATGTGCGATTGTGTGCAATGCAGTCTTCCATTTTATGTTTAATTGTGTGGGATGTGACGTAGTTCTTCCCACAGAGCCCTAAAATAGTTTATATTGCGTTGGTGGTATGTGCGATTGTGTGCAATGCAGTGTGGGGTGTGGCATAGCATTTTGCACAAATAATTGCTATGGTTACAATCACCACAGACTCGCAATAACTAGGCCTTGGCAGACATTTATACCATAGGATAAAGGCAATAAAGACATTAGGATTTGGAGAAATAGGAGGTGCGACTGATCGGAGCTAAGAATCTATAACCCAATCCAAGGTCATTGAATATCCATGGGATTATTATAAGTAGTTTCCAATCCAATGTCCCCCTTCCATTTCTTTCATGGGTGAGATTACATCTTACCACTCACAGTGTGGTCTTTGTACTTCCACACAATAGAGAACTAATTAAAATATAAACTGGAAAGTAATTTTCTAACACTTCCATAACATTTGGTTTAAACCAACCAACTCTGTCCAAGTATAGCTTTTATATTCCTTGGCGAATCTCTTTTCAATTCCCCAAGTAATACTTTTCCTTTAGATTGACTCTTTTTTTATGGAAGTTGCATTGATTGATGCATATACGTCATACTTAGCAAGGCTTTTCAATGTCTAGCGATATGGGCAGGGTAAGTAGGAGTGGGAAAGAGGAGGAGAATGAATGTGCAAATATATCAAGGGGACAAATATAGTGGTAAAGAGGAATGAGAGAGTATTTACAGAAAACAGGGAACCATCGACCAGAATTAAACGCAGGTGTTCTGAGTTAGGGCAAGATGAGAGAAAAGGAAAGTGAGAATGAGGGATGGAGTAGACAGGGAACTTAACAAGCCTGTGGGACACAGTGAATGTTGTACGGCAGGTGGTAGAGATAGGAGGGAAATTGCGTGACAAGGTATCCTGGTTAACCTAGTGTGACCCGAGCAGGGAAGGACCAGCACCACTTCTTTATGGTGGGAGCGGTGGAATGATGAAGCTCAGTAACAGAGAGGGGTTTGATGCAGTGAAGTTTGCTAGGCACCTAAGGTATTGTGGATTAGAGTTCTTCATGTATGAATGATCAGTGTATGGAAGGACAAGTGGGGTGCTGGGTCAGAGCAACTTGGTCAACTGCTTCATTGCCAGGCACTCCAATGAGGAAGGGCACTGAGCAGAAGGTGAAAAGCTTATTGTGAGGTTGAAAGCTCAAACAAGAACAATCAGATCTTGTTGATGAGAGGATTGGGATGGCAGTGCTCTGGAAATTAAAGAGTAGCACAAATTCACTAAAGGGATTAAGCAGATAGTAAGGAGGGCCTCTCAGATGCCACACAGCTCTGTCGTGTATAATGAGCTGTTGGAAAGAAAGCAAACAAAAAAAAAAGCGCTGATGTATTATCTCAACCACAATGACAGTAAATGGCTATGGAGTGAATGGGAGTCGTTGGGGAAGATGGATATGACCTGTGACTTGTGAGTGGATAGACACATGGCTAAAGAACTAATAGGAGAACCCTAACTAGCTTCATTTTTTTAACGTACCTCTCTGGCGACTAGTTTCAAGGGCATAAGTTGGCCTAATTAAAATTTCAGTCATACTAGGATACTCTAAGATTTTGACCCCCCCCCAAAAAAAAAACAAAGCAAGAAATAGGAAGCACACTCCAAGGTCAGGTGGATGCCTACCTCCCCCTAACACAGGAACATGGGAACAACACGAAGAGTCAAATAAAATAGAGGAGGCTAACCTCCTCCAAGAAGTCACATAGTCCACAAGTCTGTGTACTCGAACCAATCCAAAGTACAAGGACAAACAGTAGCGACCCCACACTCGTCTCGAGGTAACGTGCGTAAAGATCCCCCAGAGTGTGACATTCAGCAAGAATGTGCCGAACAGTCTGGAGGACAAAGCAGTGGTCGCAGTAAGGTGCAAGGGAGCGCTCCATCAAATGGCGGTGTGTCCCGTGAGTGTGTCAGATTCAGAGATGACAGCTGTCTTCAGAGACTTGCTTCCTTGCAAGAGATTGTTAAGAGATTCTTGCTGCAAATAATATCCGGGGAGGAACTTCGTGAAAAAAAATATATATTGGAGACAAGAGGGAATGAAAGGCCTGAGAAGAATGGGGTCACTGTTCTTAGGAAGTGCCAGTGGTCTTCAGAGGAGGGAGGGGACAATGAATACCAGTGGGGAAAACTGGTGAGGAGAGCATCGGGGGCAAGCAGAGTCTTGCAGATGGCAAGGCGCGCCAGTCCAACAGGGAAGAGGCATCTCCTGCATAGAGGCTGGCTACTGTAGCAAGACCAAGCAAAAGGCCCCTGTAGCAAGACCAAGACTCCAGTTCAAAATTGGATCAAGGCGGGAGAGGGCTGAGGAAAGGGGAGTTGTATACCACAGTATAAGTAATGTACAATGGTTAGCGGCTCATGTACTGTGGGACAGATGAACTAGAAGGTTAAAATGGACTGAGTGGTGACAATGAGACGAGAACACAAAGATGAGTAGTAGAAACCTCCCAGATTGATTCACCGGTATTGCCTTTCTTGATATAAGGTCAGAATTTCATGATGTGGGTTTCGCCGGGGGTGAAAGAGACAAGAAGACATTTTTGCAGCTAAGGAAAAACCCCTGAGAAGCAGACTAATCAACAGCCACAGTGATAGATAGTTGCAGCTATATGATAACCATGGGAAGACATCTAACGCGATAGTAGATCACTAAGTCGTCAGTGTCTACTGTGCCACTAAATGGATAGAGATGATTTTTTTTTTTAGGAGCCCATCTGCCGACTGACTACAGCCTAATACTAGGTTAGAAAACAAAAACCAAATAAAGATACAAAAAAGAGAGGGAAAAGAAAAAAGCAAAAAAGAATGGACAGGGAGAGAGGGAGTGACTGTTCATCTCAAACTAGAAGAGGGCGACAGTTTCTTGCACCAAGAGGAATGGCTAACTTTGGGATAATGAGCTAGACAGTGCATGAATCTCTGCAATGGTAATGCTGTTCATGGGGTTTGGTAGGACTATGTAGGCAGGGACAACAGCAGGGGTAGGGGGACATAAGGGTGCTACCATAAACATATTGCTTAACAGGAGAACTGATCTTGGAGGCTGGTAGAATGGCCTCCATATCTGGAGGGGGAAGCGCAGCAGATCTTCCGGCATGAATTTGATTTTTGACAGGGACTGACTGCGGCTGAATTCAGTTGACCTGGTGGCTGCATTGGCTGAGGATAACCGGAGCTGACTGGCATTTGGTACTTTGGGGGGAAATAAACTCAAAGGAGTTGGGAAGGTGGAGGGTGGGCAGATGAGACCACAATACAGGGCGGGGGGACTGAGAGGCAATAGCGAGCGCATAACCAAGGGACTGCACTTACGACTCAAACCTAAGCCTTCACTCCAGAATACTAGGTGCTCTCCCAAACAGTTTGAGCAGCGTTTGCTTGACAATGGGTAGGGGCAACTCAAGGACATAGCGCTGTCTTTCAACAAAAGCGGACATACCTAAACCCTTTTCATTCAAAGCAAAGGGTGGGGCTGGTACATACAGGCAAACCTCAAATTTTCAGTTGCAGGAGTCACCCACAACCCAGTTAATTGGTGTGTTAAGGGGGACCAGGGAGTTGAAATACAGAAATAGTCTAAGGGTGGGCACCCTTACCTTACTGACCTTCCATTGTAATTTGTAAACCTTTGTGACACCCTAGGGAGAATGATCAAGGAAGTCCTCAACCAGGGTGTCCCGAAGGCCCTTAGCGAATATCTTGCCTTGGCAGCAGTTGAGACAAGGGTGCTGGGCCATGATGGTCACACAGCCAATTATTTGGCAAAGGGTGTGTCCGTGCAACCAGAGGAACAGGATTTGAGTAGTAAAGACCCCCCCCCCCAATGGGGCCAGAAATCAAACATCTCCATTGAGGGTTTAACACAGAGAGTGGCTGAAAAACCCACTCATGATTTGAGGGTAAGGAGGTCGATAGTCTCAGGACCAGAAAACAAGTGACGGGGCAGAGAGTGATTGGGGTTGTATTAGAGAATAAGTGGTGGGTGTTAAGAGGGCATGCATTTGTTTCCAAGTGGTCAATGTGGTTTTGGAAGGTTGATGGAGTAGGTAGGGGATGTTTAATGAGAGGTTGGAAAAGGAAGAGGCGATGGAGATTTCTTTTGACAACTAATGAGGTAGGAACCTTCATCACTCAAGGAAAAGGAACCATTACGTATCAGGGTATGGATACAGCTACCCATCGCTAGGATTTATTGCAAGGAGTGTTGTGCTGTAGAGACTGGAGGAAAGATAGCAGTGTTTGGTAACATCTGTGATGGCCTGTGTAAAATCTACCTACCCTCTCAGGGGCAAGCTCAGCACAGCCACCAATCAGTGGTCAGATCTCTATGTGCGCTGAAGTTTGCGTTTACTCTCACTGTGATCAAATCCCATACCTTGACATCAGAAAGCCAACACCGTACCCACTATGCTAGCGAGAGCTCCTCGACAAACAAGAATAAAATATCTTGTTTTAAGGTTATAAATATCAATTATCAGTACAATAGTAGTGCCCCAAACCACCTGCCCAAGTGTAGAAACTCCTCTGATCGCTTGATACAGGCAGGAATGGAGACCATTACCCCAAAACATTAATCTTACGTACACTGGCCTGAAGGAGAACCCAAACTCACAAAACAGTCACAGAATTTGGAATAGTTTACATCAATTTTCAACAGCAAGCCTCATGACTGGATGAATTAAGAATTTTTTGTGAGTAAACACACCCTCTTTGAATGGACCGTAAGGTCTCCTAGGGTACCTTCTTTCCTTGTAACCTCTTTGAATAATTAAACAGGATTTTGACCTACTAAATACAAAACTGAGCTCTGAAGCATGAAAGCCCCCCCCCCCCCCTCCTGTTGGGAGGTGTCATAATAGTACTACTACTCTGACCTCACCCTTGCTCTCCAATGGGACCGACCCCTGGTGTCAACAGGTTTGATCGAACCTTGTCGACGATCGATTTTTTCTTCTTTTTTTTCACCCATCTGGCGACTGCCTTCAAGGGCATAAGTCACCGTAATTAAAATTCTAGCCTAGTACTAGGCTATTCTAAAATTAAAAAAAAGAAGAGAAAAAAAACCCAGAAGGAACCACGCTTGGCATCAGGGGGAGGCCCAATGATAAGATATGTTTTAGGGCTCTGACCAACATACTCAAAGTGAGGTAGTACTATCAAGTTATACAAGGGCAGCACAATTTCCTTGTTCCAATAACTGAGTCACCTCTTTATGTAACCTAACAGTCGGTGGCCCTTTTTTCCTCTGTCTCAACACATCCAGAGAACTTTAAGTCGCTGCTAATCAGCCACCTAAGGCTTTCTCCACATCAGTGGCCATTATACTCGCCCATGTATAGTCCCACAATGGGTTCAGAAACATGTGCTTCACTGTACACTTCTCTAAGTTGAGGGCATTTGTTACATGGTTGACTTCTCTCCTATCTTGCACAAGTCAGTACTTAACCTCTCGAGGAGTCATCTTCAAACTTGGCTATTTCACTAGATAATTCATCTTCATCATTTATATATGTGATATATCTATTATCAGTTAGGTTATAACTATTATTTAAAACACTCACCGAGGATGATCTGGCGCATCAGATGTGGTAGTAATTGACACAATAAGTTATTAGTAGGGGTTAGTAAATAGAATAATGTAATATGTAATTTAGGCTATGATAGGAAACAGTAGGCTAGAGTTGTTGTGTCTATAACTTTTTCTTAAGTAGGTCATTATCTTGATAGAGTGGGTGACGGGGGTGGACTGACTGGTTATTTCTACAGGACCTTAAGAGGTCACCTAGTATTGAAGTATCCACAACAAGACTATAGTAAACCGCAATAATAGATCATGTCATTACATCCCTCTACCCTTAGTTAGAACATAGAACAAAACTTATAGATTTAGCCTATCTACAGGTTTCTTAACTCTAGAAGACCTGCGCACATTAGCTGAAGGAGAACCAATAACCTGCAGTGAAGAGTCTACCACAAGAGAGACAGGAGTAGGAGGCAAAATAGGATGAACTGGAGAAGTAGGAGAAACATGTTGTAACACAGGAGCTTCTATAACAGGAGCCCTTGTGGTTCTAGGAATAACCTGATCTTGGTGCTTTTTTACAACATCTAAGTAGAATGGTTGTGAGTAGACTTGTGAAAGGGGTATATGAGAGTGTCAGGATGTGAGAAAGGATAGAAGGTCACATAAAAGGTAGGGTTATGTCAGTGTTTGAGAGAGAAAGGAGGGGGGAAAGGTAGGAGCCTTCTCTCGGACATACCCTACTGGAGGAGATGCTACAGTACATACCCCCACCATCTCTATAAAGGGCGATTGACATGGACAAAATGGGTGCTTTGTGCTTACTAAGGCTTCCATGGGGTGGGACAGAGGGGAGGGGGTAGTTTTAGTGGCAGTGAAATGCACCAACCACACATAGGAGGAAAATGGTAAAGGTTGAATTTGCTCTTTATTCAACTTTGTCCATTGGGGTGAATGCCCCCCCCCCCTCCCATTACTTATGGTTGACAAATTAATCTACTGCACTTTTTGTCAAGCTTCATCCTTTTAATGATCTATCACACAACCAAGAATCAAACTAAATGGGTAAACACTACCCCTGAACAACTCCCCCACCCCACCCTCCTAGGCATCATGCTCAACATCCACATGACCATCAAAGCGCACACAACTGTGTGCACTTTAATGGTCATGTGGCAAGCTTCTACATCTTGGCCACAAAAGACCTGCCCTGGGTAAGAAAGATCACAAAAAATGGGCTGAGTCTTTCAGCAGGACGATGCCCCAACCTACACGACCAAGACCGTGCAAGAGTGGTTAGGGTCAAACACGAACTTCTGGTTGCCCGACCTTAATCCACTCAACTACAGTGGGTGGATGCTGAGGGCAAATCCTATGAGGTCCACTGCAGTAACGTCAACCACATGTGGGCCAGGATGATGAAGGACTTTCATCCCTAACATGTGCGCAGCCTTCAATTTAAACACACATTTATATGTTAAAACAATAAAAATGTGTGTAACTGCATCACAATCATCATTGTGACCTTTGTTGAGAGCATCATAATGAATGTAACAGGACTTTTTCAATACCTTGTACTACAACAATACAAACACAAAATAAAGCTCACACCAACATGCACTAGGTGCAATTGAACCCCAGAAGACACAAAACACCTCCTCCTCAATATTCCTAACCTGACACTCTATTGCAGAACTCAGCGACGACCTGTGGACCTGCCCAGGGGACGTTGTCATTCCCGGGGGCTAACCGGCCCACTAAAGAGAGGCAATTAAAGTAAGTTCTATTTATTTACCTTTCTTTTTCATGCTTTTCCCCACATACCTCATTGAATGAAACATCATAGGTCACACCAGTTTCCTTTTTTTCATCAAAAAATGGGCAGTTGCCAGTCTTATTCACCTCACAAAAATAGAGAAATACCTGCTTTTTCTCTGGGGCATAATTTTACTCAGGGCATAAGAAAAAATCCATACAAAATTAACCTACCCATAGCCTGAGCAGCGTAACAAGCAGCCTGTTCATTTCTCATGGCATAGAACTTTATCCCATTTTGTTGAGCAATCACAGCAACTTCAACAATGGGGATGCCAACAACCTATGGAGTTGATTCATGCATTAGTAGAGTCTTTGATTAATGAACCTTTGACTTATGAATAGAATGACAAAGTCAAGAATATGGAAGATAATGTGCTGAGCTTAAGAGATTTTTAGAACCATCATATTTAGGATATCTAAAATACTACTCATTTGTGGAATGAAATGAAGCAGTCATCATGGAATAAAATAATTCAAGGAATGACAAAAGCCACAAGGGCCTATTAAATATCATCAGAGTCAACACTCACACCATAAACTGCATCTAAATGAATGAAATATAGCAGTCAACCATGGAGGGTGTGTCAAACCAATATTTCCCAACTTAGCACTACTTTTCAGACCTTTACAAATGATGATATAATCAAAGCCAGACAAACTGATTGATTTGGGCAATGCATTGAAATCTTAAATCAATAAGATGATTGTAAATTTTCTTTAGTTCCATTCCCGGGAAGTGACTAATCAATGACCGAAAAGATACAGGGGCAGCTGGAAGCACATGAGGATGAAGACAGACATAGAAGAAATACCATGACCAAAAGAGGTTTTGAAGAGTTAGCAGAAGCTTTTCCTCTCTTTGATAGAGTGCTATCAGAGCTGGCGGAACAGGTTTACAAAAGTTGCGGTGGAGTTATGGAAGCCCTGGGCTGCTAAAAAATTAAGGTTGTATAAACAACCTTTCATGTCTACTCTAAGAAAGCAACTACAGCAGTAGAATTAAACCATAACTTTCCAACATCAGTTGTAACTATGCCACTATCATCCATTTAAGGCTACCTTTTCTTGAATGCACCTTCCACATAGAAGAAGAGCAAGTACATAGTAACTTTCAATAGGCTTTTTCATTTTTCTGTCTTAAGAAATGTTACTTTAATGTTTTTCACAGAACAAAGCATACTGTAGATGCACAAAAATTCTCTCTCTTGAGTACTGTACTTGCAGGAAGCATTTCTTAAGTTCAAAGAAAAGTCAATTATATGACTATTCAATCAGACTCGCAAACAAATTTGAATTAACCCATTAGTCACCTGAGGGCCTTCAGAGGTCCTCTATTCAGTGCTACGTAATCACCTGAGGGCCTTTTGTGGCCTTTCACTTTTAGACTTATTCGCCTTGATTATTATGATAATTCATCTTCTTTTTTTGTCAAACTCTTATATTAGTGAGTAATCATCTAATTAAAATACATAAATGGCTTAGGTCAGTCCTTCTTTGTTTGTAAACAGAGATTTATCAATGAGAGTAACTTGACTCCATTCAAGTAGGAAGGAGGCCAGGCCGCACCATAAAACAACCACAAAAAAAGTAGCTGATTTATGGTTCACACATGTCTAAACAGCCATTATTTGAGGACTTCCTTTTTTTTTGTTCAATACACTTATGTTTTTCAGTTATCATCCAATTAAAATAATTTAAAAATCATTCAATTAAAATCAGCAGACTGAAGGGTAAAAGCCTATTCAGCCCAAAAATAAGTGATAATATTTTTTTTTCATTTTTTGACCGAATTTTAAAAATGATTTCATATAAAATAGTTATCCATAAGAAATAAGCAATATTTTCTATAAAATGGCATTGGCTTAGAAGCAGTAACTAAAGTGTAACAATTCATTTTTTCAGTTAACAAGAAATAACTTTGAGCAACAAGCAAATATTTCCAATCATAATTCTAAATATTTATAAGTCTATTAATAATTTTTAGGTTAAATCAATAGAATAATTTTTGCAATTAAAATGATATATTATTTGATTTATAATAAAGGATTTAAATATTTTATTTTATTATCTTCCATAACAAGGTAGCAAGGATAAATTGTTTGAGGGTAATTTCAAAGCACTTCGTTCAGCGACTAATGGGTTAAAGACCATTTCAGGAACTTACCTATTAACCAGGGGTGGCCTGAGCCTAGTTTTTTTCCCCAGGTTACAGCATAGCGGAGTGGAAATACCACTTCCAACTTCAATGAATTTAAAGCCTCATTGGATATATTTAAATGCCATATAGAATCCTGATTAGGCTAGACTTTGCAATGGCTGGCATATGCTTTAATGACCAGTGGATCATATTGCATGTTAAACTGTAGGTCTCTCTCCCTTTGAGAATTGATGGTCAAAACTGAAAAAAAAACCCTACTTTATTCGTTTTAATTTTCCATTGATATGGGGGGGGGGGCAGGGAGTATGCTAAGGGGACATTTTTGCGAGTGCTTTATCACAGATCAGGGATGGTAGAGCACTTGCTTGTAAAGGAGTGAGAAAAAGCTTTCAACTCTACATTATCCAGCCAATACCATGAAATTAACACTACATGAGATAGATGTTACAAAGGGTAGTGTAACAAAGATGTTACAAAGGGTAGTGTAAGAAAGTTGGGATCATTGTACACAAGGACCAAACCTCAAGCAAGATTAAATGACAGAGTGAAATGAATAGAAGGAAAAATGAGGAAAAGAACAGACAAAAAGGAAAAGGGAGTAAGATGTAAATAAGAATGGACAGAGGAGAGTAAAGTGGAGATAAGAACAGATAAAGGGGAAATGGAGTAAAATGGAGATAAGAACAGACAAAAAGGAAAAGTGAGTAAAATGGATAAGAATATACAAAATAGAAATGGGAAGTAAAATGTAGATAAGAATAGACAAAAAGGAAAAGGGAGTAAAATGGAGATATGAAGAGACAAAAAGGAAAAGGAAGTAAAATGGAGATAAGAATAGACAAAAAGGAAAATGGATTAAAATGGATATAAGAGCAGACAAAAAGTAAAAGGAAATGAGGAGAATGAGTTGTAAAAGCCACTGAGGTTGAAAAGTACTACACTACCAAGCCTCCAAACCGTAAATAATTCCCTCTCAAAACTACCAATTTAAACCACATAGGAGATAAGCAAAGAAAACCAATACTACCCAACTGCCAGCAGGAGGATAACTGCTGAAATTATCTACTTATTAGCCCTTATTCAGGCAGGCAAGGAACTATATTTGTTAACTTAAGCTTACAGCCAATAAGGAGCTCCTATAAGCTACATGATGCGTGTCTACTAACAAGGAGCTCCTATAAGCTACATGATGTGTGTCTACTAATAAGGAGCTCCTATAAGCTACATGGTGAGTATCTACTAATAAAGAGCTCCTATAAGCTACATGATGCGTGTCTACTAACAAGGAGCTCCTATAAGCTACATGATGTGTGTCTACTAACAAGGAGCTCCTATAAGCTACATGATGTGTGTCTACTAATAAGGAGCTCCTATAAGCTACATGGTGAGTATCTACTAATAAAGAGCTCCTATAAGCTACATGATGCGTGTCTACTAATAAGGAGCTCCTATAAGCTACATGATGCGTGTCTACTAACAAGGAGCTCCTATAAGCTACATGATGTGTGTCTACTAATAAGGAGCTCCTATAAGCTACATGATGAGTGTCTACTACTGTGCCATTGGTTCCCTGATGCTCAAGTTATTACTTTTCAAGTGGTTTCCGCTGTCTAGGATTAGATTAGAGCCCAGTAAATCTCGCACCTTAAATTTTAGAATGAATTTCTGAACATAATGTCCCTGGTATCCATTAGCTCCCTGGTTAATATCAGCAAGTTGATGAAATTCATATACATATTGTGAAATTGATGAGTTGTAGCATGCAGTGAACTAGGTCCCATTTATAATGTATCTAGAGAAATGACTGAAATTATTGTGCAAAAATATGGGATGCCATATTTTGACATAAGAAAAAATGAAAGAGTAAAAAAACTTGTCTCTACTATCATGGTCTAGGGTCAATATAATGAATTTCTAAGAGTAAAGGGTTAAAGATTAGTCTTTAGCCTACGAATAAGCTAATTTTATTGCATAATAAAAAAAGACAACCTTAAATAGAAATTGAAACCAAGGCTAAACCAGAGCAAAAAAATAAATAAAATAAAGCATGCTCCAGGATTGGAGATAACATCCAGAAGGAAAGTTAGGATGCCACATCAAAACATTTAAGAACATAAGAAAAGAAGGAGACTGCAAAAGACCATTCATGGCCTACACTTGGCAGCTCCTGTTCCAGTCAACACACAAAAGATTTCTTACCAGAGAAAAGTCATCAACATTGTCACCCCTTACAGAAGTTCGTCAGATCTAATCTACAATAAACATAAAATGCATCCAGAGGATTATGTCCATTCATGCAACCGCAAAATATAATCTCCCCACTCCTTAGAAAAATATATACATATGTACATAAAAAAAGTCAGTCCCATCTAGCAGCTTCATCCATATATTTATCTAATCTATTCTTAAAACTACCCAGAGAGGAGGCTTCTATCACATGTCTAGTGAGCCTATTGCATTCATCTACCACACGATTTGTAAACCAATTCCTCCCAATCTCCTTCCTAAACCTATACTTATCAAGCTTAAACCCATTGCTACGTGTCCCCTTTATTATATCCTTTTACCCATTTGAAGACTTCCATCAATTCTTCTCTGACTCTTCTCCTTTCCAATGTATGTAGATTTAGTTTTCTGAGCCTTTCACCATAAGGTAAGTTCCTTAGCCCACCAATCATCTTTGTCATCCTTCTCTGCACAGACTCAAGCAAATCAATATCCTTCCTATAATATGGTGACCAAAATTGTACTGCATAGTCTAGATGAGGCCTAACTAGCACCAGATACAGTTTTAGAATGACTTCAGCACTCTTATTGCTTACACTCCTCTTAATGAATCCCAATATCCTATTAGCTTTATTCTTAGCATTTAGGCATTGCTTTCTAGGATGAAGGTCTGAACTTACCAAAATACCCAAGTCCCTCTCACAATCGGTCCTCCCTAAAATTCTCTCATTTAATTTATAACTATTCAATGGATTATTTCTACCTATACTAAGTACACTACATTTGTCTATGTTAAACTTCATTTGCCATTTCTCGCCCCAATTGGATAGAATGGTCAATTCCTCCTGCATTACAACAGCATCAGAATCAGCCCTAATGGCCCTACCTAGCTTAGTATCATCAGCAAATTTACTCAGGTCACTACTTATACCTATGTCAAGATCATTAATATAAATTAAGAATAGCAAGGGACCCAAAACAGATCCTTGCGGAACTCCACTGCTAACACATCCCCACTCAGATTTAACTCCATCTATACTAACTCTTTGCTGTCTGTCACCAAGCCATGACTGAATCCACCTAAATATACTGCCATCGATCCTGTGTGCTTTAACTTTGCTCAGAAGCCGTAAGTGTGGCACTCGATCAAAAGCCTTACTAAAGTCCAAGTATAAAATATCATAGTTTTCATCATTATCTGCTGCTTCATACACCTTACTATAAAAAGACAGCAAATTAGTCAGACAGGATTTACCCTTACTAAAGCCATGCTGTGATTCTTTTATCAACTTATGCTTATCCAAGTGATCTCTAATATTCCTTGCTATAATAGATTCCATCATTTTCCCTACCACTGATGTCAAACTTACTGGTCTGTAATTAGACATATTTGTTTTATCCCCTTTCTTAAATATAGGTATCACATTGGCTTTCTTCCATGCCACTGGCACAATGCCACTCTCCAATGATTTTCTAAAGATACATGCTAGGGGCTCACTTAACACATCCTTACATTCTTTCAAAATTCTAGGAAAGAGCTCATCAGGACCGGGTGCTTTACTACTTTTGATTTTATCAATTTCCTTTGTCACTATCTCCTTTGTGATCAATATATCCTTTAATTTCTCTTCATCATTACCCCGAAAGATCATTGACACCTGAGGTATATTTAGAGTATCCTCCTGTGTAAATACTGAGAGAAAAAAGTCATTTAGCATTCCAGCCATTGAGTCCCTATCACTCACTAATTCTCCATTGGAATCTATAAGTGGGCCTATTTTATCTTTAACCTTAGTTTTGTATAATTGATAAAAACTTTTAGGATCTTCCTTTGCCCTATTTGCCACTTTAATTTCATAATTTCTCCTTGCTACTCTAACTAACTTTTTAACATCTCTTGCTAGTCCATTATATCTCTGCCTTAAGTGATCCTCTCCATTTTTTATTTTCCTATAAATGCCCTTTTTAATGCCAATATAATGCTTAATTTTATCTGTCATCCATTTTGGGTCATTATTTTTAGTCCTAATCTCCTTATATGGAATGTTAATCATCTGACCTGTAATTAATTGCTCAATTATTCTTTCATACTCCTCTTCAATTGTAATCTCTTCCTCCTGGTGATTATTGTCTCCACTAACTGATATCATTGAATCTATTCCTGATTTGATTTCATTGCCTGGTTTCTGTACAACTGCCTCCAGGTAAGTCCTTAGCCCATTATAATTTGCTCTTCTAAAGTCAGGAATTTTAACATCATTCATGCTACTATCAATACCATTCCATTTCATCTTGAATCTAATTTCACAATGGTCACTATTACCCAAATTTCCTCCAATCTCAGTATCCTTAATAACTTCTTCCCTATTTGTCAGAACTAAATCCAGTATATTATTACCTCTAGTGGGTTCGTTAATAATCTGCCTCAAAAAATTATCTTGGACAACATTCAAAAATTCCTCAGCCTCCTGATGACCCAGAAGAGCTTCCCAGTCTATATTTCTGTAATTAAAATCGCCCATTATACACACATGCTTACTTCTACATGCCCATTCTATCTCCTGCCACAGAAGATTTGAAGCTTCCTTACTAAGATTTGGTGGTCTGTATAATAATCCTATGACAAGCTTGTTTTTACCTTCCTTTACATTTAGCCATAATGACTCTGTGTTATCATCTAATTTAATTGTACTGTTTACACAACACTGGAGATTATCTTTAATATAAATAATAACCCCTCCTCCTCTCTTCCTATTCCTATCTGTATGGAACATGTTAAAGCCCTCAATCTCAACCTCAGGTTTAAAGTGATTACCTACCAAATCAAGCCATGACTCTGTTATCGCAATTATATCAAAATTCTCTTCACTCGCTAACGCTCTTAAGAGATCTATCTTATTCCTTATACTCCGACCATTTGTGTAGTATATTTTTAAGTTTTTTTTATTATTCCCATCTTCATTGCATCTTGCTTTTTTATTCTTAGTTATCTACTCATTCACTTGTGCATTATTCCCCCTATAACGCATCAGTATGCCCTCTTCCCTAGCTATTCCTCTATCTCTGCATCCCTTCCATTTCCTACACCTGCCCTCTATTCCTGTTATTCCCTTACCTCTAACAGCTTCTAGTTTCCCACCCGTAAGGATCTAATCACACTATCCAGCTCCCCCCATAGAACCTCAACACCTGCCCAACTAAGATGGAGCCCATCCATCACATACAATCTCCTATTCCCGTAAAACCCACCCCAGACATCTACAAACACCAATCCTAACTCCTCACACAGTCCTTTCACAAATTCATTCAAACCAATTGCACACGACAACCATTCTACCCCTATATCCAATCTCGGAAGCACACCAGAAACAACACCTTTTACCCTGCTTTTACTCATCCTTTCAACTAACCTTTTATACTGCTCACGTAACTCACATGTACCCACCTTCTTTACATCATTCACTCCCACATGCGTAATCACAACTGCATCCCTCTCACACCCAGAAACCAACCTATCATACCTCTCACAAACATCACTTACACCAGCACCCGGCAGACAAACTCTCATTCCCTTCCATTTGCTATCACTCAACTTCCTATCTAAATACCTAATCTGAGAGTCACCCATCACTAGCACCTCAGTCATTCTGCTATTCTGTCTTGGCCTAACATTACCCTCCCTCCTGCTCTCAGTCACACTACCACCCATCCTGCTTTCATCCACAATCACACCAGGCAAATCACTTTCACACTCTTCCTCTCTCAGAACATTGAATCTGTTAGTCAACCTAACAGGTTCTATGTCCTTCCTTTTCAAACACCTAATCTGTCCTAGCTTATCTATCCTATCCATTTTCACCCACCATTCATCATCACTCACAACTTCCACACTGTTCCCAGTCCTAGCCCTATCTTCCACCCTCTTAGCACTAATCTCACCCTTCAATCGCACACTTGCATCTCTTCTCACCTCAAACACCAAATCATTCAACCTCTTACATTCCCCACTCAACCTCCTAACCTCCCCTTCCAGAAAACACACACAGCATTCAGTTACATTCACTCTCCTTTCAACTCCACATGCATCACACACCACATAAACACTACTTTCAAATGGCATGCTCTCACCATCTATACAAACAGCCATACTCTCAGAAATTTACTAAGGACAAAGTTAACACTCACCAAAAAAATTCTTGCTTAGGATTGCTGCCAATTATCTTCCCCAAAAGTATTAATCACTAATGTATTTATTACACAGTGATTGATATATTAAATAAATACAAGAAAAACTACACACCCAAATCAGTATTATATCCCAATCTTACAATGAGAATCAGGAGCTTCCTGTAAGACAACCTTCCAGAACAAAGCCAGACAGCACAAAATGTCTTAATCCCCAGTGAGAAGGATTAAAACAAGAAAACAAAATCATGAGGAAAGTTTCCAATTTTGTAAATAAAAACTTACTCCAAACAAGTGTTCAACACCTTGAATTTTCAGACTTTCTACTAATAGTTGCACTCCGTCCACTTCTTGATCAGCCATTTTGGATTTCTTTTTTACCACAATTGAGGGTTTAATTTGAAATTTTTTCAGAAATCTCTAACTAAAAACTTATATGGCATTCTTCAATTATTGTAATGTTATATACATAAGTCAACAAAATGCAAAAATAATATCACAGTTTTTATCTAGATTATAAAAAGAGTTCTCACAATCAAGAATCCACGGTATTGTACTGGAAATGGAGAGAAAAATATCTGCTCAGGTTGATCAATCTTTTAAGTCAAAATAGGAATCAAAAATTTTCCTTAAAAAGAAAACAAGGGTGTCAAGATAAGGAAAACAAGGCAACAGTTGTATCAAGTAAGAAAAAAAAGGGGGTGAGGAAATATTACAAAGAAGAAACTAAATAGTCTTATGTATAGTACTCATGGGTCAGGGAAAGAGGTGTTTACTACCATTAGTGTGGATTGGAGGACGATAAAAGAACTAATAGGTGAGTTAGATACTACCAAGGCCTCCGGCCCTGATAATATTCATTCTAGGATACTTAAAGAAGGGGTAGAAAGTATCTCAATAGCTCTGGAGAAGTTGTATACTAGGTCACTGGAATATGGAGAAATACCCGATGATTGGAAGAGAGCGAATGTAGTCCCCATTTTCAAGAAGGGTAGTAAAGAGAATCCAAATAACTTTAGACCGGTTAGCCTAACTCCTGTAGTCTGTAAAATTCTTGAGAAAATAGTTAAAAAAGAGATTTGCCAACATCTAGAGAGGGAGGGGTTAATCAGCGATGCTCAGCATGGGTTTAGATCGGGTAGATCATGTTTGACTAATTTACTAGACTTTCTGGAGTTTGTAACAGATCAAGTAGATAAGGGAGAGAATGTAGATGTAATTTACTTAGATTTTAGTAAAGCATTTGATAAGGTACCACATAGGAGACTAGTTCATAAATTAAAAATGATTGGGATATGTGGGGGTGTTTCAAATTGGATAGCTCAGTGGCTGAAAGAAAGGAAGCAAAGGGTAGTGCTAAATGGTGTAAAGTCAGAGTGGAGGGATGTTATCAGTGGGGTTCCTAAGGGATCAGTTCTTGGTCTATTATTATTTGTCATCTATATAAACGATATTGGGGAGGAAGTTAATAATAAAGTGTCAATTTTTGCAGATGATACCAAATCAGCAGCTGTAGTTAAAGATATTGATGATAATTTTAAAGTGCAGGGGGATTTAAATAAATTGTTATCCTGGGCACATAAGTGGCAAATGATTTTCAACCTTGATAAGTGAAAAGTTATTAAAATGGTAAAAGATAATAGAGAATTTAACTATGAAATGGATGGGCATTGGCTGAGCTCAGTAGAGGATAAGAAGATCTAGGAGTAGTAATAGATAAGTCATTAAGGTTTTCTAAGCAGTGTATTGAAGCAAGAAATAGGGCAAATAGAGTGCTGGGTTTCATTAAGAGAAATGTCAGTTACAAAAGTAAGGAGGTTATTCTTAAACTCTATAACTCTTATGTTAGGCCGCATCTAGAGTACTGTATACAGACATGGTCCCCACATTTTAGACACAATATTAACCTTCTCGAGTCAGTGCAACGGAGGGCAACAAAGATTATTCCTTCCCTGAGGCACCTTGAATATATAGATAGACTGAGGGTATTAAATATGTTCTCGTTCGAAAGGAGGTGTGTGAGAGGGGATATGATTGAGCTCTTTAAAAATTTTTCCAGGATAGATAAATTGGATGTTAGGCAAGTTTTTTGAGTTAGATGATGGAAATCGGACTAGAGGTCACCACTTGAAAATTAAAAAGCAAGGGTGTAGGTTGGATTTAAGAAAATATTTTTTCACCAATAGAGTGGTAGACTTCTGGAACAAATTGCCACGGAGGGTAGTAGGTAGTCCAAATTTAAATGTATTTAAGAGTAGGTTGGATGAGTTTATGGGGAGGGAAGGTTGTGATGCTTCCTAAGTTTTGTATATATTAATATTGTTTGTATATATCTATAGCTGCATGATTTAGTTCTTGACAAGCCTTGATTGGTGATACCCTTGTTTCTGGACGCAATCCTCTGGATGTAGTTTTCCTGGGTTTGGGTGCCTTAAAAAAAGAGGCCATTTGACTCGGATGACCTATGATGAGCCCTTGTGGCTTTTGTCATCTGTTATATTATATTGTGGGGGACTTTGATTTTGTCTTGCCCTGGGGATGGTGCTTTTTGTGGGTGGGTTTTGACGGATGCGGATGACCTTTGATAGGCCCTTGTGGCTTTTGTCATCCGTGAAATTATGTTATGTTAATGGCAAGAAATAATAGTGTTGAGATGCTAAAAAAAAATGGCAGTGTTATGGGATGGGGCCTTTCATTTCTCAGTAGTAGCGAACAGTTAAATGTTGGATATGAGCCACGGGTGACTACAGTATATTCGCAGCTGTTGCAAACTCAACCCTAATCATAAATCCATCCAATGACTAACCACAACTGATATGGTTAATTTTTCTATAATCAGAAGGGGTATTTTCATTCAACTAGGCCATAGCCTGTGTATTATGGAATGAAAGTATTGTAAAGCCTGAGTAATGGAAAAATGCTGTGATAGTATGGCAGTATACAAAAAAACTGGAATAAAGGAAAATGAAATAATTATAAGGGACAAAATCTGTTGCCTATCACTGTAATATAGGGAACTAGGAGAGGATTAAGATGGTCGATTGACACTAGTAAGCGCACCCCACCCAGCCAGATGGGTTAGTGCGAAGAAACAGGAGGATTTCTCCTCTTTTCTTAAAAAAAAAATTGGCCCATCTGGTATATGCCTTTAAGGGCAAAAGTTGCCATACAAGGATATTCTAAGATTCCCAAAAATACATAACAAAAAAAACAAAGAACAAAAAAAAAGGACAGGGGCATGGAAAAGGAAGGCAGGAGACTAAAGGGCTCAAGCAGTGTGTTAAGGAAGGGCTCAAGCAGTGTCAAGGAAGGACTCAAGCACTGTTAAGGAAGGGCTCCATAATGGCTCAATAATAGGTCACCTTAAGGCACTGAAGGCTTGTGAGTCCCAACCAAATTATATCATTGAATAGAATCATAGGATTATTTATTATAGTACATGCCATAATGTTCAATCACCTTCAATGGCTACTACCGAGATGGTGTATCTCCCACAATACACACACAATTTAAAAAAAGAAGTTTCTCTTCAACAAGCATTTTTTTTTTTACTCAAAAGTTTTTAGTTTATTGTTCATTTAATTAAGTAAAAATTAATGTTCTCTTCTGTGGCCATCTTCCCTAATTAAAAACATGCAAATAATTACAAAGAGGCATACTTTGAGTGCATTGGTTCAAGAAATGAACCACTAGGGAATAAGGATAGTTTCCTGATTAAATCAACCTACATTTACTTCTCCATCCTATTAAGAGATGCCTACACTTAGTCAGAAATATGTATTTGTTTTTTTGTGGCGATTGCCTACTAAGGCAAAAGTCAATGTAATCACCCTACAGCCTAATGTTAGTCTAGATTAAAAAACAAAAAGCAAGAGGAAGCAAGCATGCTCTGGCAATGGGGCAAGGCCCGCCACTTACCAGCGCAGGAACATGCGGCCTACAACAACGAGAGTCAAATAAAATAGAATAGGCCAGCCTCCTCCAAAAAGTCTTATAGTCCCAAAGTCAATGTAGACAAACCTGTCACAAGTACAAAGGACAAACAGTAGCACCCCCGCTCATCCTGATGCCCGGACAGGTAACATGGGCGAAGATCCCCCAGACTGGAACATTCAATAAGAATGAGATGAATTCCCACATACCCAGGAACCCAGCAGAAGAAAATCTTGACATCCATCCGGCTCATGGCAACTGTGGCATCACAAACACCCAAAAAAAAGGGGATGTGGATATTTCAATGCCCCTAGAGCAATCAAGGCACTTTGGTCAGGGTTGGCAAATCAAAAAACCTGGGTTTGGAGGGTTTTTCAAAATTTCACTTTTTTTCAAGAAATGAATGTTACTTATCATTATTTTATTCAAAATTCATATTTATGTTTATAATTTCAACAAATATGTATCAAATTAAGGTTATTTCTCTGATACTGACACATAATAATTCATCTCTCCTTCTACAGGTTATGGCTATCATGGGTACCCACAATTCTCGATCAGTGATCTGCGATCGTGATCTTTTCTTACTATAATATAATTATTAAACTAATTAATTATTGATATTATAGGAAAATAGAGATAGCTATTCTTTTTCTATGTTATTCTAATGCTTGTAGCATGTTTTTTGAAAAAACCCAGAATAAAACTGGTTTTATTGGGCTTTTTCAAAATTTGGGGGTTTTTACCAACCCTGACTTTGGTGAGTCGCTAAAGATCACAACCCGGTCTCCAAATCGGACACAATGCATTATCTCCTGTACCAAGCGGTATATTGCAACTAGCTTGGCTATGTTGCAATATGTATACTTGGAGGGTATTTAATAAAGAGTAGAGATAGCGGGTCCACTAACAAGTAGGGTGGATGATCACTTATTATTATCATACCCCAGTGTCAGGTGATCTCAGGATGGCATACAGTTCACCAAGCCACCATGGCTACTGGACCAAAATCTATCCAGGTGGGAATGGTCCTCCTGATACAGAGTACAGGTATAAAAGGTTAAGTGATAGCTATAATAATAAAAATAATAATAAATGATAATAATAATACAATAATTTGAAATACATAATAATGATTACTAGTAATAAATAATACTAATAATAATAACTAATAAATAATACTACTGAATAATAGTAATAAATAATTTCATAAGATGATGATAATAATAATACTAATAATAATAAATACAGTCATCCCTCAACTATCGCAGATTCACTCTTTGCAAATTTGGTACATCGTTGATTTTTCTTGCTATATATTGTAAAATTATATCGCAGTTTTCTGCAGGCAATAGGTTTTGTTGTTTTTTTAGATTTTAATTATTTTTGTAGTAAAATAAGCATTTTCTAGACTAAAAAACTAATATCAATAAAAATATAACATTAATAAATCCTATATTAAAAGAATATTAAATCATAATAAAATATGCACTATAAATGAGTAGATAAAAAATCTCTCATATGGAAAACAAAGCTTTGGGTGCCTCAACTAGTTTGTCCAGATGATTTTGCATAGCACTCTTTGCCAATGGATGAGACATGACAAATAAGAGGACGCTGTTCAGTATTATGGGTGCTGATTGGCTCAGTGACCACTTCAATGTACCACCTATAGCAGGTTTCAGCATCCTACCTTCTTCAGTTCGCATCTGTGTGATCGATGCACAGAGTCTTGCACTGTATATTGTGTGTTGTGTATTTCATATAAAATTATGAATTTGTTTAAAGCCCTACGATGACTGGTAAACATTATGCATCTTCTAAGGATTCAGGCACTGAACATAAGCACCGGAAGAAGATGCTTACTATGATAGAAGTGAAACTCCTGGACATGTTAAAGGAAGGGAGAAGCTTTACGCCTGTGGGCCACCTTTACAGGCTGAATGAATCCATAGCCTGTTACATTAAGAAGGACCAAAGGAATATGAAGGCAATGGCAGCAGTGTCCTTTAACTAGACAGTCAAACGGATGGTAACTTCCAGCAATAAGGCCATTGTAAGGATGGAGTCTGCAGGAAGAAGAATACCCCACTGGATACTAACATTATCTGTGAGGTCAGGCAACTTTACGGCGAGTTTGCTGAACATACTGATGACAATGACCCTGAAGCAGGACCATTAACCACATCTCCCACAAAACCAACCCAATTCAATGCCAGCAAGGGCTGGTTTGCTAAATTTAAAAAAAACAGTTCAAGCTAAGAAGTGGTCTTGCATGGAAAAGTTCCCTCTGCTGATAAAACCACCATGTGTGAACGAGACATTCAGGACAATCGAGAAAGGGGGTTATAAGAATGATCAAGTTATTAATATGGATGTGATAAGCATATTTTGAAAATGAATGCCATCTAGCACTTTCATCATGACCGAGGTAGCCAGAGCCCCTGGATTTAAGGCCTGCAAAGATTGGGTCACTTTAGTAATGTGTGGGAATGCTGCAGGCTTTATGATAAAGCCAGTGTTATTTATAAGTCCAAAATTCAAGAGCCCTCAAAAACAAAAATAAGAACCTGCTGCCAGTGTATTGTATGCGCAATCCTAAGTCCTAGATTACAAAACTCCTCACATTGGATTGGTTCAACCTGTGCATTATTCCCGAGGTCAAGCTTTATCTCGCATAAAAAGGGACTGGAATTCAAAGTGCTGTTGCTCATGGATAATGCAGGAAGTCAAGCACTCGACCCGTAGTATGATGGTGTACAAATGGAGTTCTTCCTGCTAAACACCACATCGCTGATACATCCCATGGATCAAGGCATTATTCATTCATTTAAGGCACTGTATACATGAAATGCCTTGCAGCACATGGTCAAGGCTATGGATTTAGATGAAAACTTCTCGCTGAAGGCATGAGTACATCATTGCAAAGTGTCTGAAAAATATTCAGATGGCCATAAAGAAGATGAAGAAAGAAACTTTGAATACCTGCTGGAAAAACTTGTGGCCAGAAATGGTCCATGATTACTATAATGGTTTTTCTCCTGACAAAATCCATGACTCTGCAGTAGACAAGGCAGTGAAGCTGGCAATGATATAACTCCCAATGACATTAATGAGCCACTCAAGGCCCACTCAGATTCATTGACAGACGAAGACCTGGTGGAGATGATGAAGTCAGCAAGTGAGGAAGAAGAAGAAGAAAAAGAGAATCCAGGGGATGAGAAAAAGGCCAAGCACTGGAATGCCTCACAACACTGGTGAGAATGGCAAAAGAACTTCAGGAAAGAGCTGAAGAATGGGATCCCCGGATGATTCGTTCATTACAGTTCAGAAAAAAAGGCAATGCCAGCCACTGCCAATCACTGTGCATCTAACCCAGAAAAAGAAAGATACCCCTACTAAATTTTAAATGTTGGTAGTTATTAAAAAATACATATATAAAAACGTTTTTATTGTTAAAATAATGTGAGGATGTTTAAAAAGTGTTTACATACAAAAATGTACAAGATTAAAAATTTTTACATACTGTACAAATATTTTTCTAATATGTAAGGATGTCTCAAAGTATGTTTAAGAGTATAGAAAGAGTTTATAAGACTGTGGGAAAGGTTTTAAGAGAGTGGGGAGGGTTTCTAAAGGCTTAAAATATATAAAAATATATGGTCTCTACTATGCAAATTTGCACCTATTGAAGGGAGGTTCTGAAATGTAACCCCTGGGATAAGCAAGGGATGACTGTAACTGAACAGTAAAGTAGTGCTAAGAAAGGGGTGAGTTTAAATCAAGCCAGTGACAGGGCTGACCTAATTTGCACTCAGGCTGGGAGGATGTGCCGCTCTTCCATGTGCCAATGGAACAGGCTTCACCCTGTGGGGGAATAATAGGAAGCACATACTGGTGTGAGGGAAGGCACACACTGGTATGAGGGAAAGCCCCCCTGTTTTTAAAGACTTTCATTAGGAATTTAGTTTCTTGCCTGAAGCAGTTGTCTTATCACATGTTTTAGCTAATGCAAAATAATCAATCGGAGAGAGGAATGCCACATCAGGGCGAACAACATCAAAGTTGCAGCTGAAACAAGATCGTCTGACAGGTTCCTTTCTTTCACGCAAAAATTTGTGACTGGAATGAAAAAGGTTCCTTGTCTGTACTGCATCGGAAAGCTTTGTGTCTCTGAAATTTGGAGAAATCGCTAATGGACCATGTTTTTGTTTTTTTAACAACTCTAGATCTGGAGATTCTTCGAAGGCACTTTTCACTTTTCTTAAGGGACATGGCATGCTTTGTTTAGAATTTTGTCTTATTGGAGAGAAAGAAAATGAAGCGAATCTGGTAAGTTTAGTTGGTCGAGGAATGTGTATGTGCAAAAGAGCGGACAAGTAAAATCCACATGCTAATGATGGAAGACCTTCCTTTGCAGCTTTCAATACGCTCTCTTTCTGCTTTGGCCAAAGAAAACTGCTTGAGGCGAGAAGTTCCTCCATAAGAGCATCACTTGAATGGATGAATGGACATCCTCCTGTTTCCATTGGCTGTGTAGTCATTGCCTATAGTAAAAGAAACTAAATTGTAAATAATATCGAGGATTTGTTATATATCAAACCCACAGGTTTTTTGCAGCACATATGCAAATAAAGTGCCCTCTTCATTCACAGATGGGAAATCTATTTTTATGACTACTCAAATTTATTTAATTATATTGAAAGTAGAATTTAATTTTATATCTTCTGAAATAGAATTCAACCCAAAAGAATTTTTGTAAGGAATCCTAAACTATAGCAATTAAACTATCTACTTATAAATGCTTTAAGCTTTGGTCAAGAGTAAATTAAAAATATCAAAATTTACTTACTTGCAATGCTGAACAAGTGTAGGATCTGTAACTAACACATTTTCCTTCAATACCATACATGTGGCGGATGCTATATAGATATCTCTTGGCATCGGAACCGGTCCAAGAGTGGGTGCAACTAGAATGAGAGCACTTTGGTGGCTGTGTATAATGATATTTCCAGAAACTTGTACTCTCAGCAAGAGGTAAACCAGCATCTTTCAAAAAAAGGCTATAACGAAATCTTTCCTGATGACTGAGTCGATGAAATTTACCCAAACGAAGATGTAATTGTTGCATACAAAGAGGAAAATTTGAAACATCAGTCTCTATATCATCTTTTTTCTTCAGGAAATTATCATTATCAGTAGAACCAAGATTCTTAAAAGTTTTCAGAAATAGCATTTCTACACTAGTAATCAAATATGAAAGGCGAACATCTTCGGAATCAATATTCAATATTTTAAGTTGACAGAGTCCAAAAGCTAAAAAATCTCGGAATAGAAATGAAAGGAAATCGTGCAGTTGGTGGCATAACAGTTTAGCTGAACCCTTTTTAAGCTCAATTTTCCGTTTTTCAACAAGTTGTTGAACAAGAACCCATGGAACTGAAAAAATAGAAAATATTGCTTTTAGGTTGGAGTTAGGCAACCCTAAGGTACAAAAAAGTCATGTTACATCGCTTAGTAGGTTTAAAGTTTCAAGTTTATGTTGAGTATTTTGCCCATTGGCTGGAATTAAATTTTTAGTGTGCTCTGACATGGTAACCCATGGAGGACCAGGAATTTAATGACTTAGATATTCAATATTGTATGCTTCACAAATTTCATAACAGCAACGATGCAAAATGCACAGGAAAATGAACAACATGTACTGTGTCCTGTTGAAGCCAGTGTTTGGGAAATGCCAATGGTTTAACAAGTTTTAAGAATGGGATTTTGATATCTCTGATGGAATTCTGATACATCAAGAATAAACTATGAATACAACAGTTTAACTTGGAATGAAAAAATATTTTTCCTTAATCAAGTTGTAACCAGGGACAAGAAATGTATTGTCTATGTCAACAATAAATGGAAGCAGTGAATATCACCAAATGAAACTAGTCCCTCAATATTAGTAGATAGAGGGAATAAAGCATATGAAAAGATTCAAGAACCATCAGTACCCTCTCCTAAAACCCTACTTAAACCATGGCTCAGTTACAAAATTTATCTAATCATAAGCCTCAGTATTTATTGCAACCATGTTATTTATTATATTTTAGTTAATGGTAATCATGTCATGGACATTTTGTTTATGTTAAGAATTTAAGCAACCAGGTTATAGACAAAAAGCTTAATAATCATCACTAACTATAATTTAAGAAGGGGATTTTTATGATTATTTGAATAATAATTTCATTTTAGTTTGGTTATGACTTATGTTTTTTTATCAAAGTTATTTCTAATAATTATTTTATATCAAAAAACAAGTTCAGAAATAAATATAAATATCAAAATTTTGTGAAATTTTTAAAACCCATAGAATTACAAATGGTGAAGTTCAGAAAATTTATTTTAATATCTCTTCTTCTATAACTATATTTTAGCAACGTGATAATTTGAAAGGGGGAGGAAATTTAGTTTAGAGTTCCTTTTTAAAATTATTATAATTGGCGAAGTTCAGAAAATTTACACAAATTTAACCATGGCTGCTTTTTTTTAGATTTTAAACTTTAATTTTAGTAGCGAAGCGCAAGCTCCTGCCTAGTGTATATCATAAATAATTCTCCATTTATTTGAATGATATTTTTAGTAATTAATCATGAAGCTCAAACAGGAACTTCAAAAAAAGAAATTCTGGGAAATTGAATATTTCTATCGTTAATTGCATCATCCTTCCTTTTTCATTCATGGGTGAGGTCCTCTGACCAGATAATGAAATTCACATAGAGATGGGAATAATTATAAAATGGTGGCAAGCCTGTTCATCATTAAGGGAATATAGTAGCTATTAAGTACAACGCATTTCAGGTAAATCAATACAAAGTTGAAAGTGTGCCTAGAGGCAAATGACTATACTAATGTTGGTTACTTGACCTTTGATACACTCAGTAAGAGTTTAGCTTTCTTCTGAGAATGTTAGCTGAAATTGAAAAATGCTACCCATACTCATAGCCTGCCAAGTCAGGCAAGCACAGAGAAATTTTTTTAACTACCTGAGGAACCTCGTTTACAAAGTGAAATGTCAGTATGATGAGGCTGAGAATAAGGACAAAGTTTCTATGGACATGCACAGCAAATTTCCCACCTATTTAATGTTTCTGGGTGTGGTTAGCAGTGAGGCGTACATTATCCTTCCTCACATCTTCCCCCAGGGCCAAGCAGACATTTACTTTGAGGTGCTGAAGACTAGGCAAGACTTGGATGGACCAATAAGCTGCGGGAAGGCTTTACATTTTCTAGCAGGACTCTGCTCCCACACACGTCAAGGAGACATAGGTATCCTTGTGTTCAATGATGTCCCATACCACTGTTCCCTAGCTTGGTGTGGCTGCCCAGCACCACCGACTGCAACCCCTACATTATTTTGTGGGGGGGCATTGTGGAGACTGATGTCAACAAGGCTGCTCAAAACACTAGGGTTTGAGGGCCACCATTGTGGAGGTAAGGTCATCCAATGACAAGGACTCCCTGACCAGGGCATGTAACCAGTTCAGGTCCCGCCTGTAGAAGATTGTGAAGGCAGATTTTGCCTATTTCAAATGATTTTGCACCTATATCCTATATCGTTCTATTTGTGTGTAAATTGTCAGGAGAATATGTTGCTTCATTTGGTAGATGCTTTCTACTTTTTTTCTGTATATAATTTGTATTGATTTACCTGAAACTACCTGCACATATATTTAGATTATTACCACCATCCCTTCCTTTCATTTGGGGAAGTCCTCACTCAGGCTGGAGAATAAAGTTAAATAACAACCAGTATGACAATCTCTAGCAAAACCAAAGACAACAGGAGTCAATCTTTATTGTAGGCAAGGAAGAACAGCAATATTTGCCACAGGCGGGACCTGAACTGGTCCCCATTTTGCTTTTTTATATTTTTGTAATAACATTGTAACTAATCAGCCAATTCTAACAAAATTTGAAACTCTTATGTTGTTTCACATTCTCTTTTGAAGGGTATAACTCCTATGGACCTCCCAAGGTTAGCCCATGAATTATTTTGTTTTGGCAATAACATCATAACTATTCGGCCGATTCTAACAAAATTTGAAACCCTTATGTTGTTTTACATTCTCTTTCAAATGATATAACTTCCAGGCTCCTCCTAAGGTTTGTCTTTGAATTATTGAAAGTTTTGGAAGTTGTAAGGTCATAAATCAGAATAAGTGAGAGCACGCGACTTTTTGGTCAGCAGACCTTGTTTTTTATAATGATATAACTAAACAAGATTTTGAATAAATAAAATATAACAAATAATAAATCAAAATGGTGAATTATCATGCTAAATAATAATTGCTAGCAATCATTATGCTGAAGAAATATTTATAAAATATTGTGGCACATAATTCAACTTACCATCAAGATAATGATTACAAGAATTTCTTCTTGTGCAAAATATAAGATCTGAATTATGAAGTAACGAGTCAATCACACTAAAAACTTTGTGAAAAAATTTCTGATATTCTATAGTTATGTGCTGAAATGACAAACTTTTATTTAAGTCCCTTCTAAGTTTTACTATAGTATTATATAAAGATTCTTCACTATCACATTTTAGGCGATAAAGAAACAATTGCTCTTCTGCTTTCACCCAAAAATCTTGAATGGATCTTCTTTGGCAGCAAGCAAGCCTGAAGAGAAAAAATAATTTAGTCAGCTCCATTAAATATAAGAGATAAAAAAAAAATTGAAGGGCAATAAACTATAAGAGAGGATATATAATAACAAAAAACAACAACCAATAAAGCGCATACATAAAAAGTATAAAACCACTCAGAATGAAAAATAAACAAATGAAAAAGAAAAAGATAAAAACAACAATTGTAAAAAGAATTGAGAAGTGCATATAAAATAGTAGATTGAAAAATAAAAAATACAACCAAAATTACCAGAAAATACAGACTCCAATAGATGCTTTCACCATCTGGAGATTCTAGAGATGGAGGAAATACTCTATCCCTCATCCTATATTAAATGGAGCTTCCAGATATGGGAGGAGATATTTCATCCCTCATCCTATATTAAATGGAGCTTCCATAGATGGGAGGAGATATTTCATCCCTCATCCTATATTAAATAGAGCTTCCAGAGATGGGAGGAGATATTCATTGATGCAACATGGTGTTGTTTTAAAGTGACTGAATATAGTGGTGAGTGAAGAGGGTGTAGAGAAGTTCCTTGAAGCTTGTTTGAGGTGGTGAGGTGGGTAAGTGGGAGAATTTTCAGTTTATTTCTGTGTAGTATAAAGTAAGTGTTTTAATGTTACTTTTGTAACAGTGGATGTTCTGCCATGTAATGTTGTTGGATCTCATGGTTGGGAGGTTGCAGCTATTGTGCACCCCTCATATGAAGGTGTTTTGAGGGTGTATGTAGTAGCTGTAGAGCCTGTGATTGTTATTAGGGCTTTGTTTTGTATGGTCTGGAGTGTGTTGAATCTTTGAGAGAGGGAAGTGAACCAAGCTGAGTTTGCATAGTCCATTACTTTGTGTATGAATTGTGTTTGTGGTTTCTTCGCTTTGTTCAAATGTGTGTGTGCGAGAGATTTGAGGGCCATTAAGTAACATAAAATAATTTCACAGATGACAAAAGGCACAAGGGCCTATCAACAGTCATCTGCATCTGTCAAAACCCGCCCACAAAATGCATCCATAAGATTGTGTCAGATCAAGTATTGTTACACATTTGTTTATGTTTGAGACAAACTGTTTGAATGTCATTAATGTATCATACAGTCATCAGAATAAGAGGGAAGAGTTATTTAGCCGTCTGTTGTATTTTGGATAGGTTGTTGACACTCCAGTATTGGTCTATGGTGGCTAACCCACTGCAAATTTTTTCAACTGTTTTTGTTACATTTTATATGAAATTGGAAACCCCCATTTCCTAGGAGCCACAGCTTATAGCTGTGCAGGTCCAGCAACAGGGCACACCCACCTACCATCCAACCATATATTTTCTGTAATTTTTACTTGCGCAAATACACTGCAAATCCTTTAAAAATAATTCAATTTTGTATGGCAGTCATGACGTTTCCTGACTCTCCACATTTCACTCACTGCAGGGCGCGCCATATCCTCTCAAACCATTTTCTAGGCTTAAGAACCTGACCATCTACCTCTTGCAGTGTCAGGGAGGGTTCAGAATCTCTATAAACAATGCCCTTTAATGCCAGCAGGACACAAGAGACAAGGAGTCAAGAGGTCTTGGGTAATGGGGCATGATTAATAGGAAGATCAGTTTTGCCCCAATAACCTCCTGCATGTAATGGGTTGGCCACTACCCTGCAACCATTCTTAGGTGCATAAGGCTATAGTGCTTATGGCGGGCAGCATGCCCAGCAGGCCAGGCTATCTTTTTTTAAATGATAGCCAGCCTTTAGGGCAAGAACGGAGTTGTATAGTGGTCAGTAATTTCCAAGTGGATATGACCTGACCACTCCACCCAGATGCAATCATTGAGTTTATACCACTCCAATCATTGAGTTTATACCATCCATCTTGAATGCAATTATTCAGTTTATACCACCCCACTTGGATACAATCATTCAGTTTATACCACCCCACTTGGATGCAATCATTCAGTTTATACCACCCCACTTGGATGCAATCATTCAGTTTATACCACCCCACTTGAATGCAATCATTCAGTTTATACCACCCCACTTGGATACAATAATTGAGTTTATACCACTCCATTTGGAAACAATCATTCAGTTTATACCACCCCACTTGGATCCAATCATTCAGTTTATACCCCCCACTTAGATGCAATCATTCAGTTTATACCACCCCACTTGAATGCAATCATTCAGTTTATACCACCCCACTTGGATACAATAATTGAGTTTATACCACTCCACTTGGATACAATCATTCAGTTTATACCACCCCCCTTGGATGCAATCATTCAGTTTATACCACCCCACTTGAATGCAATCATTCAGTTTATACCACCCCACTTGGATACAATAATTGAGTTTATACCACTCCACTTGGATACAATCATTCAGTTTATACCACCCCACTTGGATGCAATCATTCAGTTTATACCACCCCACTTGGATACAATAATTTAGTTTATACCACTCCACTTGGATACAATCATTGAGCTTATACCACCCTACTTGGATGCAATCATTCAGTTTATACCACCCCACTTGGATGCAATCATTCAGTTTATACCACCCCACTTGAATGCAATCATTCAGTTTATACCACCCCACTTGGATACAATAATTGAGTTTATACCACTCCACTTGGATACAATCATTCAGTTTATACCACCCCACTTGGATGCAATCATTCAGTTTATACCACCCCAATTGGATACAATAATTTAGTTTATACCACTCCACTTGGATACAATCATTGAGCTTATACCACCCTACTTGGATGCAATCATTCAGTTTATACCACCCCACTTGGATGCAATCATTGAGTTTATACCCCCCTCACTTGGATGTATCCCGCATGATGTTAAGTTACAATTAAACCTCCACTTCTTAGCTGTTGCAATGGCCGCTAGCACAGGTTCTTGGGATACTTCATTTAACAATCTCTCTCAAACTCCCAGAAGGACTTATTCGCATCTATTGAACCATACACATTAAACTTAATCTAGGCACTTCCCAAATCAATATTCCTCATCTTCACTTCCTTCCCTTACAAAAAAAAACCCTTATTCTTTCCTCATTTTCACTCATATGCAAAGTTCATACTCTTACACTTTTCTTCTTAGTCACTACATTCTTAACCTAATCTTTTTCCCCTTCTTTCTCTTCACCACAGCCATCTTTCATAATCATTATACTATTCTTCTTTCATACAACAGCTTCCTTAACACATTCGGGGTTGAATCCATTTTCTGTGCTTTCTCTAATGTCATAATCTTCCAGTCCATTTCCATTTGTCTCCCTCAACCCCAACAATTCATACAATTCAGACATCTTTTCATCCATTTCATTCTGCACTCATTTAGACCTACTCTCAAACCCTCTTTCCATTTGCATTATCCTCTCTTCAAAACTTCAAAGATTTTAAATTTATCTTTCTTTCGCAACTCCTACCTCTGCCAATCTACTCCACACACTTTCTTCTTTCACACACAAAGGCAGAATAGTAGGGTAAAAGAAAAGACTATAGTGGTGAAAACCCATAGAGGAAAAAAAAAATGGGTGAGAATAGCTCCCTACATACCTCAGGCACTTACTCAGTCACCCCTCAACACAACACAAGGTGGCTGATTGGCTTTTGCAAAGGATCATATAGAGGGAGAGGGGGGGAGATGACCTAATTTCTACCATCTTTCCAGGTTGTTCCACATAGGAAGTACCAACACAGTTCAGTGGTTACCATGATCATAGGCCTGGAGGAACCAAGAGCAGTAAGTCCTTTTTTAAACTGAGGCAGAGGAAGTCTTGGGTCAGGCATCGCAACAGGACCAATTTCTTGGACTCTCTAAATGAGGTTTGATCAAGAAAGACAAGTCACATTGTTTCAAGAAAGCAGAGTGCAATTCACCACAATTTACACACTTTACCCTGCATGAGACTTCATCAGGTAAGGCCTTGTAGCTGTTTACACAAATGTGGTTACCAATACTTTGCATGTCAACATGTTCTGCAGTGACAGTGGTAAAACTGTAATAGTGGCACAAATGCTTTAATGCAAGAAGGATATCAACCAGCTTGCACCAATTCAGAGAACCTATCACCATCGAAAAATGATAAGGTGGGGGATGAGGTGGGTCTTGAGGCCCCTCCCTAGGGGATGAGGTGGGTCTTGAGGCCCCCTCCTTGGTGGACAAGGTGGGTCTTGAGGCCCCTCCCTGTTTTCTCATCACATGTTTGACCTTATTTGTTCCCCGGTCAGCCAGGTCTTCTGGGGAGTAGTTAACGAGTTTGCTCACATAGATTACTACTTTCATGAAGTTCATAGAGTGGTATCACCTAAACAGACTAGCTATCAAGTGTTCAAAGAGCACTTACTATGATTGCCCGGGCATGGTTAGCTGCATTTACCAACAGGGTTCCATTTGAGAAATGGGACCCTGCAGAGAACCCTAGCTAATGCCTGAAGCAACATAATCTCATCCATAGAATGACTAAAAAATCTTTTGAAGCTGGTTGGCTCAAAGATGCTGGACAGCCTCTGGATGAGGGGGCTTCAACATCACTGAAACTCAACTCAACTCCTGACTGCTTTTTTATATGGAGAGATCTGAAAGGAAAGTGGCAAATGCAGGTCTTGCAAATAGTGAAGTGGGAATGGTGCACTACTGCTGACACTGAGAGAATGTGCTACCCCTCCAGGTATAAGGTATAACAGTCTACACAGGGTCCCACTAGGGAAGGAGCTAAAGTTAGGGGAAAAAGTTGCTGGAACAATGGGTGAGGTGTGGGGATGATTCTAAGTATTTACTATTGTGTAGGATTTGTTGCCAGTACACACTTCGATTGATTGTAGTTTTATAGTGGTCTTGTAGGGCGAGGAGGGAGCTAGTATATGCAGTGGTATCTGTGAAATTTATGGATTTCCTTACCAGGGTGATGAGTACCAGACCTGCAAGATGGTGAAGTTTGAAAAGGTGCTTTTTGTGTTGCTGCACAGGGGTGACTTAGGTAGGTGGGGGGAGATTTTGACAGTGGAGAGTGGAATTGAGGTATAGGAGAGGAAAGTGGAGGGCATGAAGAGCAAGTCCATCTGTTTGAGGAGTGATTATTTTAGGCAAGTATTGTAGATGTGAAGTGCGTCCAGAAAGGCAAGAGTTGCATTGAACTGAACACTTAGCCTGCTGACTCAAGGTGACAAGTTTGGAGCATGTTGGACACATTGAATTTGTGGATGAGTCCAGGCTGGCTCTGAATATGCCAAGCTAAAATGAGATTCACAGAAATGACTACCAGAATACCAGTCCCAGTGCTAGAAAAAGGTCCCACAAATCTATAATTGAATTAGAGAATAATAGAGGACATCCATAAATATATCCCTAAATTCACTCCCACCTCACATCTTTATCCATAAATCTATCCTCAAGTTCAGTCCCACCTAGCATCCTTATCCATAAATCTATCTTCAAGTTCAGTCCCACCTAGCATCCTCATCCTTAAATCTATCCTCAAGTTCAGTCCCACCTAGCATCCTCATCCTTAAATCTATCCTCAAGTTCAGTCCCACCTAGCATCCTCATCCTTAAATCTATCCACAAGTTCAGTCCCACCTAGCATCCTCATCCTTAAATCTATCCTCAAGTTCAGTCCCACCTAGCATCCTCATCCTTAAATCTATCCTCAAGTTCAGTCCCACCTAGCATCCTCATCCTTAAATCTATCCTCAAGTTCAGTCTCACCTAGAATCCTCATCCTTAAATCTATCCTCAAGTTCAGTCCCACCTAGCATCCTCATCCTTAAATCTATCCTCAAGTTCAGTCCCACCTAGCATCCTCATCCTTAAATCTATCCTCAAGTTTAGTCCCACCTAGCATCCTCATCCTTAAATCTATCCTCAAGTTCAGTCCCACCTAGCATCCTCATCCTTAAATCTATCCTCAAGTTCAGTCCCACCTAGCATCCTCATCCTTAAATCTATCCTCAAGTTCAGTCTCACCTAGAATCCTCATCCTTAAATCTATCCTCAAGTTCAGTCCCACCAAGCATCCTCATCCTTAAATCTATCCTCAAGTTCAGTCTCACCTAGCATCCTCATCCTTAAATCTATCCTCAAGTTCAGTCCCACCTAGCATCCTCATCCTTAAATCTATCCTCAAGTTCAGTCTCACCTAGAATCCTCATCCTTAAATCTATCCTCAAGTTCAGTCCCACCTAGCATCCTTATCCATAAATCTATCTTCAAGTTCAGTCCCACCTAGCATCCTCATCCTTAAATCTATCCTCAAGTTCAGTCTCACCTAGAATCCTCATCCTTAAATCTATCCTCAAGTTCAGTCCCACCAAGCATCCTCATCCTTAAATCTATCCTCAAGTTCAGTCTCACCTAGCATCCTCATCCTTAAATCTATCCTCAAGTTCAGTCCCACCTAGCATCCTCATCCTTAAATCTATCCTCAAGTTCAGTCTCACCTAGAATCCTCATCCTTAAATCTATCCTCAAGTTCAGTCCCACCTAGCATCCTCATCCTTAAATCTATCCTCAAGTTTAGTCCCACCTAGCATCCTCATCCTTAAATCTATCCTCAAGTTCAGTCCCACCTAGCATCCTCATCCTTAAATCTATCCTCAAGTTCAGTCCCACCTAGCATCCTCATCCTTAAATCTATCCTCAAGTTCAGTCTCACCTAGAATCCTCATCCTTAAATCTATCCTCAAGTTCAGTCCCACCAAGCATCCTCATCCTTAAATCTATCCTCAAGTTCAGTCTCACCTAGCATCCTCATCCTTAAATCTATCCTCAAGTTCAGTCCCACCTAGCATCCTCATCCTTAAATCTATCCTCAAGTTCAGTCTCACCTAGAATCCTCATCCTTAAATCTATCCTCAAGTTCAGTCCCACCAAGCATCCTCATCCTTAAATCTATCCTCAAGTTCAGTCTCACCTAGCATCCTCATCCTTAAATCTATCCTCAAGTTCAGTCCCACCTAGCATCCTCATCCTTAAATCTATCCTCAAGTTCAGTCTCACCTAGAATCCTCATCCTTAAATCTATCCTCAAGTTCAGTCCCACCTAGCATCCTTATCCATAAATCTATCCAATCTATTCTTAAAACTCTGCAGGGAGGACACTTCTATCACATGACTACTGAGCCTGGTCCATTCATCTACCACTTGATTTATAAACCAATTTCTACCAATCTCTTTCCTAAACTTTAAACCTTAAATATAAGGAGATAGGTGAATTATCTTCAAAAGGCATAAATACATAATCCAAATCTTAAAAAATTACCTGAAAATGAAATGCGACGCACAATCTCTTTTCGACCCTTCAATCAGACAATCAAGATTTGAACAAAGGTCGGGAGATCTTTGAAAAATCTCTTTGATGCTTGATTCTCCTTTTGAATGTATGATCTGTGCAATAATATTAATTATAGAAATTAAAACAGAAGTATTTAGATAAATGAAAACAATTTAATTGTAATCTTCAATTTGCATAATTATCCTAATTATATATACAGGGTGTCCCATAAAGAAGGATCATGAAAGGGCATTTTATAGGACCATTCTTTTGTGGACACCTTGTATATAAAAAATATGGCATAACATATAATTTTTACCTTAGAGAGAAAAATGAATCGAGTTTTTATATCTTGCTCTAGAGTAGATAGGTTTAAAAAACCTGCTGGAGGAATCAAGTAAAACATTTGATTGTACAAGGATGCATCAATTCAGAATTTTAAGCAATCAAGGAAAATTAAAAAGTTCAGATTTATGAAAGCAGACTGCAAAAACACACAAAAAAATAGAGGAAGAATTAATATATTAGAATATAACCTTTAGGGAGTAGAAGATAGCAAGCAAAAATCAAAGCATTATACAAATACATGATCCCATATAAACTCCTAGTCGGTATTGGGCTTATACAACTGGAAATATTAACAAATTTGCAGGTAACAAAACGCTACTAAGGGTAGTGCAAGGTCCCCCTGTCTTCCACAATTTAATAACCTAACAATAAAGACCCTAGCAGATTTTATCCCTCTTATTCACCAACAAATTCCATGAGGGTACCATATCACAAAAGATAACCTGCATCTCATAACCTTATCAATTTCACACACAAAACAAACTCCAAGACTATTAGGTCATCCAGTTTAGCTACAACACAGCGTACTCACACTGCCAACATAAGGGTAAATGATCAATAATGTACAACCAGGCTAGGGTGAAGCCCAGTTCACTGTTTATCTCACGGGTAAAACGTTGGTTAATATTTAGTACAAAACCACAATGTTAATTAGAATCGCATCCTATTGTATATCATTTTGAAGAGAAGCCTTTATGATCATCCATCAGATCTATGACAGCAAAGTAGCACAGATCATCCCCATGCGACGACGAAAAAAGGCAGTCAAGAGAGAACACAATGATGATACAACACCAGTACGCAATATTCAACGTGAGAGCAAACTCCTTTGCACCACTAATAGCGGCTCTGTGGAACGATCTCTGTGATCGTGTTGTGACTTCACAAGTATTGGGAAAACAGAGTACAGTCGACCCCCCATATTCGCGGGGGATAGGGACCACGAATCCCCGCGAAAATTGAAAAACCACGGATAGTTGACGCTACCCCCCAAACACTCCCAACCCTTCCCAAACATCGTAATACGCTCCCCATATTAATTCAAGAAATTATGTTTTGTCATGTTCATACACATACAGTACGAAATAAAGTATCAGAACACATTAAATTATTTTGGGGAATATATCAAACCAGCCCTTACTGGCTTGAAATTCACATGAACGATGGCCTTCAGACGTTGGTGATTGGGAATTGTCACCATCTTTCAGGATTCGATTCCTGTTCATCCATTGTTTTATAGAGCTGCCTTGCCTTTTCACGAGTTATATTAGTATCCAAAGGAACACCTTTTTTACGAGCGTCAGAAATCCAAATAATTAAAGCAGACTCCATCCTAACAAGAACCTTATCACGCACTGATTTACTAATCTTCATCACTTGGTTTGCACTCACTGACACTCTATCTCTCTAATAGCCTTTTCACAGCTTAAAATTCATCGAATTGTGCTTTCGTTCACGCCAAACTCTCGAGCAACTTCGGCCTTTTTCTTGCCTTCTTTCAACCTATATAACACTTTCGCCTTCTCCTCCAAACCCATCACTTTCTTGGCACGCTTAGGCATGTCTTTAGCAACACTAGACGATGCAGGGCGCTTAGGCATTGTTAATATTAAGGTGCAAAAAGCAAAAATTATTCAGGGTGTAAGACGATTGAAAAACGAGAAATAAAACACGCAGAATTACCACAAATACACAAACTACCGCTCACACACGTGGGACACGAGCATACTGAATGGAGTGCGGGAAATCGGTGCATATACTGTACATACTGCAGTCGAGCGAGTGAGATCTAAACGCTGATTGGCTGGAATCGTCCCGTCTCAGCCAACCAACTTACGTTTCACGACTATGTATGTAGGTTTCCGCGGTTGTCTGGAAATGGCGCAAATTTTGAATTTTAAGGCCCCCCAAATTTTCCGCGGATAGTTGAAGGCGCGGATGACGAACCGCGAATAGCCGAGGGTCGACTGTAATCAAATTCTCATATAGAGAGGCACCCTTTTTTGGAAAGTTCAGTTGCCATCGAGAACATAAGTAACCAGGCTCAACAAAATGACCTGGCACAAGAGGACCTCACCAAGACCTAAGGTCCGAACGTCGTTCCTGTAAGGATGATATGGAGATTATATAAATAAAGGTCATTTGACTCATTTTTTCGTAGCCAGATCCCATCCAAGGATGTGATGTTGGGGTCGAACCAATTATAACATTCGAGTAAAAATTTAAACGGGTCACACATTGAACCACAATCACACCTTATGTAAATAGGAAGATGGACTTCCCGGTATGTAGTATTCTCTTTTTTTGTAAGTGGGAAGATAGACTTCCCGCTGTGTAGTATTCTCTCTTTTGTAAATGGGCGAACGAAATTCCCAGTGTACGCGGTGAGGGAGCTTCCCGAAATCATTGCCTCCTGTGCCGGATAGTGAGGTAAAGGGCCAGCGTGATGGATGTTTTCTTGGAGCCCCAGTCGTGTAGGTCACAGAGAGCGACATTGCTAAGGCGATGCTACTTAGACTCCTTCTGTTATTCTCCTTGTAAGACCTCGTAGGCAAAAGAGTTCACGTTTTCGAGATCTCTCACCAAACCTTTACCTCCTTTACTGAGAATGCACATTCGGTAGCGTAGCTGTATCCAAACACCGAGTGAGCGCTTAAAAGCTCGGAAAATCTTCAGATGAGAGAAGTATGGGGAGAGAGAGGATGATAGCATGAGAGATTTTTTTGTGAGGAGGGGGTTGAGGGAGGTTGATTAAAATATGCGGTGATGAGTATGAAGATGATTAGGTGCCAGGTTACTGGCTGGTCACTTTGGCTTGTAACTTCTTTATCTTCACTTTTCTTCTAAGTTGGATTGGGACCTTTGCAAGTACGTTAGTTCTAATTTTGTTGAGGAATATTTTATTTTTTCTTAGTATAAATCATTTCTGTTTATCGGTTTGTTTCTTCTAATTTCTTTTCTTTATCTTTCTTGTATTTGTATCTTGTGACTAATTGGGGCATTCATGCATTTGTCTTCTTTTTTCTTTGCTTGGAGTTACTTATTTGGTTTTCTTGTTGATTTCTCAACTTTTCCTTAGTATGTGTCCGGTTTTGTTTTGATAGTCAGTTCCTCCTGCTCTAGGTTGATCCTATTGCTGAGGAATAACTTATTTAAGGTTTCTTGAGAGTTGTCTTGGTTTAGGTAGCTTTGATGATTCCTTCTTTGCCTTTAGTCCATTTTCCACTTGTTACTCTTTCGAATAATTCTTTTCTTAATATATTGACGTCATCTGGATAGATTCTGATTTTATTTTCATCTAGGAGTTTTTCGATAGTTTTTTCTTCTTGTTCAGAAACGAAGGTCCACTTGCACGTCCCTCGTTATATACCCTTTTTTACGTATATCGGTTTTAGCTGTCTTGGGAGGGGGTATGCTTCATGTACGAAGACCTTGAGATTGAAGTCGCGGGCTTCGTATCGGCATCTTTCTTTGATATTGATATCAAGTTGTCTTCTTCGGAGTCAGATGTTCATTCCGTTTCGGTTTCCGTCGGTGTGATGTTCTTCTTCGTCTTCTTCTGAGATTTGGTTTCTTTCCTTACTTTTTGTTCTGATTCGGTTTCTTTTTTTAGTTTCTTTGGTATGTTCTTGTTCTTTCTTTTCTGTCTCTGTTCCAACACACATCATATCTTTAACGTTTAGTGTCTTCCCGGCTGTGACACCGTATATGAGTGCCGATGGAGGATTTGGGGGAAACCACATTTTGCGTATTCCATTCTTCTGCAAAAGAAGCTTTAGGGTTTTCGCAAAGGTTCCCGGTTCCGTGATATTGTTCACGTGTGCAAACATTATACATGCTAGTATATCTAAGCCGGTGCCTTCATTCACATTAATGTTGATTTTAGGTTCTTGAGCACTTTTTACCTCGTTGATTTTGGCTTTGGCCACACTCGCGTAGGTCTGGTTATTTTGTTTATGTGTTTTCTCTTTTTGTTACAGTTTTTTTCTCTCCATGACGATCTCCCGTGTGGGGCAGTTTATGGCCATAGTCCTGTGAGGACCCTGGTAGTTGATGCATTTCTTCATGTGTTCATTGTATTCTTTGAAGATATGGCCGACTTGACTGCACTCGAAGCATATCTTTGGTCCTTTGGGGGGCAATTCTTTGATAAGTGATCCTCTGATGCATAGCACTGAAAACATGTTTGGACATTAATGAATTTTTCCAATTCCATGTTGTCAGGAGGGATTCTCATCCCAAATGCCAGAATCCCATTTGAGAGCGCTTTGTTTGCCATTTCCGTCGTTGCGCACACGATCTTGAACACGTGTGTGTGGTTTCTAGATTTGATGAGGTCATTAATTTTGAGGTTTTGGTTTTCATTCTCAATCTCCGTGGTCAATTCTTCTGGCGTATGGGCTCTTACGTATTCGTTAAATTTTCTGCAGATGATTGATCGGTTTGCCAGGAGTTGCGGTGGTAATTTTGGGGTTAGACCTATTGTGTTTATGGCCGTTGTTCCTTTCGGGGAAACCAATTTTTCCACATCTTCCTGTTTGTGGCAGAGAGCCACATAACCGTTGGGGACGTCGAGCAGCCTTGTTACGGCTACTTTTAGGTCGATGAAAACTCGCTGTACGTCCGGTTCGCAGACGACATCTCCCAGATCATCACTGCCCCCTTCAAAAATCCTGAACTCATAGCACAAATAACAGCTAGAGAAATCGACCATGTCCCCGGTACGAAAGAAGGTGGAAAATCGCCACTAACAAATTTAAGGTGATACCACTCTTCCGTAGGAAACGGGCCCATATTGAAACAGATGACACCCGCATTTCATACAGCACAGAACGGGACAGTACTAGGACTAAAAATAGGTAAAGATGGGTACGGATGCCATGTTGCTCATAAAGCAGCGCGAGCGAAGGTCGAGCTCTACAAGCTATTCAGGTTCAAAAACCTGAACATGACCAACAAAAAGAAGAGTTATGACGCGCTCATAAGATCAAAGCTACTGTATCCACCTATACCTATCAACACTACCTCCAAAACGAAATTGAGACTACTCCAAAGGGTACAAAATATAGCTATAATCTTAATCAACAACGTTAGAAGGAGAGAAAGAAGGAGGCAAAGGGACCTACATCAGATGGTCCAGATGACCCGATTAATTTGGAACTTCAATCAAGAGCCCCCCCAAAAATCTGGGAAAAAGTCACAGGACGCATGACGGACGAAATCGCATATGAAACAACGACAAACAATAAACTGTACCGAGGGATCCGTTAAAATAATAGTATTTCTCCACCTCCTAAGATATTACTTCAGGAGAAAAAGCGAGCCGTTACTCCCCCCCCCCCTTTCCCTCCGACTTCACCCTTTTTTGGACTTGCCGCCAAGTCACTGAGAAATTCACACCGAGGTATGACGCTGAAATTGAATGCTACCTCCCCGCCGTACTAATCCCCCCCTCCCCCCGGGTCAGGAAATTACTCATCTATTTTGTACGTTCGCCTCGAATAACTTTTATTGCTCCAGCCGCTGGTCGTTCCGTCTGACAGGCTGAATTCTGCCTCTTACACTTTCACGCAAGGAGACGCTCGGTTGTCACGGCCGATAACGAGGGTTCGAGAAGACCCATCTCTCTCTCCCTGTTTTGGAGAAATCTGGGTATATATGCACCCTCCCAAGGATTACCGAGAGATTCGGTTAGTCGACGCTTCCCCGAAAGGAGTTCAATTCAACGACGCTCTCTCCCGAGAAGTGTATAGTGACGGCCGCAGGCCACGAAAGAGCTAGACATCACACTCGTATCTTCGGGTCAGGGAGAAGAGTCTCGTGAGGCAACGTTGGTCTTTCTCAACTGCCTTTGGATTAAGGATTGGAGAAGCCGTCCTCCGAAGTTCTTCTGGTGACCTCTTGAGGACAAGGGGCCCAATAGCTCGCTCAATCCGAGTTTAGAGAAGTCATCTCCCCTCCCCCTTCGAAATTCGACCAGTGACCTCTTGAGGACAAGAGGCCCGATAGCTCACTCGATCCGAGTATGGAGAAGTCATCTCCCACCCACTTCGAAGTTCGTCCGGTGACCTATTGAGGACAAGAGGCCCGCATCTTGCAAAATCCAAGTTTGAAGAAAGTAGCACCACCCTCGCGGGTTTTCGGCTACACCCGTGAGTAATCACGGTCACTAAGACCTCTCCCCAAGTTCGCCCCGCTTTATTCTCGAGGTTCAAAGGAACTAAATCGCTCACTACCCTAAATCTCCCATTATAACCATTTAATAACCGTGGTTATCGAATTAGTATTCATAACCTAATTCCGTCTTATTCATATACCTATATTATATATATATATATATATATATATATATATATATATATATATATATATATATATATATATATATATATATATTGTGCCATTTATTTAGTGTGTATTAAAATCTATTTTTGTCGTTGTGTTTGGAATATTCCTTGGTCACGGATCTGCAGCTATCTATTCAAATCGCACTCTTAGAACAATAACAGTTGTTGCCTTGCTTAGCCCAACTTAGAGCCGTGTGCGTATATTCCCGTACACTAGGCCATACTTCGACATATATATATATATATATATATATATATATATATATATATATATATATATATATATATATATATATATATATATATATATATATATATTTTGGTGTCAGGTGTGGGGTCTTCCTAAGAATCCTCCCCACCTGATTTTGAAGCACTAAGTTCAATTAATAGCAGCTGCATTACCAAGAATATCTGAACACCAATATGTTAGGACAATTTTCTTTTTGATTAACCGGTAACATCCAATTTTTAAGCCCATTCTTGTGTGGTGTATCCACAGTTTTCCTAGTTCCTTAAAAGAGGATACTAGCTAAGAGGTAATAGTAACCCCCATTTTTTTGTGTGTCGTGAGTCAGATTCCTCCGTTATTTATTTATTTATTTTTTCGTATGAGTTCGCCCAATTTTAACTAGGAATTTTTAATATTTTTGTGGTTAGTAGAATATATATTTGTTTGGGGGTAAAGCTTCAATAGCTCTGGTAGCTTTTTCGTGTGCAAAGGCCGAAAGTAGCACATCCGGGATATCTTCATTCGATCGCTTTCATAAGCAAGGGCAGATCCTAGGCTTATCTGGGAGATTTAATTGCTTACGTCCAGGAAGAGGAACGTAACGAACGCGCAGAAAGTAAAGCATAGAGAGAAGCAGAAGCAGAAGCCGAAGAAAGAAAAGCGCAGAGAGAAGCAGAAGCAGAAGCCGAAGAAAGAAGAGAAGCAGAAGAGAAAGAATTAGGTAGCATGAGAGAGAGATAAGCCGTGACCAAGTCGAGATAAACTCCGTAGGATCTCAAAATAAACAGGCTCAAGTGCCCTCACTAAAACTCCCCGCATACAAGGATGGAGAAGATCTTTGCTCTTATTTAACGCACTTCGAGAAGATATTCGAAGTCAACAATTGTGACTTAGAATCAGATGGTGTCGCCCGGCTACTTCCACTGTTGAACTCTCATCTTCGCGACATGTTCCTTTCGCTTCCTTCAGAGGCCACTCTTGATTATTCAACCCTAAAGGCAGAACTTCTTTCTGCTATTAACATGAATCCAGAACTTTAAGAGGTTGGCTTACGCTCCGCGCGAATACAGCCAGGCCAAATCTACAGACAATTTGGATTCACGCTTCGGCGTAACTTCCAATTCTGGCTGGATTCCGCCCAAGTATCAAATTATTATGAGTCGCAAAATTGACTTCATTCTAAGGGATCAACTGATGTCGACCCTCCCTCGCGAACTAAGGGCCTTCATAGAGGACAGAAGAGTGTCCACTTTCAAGGAGTGTGTGGAAGAAGCCGACCTTCACGCTTCCAGTCACGACCTCTACCCCAATGAAGTCAAGAAAAACCATCTCCCTTCCCCCAAACACAAGTTTGGGTTTAACCGAAGCCAACCCAAGGGCCACAACGGCTTCGTAAAAGTGCAAGCGCCGAGCAAGTACAGGCCTTACCCACCGCGAGAGAAAAAGGACGTGAAGCCTCCAGTACTCCCATCCACGCTTATCAACTACCCCCGTAGACCGACCAATTGTATGCTTTACGTGCGGCACCTCTGGGCACTTAAGTTACAATTGCCCCCCAAATTCTCAACTGAGGACCTAGTCGAGTCACCAGGTCCACCAAATCTCTGCTGCCCCTTCGCCTAATCCGCCAGTCATCGCCAATGGCCCCTGCTCCCTCTCCCCCGGATCAACAGGTAAATTTCCTGTTCAACAAGAGTTTCCCCGGTGGACTCCAGTTTGAAAATGGCGCAGTAAATGGTCGCCGAGTGTCAACCCTGGTTAGAGATAGTAGTATCCGACAAACTACTACCCTCCCCCCCCCGTAAGCCCCCAGCATAACAGGTTCGCGTTGGTGCATGACTTTTTAGGTCGTGCCACGAGGTTCCCAGTGGCGCGGTGCCATATTCAGTGCCAGTACTACACCGGATGGGCCGACGTAGACGCGGCCCCGATAAAATTCTGCTACGTCCTCATCGGACAGAGCGCACAGCTCTCCCAAAACCCAATTTCTCAGCCTGTCGTTTCCAGGGCCCAGGCCTAGAAAGATATATCGCTTCCGGTACCCCTATCGCCCCCAGACGTCGACCTCGCCACCAATATTCAATTTACTGAGGCGCGGAAGAATTGCCCCACATTACAACCCCTGTGGGAAAAAGCAAGGAAGAAGGAGACTCAAACGGTGCGAAGCAATCGGAAGATCGAGTACACCGTGAAGGACGCGTTATTATATCGTTCTTCTGTTGAACCGAAGAGTCCCCCGACTAACGCGTTGTGTGTGCCAAGAACGTATATCGAACCCATTCTAAAAATGGCTCATGAAGGCCTAATGGCCGGACATTTCGGCCATAACAAAACGGCACAGCGAGTTTTCAAATATTTCTTTTGGCCAGGCGCGGCCAAAGAAATTATCGACTTCTGCAAATCCTGTGACCTTTGCCAGAAGGTCACCTCCAAAGGGCGTGTACCCCCCACCCCCCTTCAAAAGACCTCGAGAGTGGCCAAGCCCTTCGCCCGGATCTCAATCGACCTAATAGGTCCCATTCGTCCCCCGTCAAGCGAGGGACACCCCTATCCCGTTATCCCGTTGAATCCTTGTGTCTGGTCCAAACGGTGTGCGTAGAAGCAGACGATGAGTACCCCCTGCCGTCTCTTACTTCCTCTTAAGCGGAGCCTAACTCCGACTTGGACGTAAACTCCAATCTCGCCCCTAATGAGAGGGCTCAATTGCTTGCCTTATTAGAAGGCTTTTCCGTGTCATTCTATCATCGTTTTGTGCCGAATTTCGCTGCCATAGCCTCGCCCCTTAACGACATGCTTAAGAGAACGGCCCCAGATCCAGTCAATTGGATCCCTTCCGCGGAAGATCGCTTCCACCAGTTAAAGGACAAAGTAATCTCTGCCCCTATTTTGAGATTACCGAATCCTAATAAAACATTCGGGGTACGTACCGATGACTCCCAGGATGGCCTAGGTTGTACTCTCGTCCAATAGATGACGATGGAGTGGGATATACTGTAGGATATTCTAGTAGGAAGCTGTCCCATCGCGAAAAGGCGTATACCACCATAGAGCTCGAAGCGTTAGCCATAGTGTGGTCTATTCGTAAGTTTGGGATGTATCTCATAGGTAAAAAATTTATTGTCGAAAGTAATCACAAACCCCTGGCGTACCTAAAAAACCGTAAGAGCCAAAATGGCCGTTTAATCCGTTGGAACCTAATACTCATAGATTACCAATTTCGGATCATGTATGTTAAAGGCACCGACAACTGCTTAGCCGATAGCTTGAGTAGAAATCCAATAGAAGCCCCCCTCCTCCAACAACCTGAGTGTATAGTAAAATTCGTGTTTGACTCATTTTGTAAATACTTGTAGGGGAATCGACCCTCTCCCTCCTCTCTCAGTTGAGACACGGGACGATGACCGCAAAACATCCGGGCCGTGTAGGCACCTTGGGTCAATCTCGTAACCACAGCCCCTCTCCCTCGTCCCTATGAAAAGTAGAACGGTTAAAACTGTAAGATCTTCCCTACGAGTGTGTATTCAATTTCACCTCAAGTACGAAATTGGAGACGCGTTTCTCTCAAGCCTGAAGGCCCAGCAGGACCATAGGTAAGACTTCCTGAGAAAAACCGTTGGAGTAAGAACCCTCCTGCGGCCCGTCCACAACCCCCCCCCCCCTCCTACCCCTACCCCAGTGGGGTGACGGTATATATACCAAAAACTTGGGAAAAACGAAGGTAGAATACGTGAGTCAGCCAGGCTACGAAGTCCCAAGCAAGAGAGGCCGGGCTAGCAAGAGAAGGGACTAAGAAGCAGCTCATCTTCGAGCTAGTTCCTGGTTATCAAACTTAACTTTAAGTTAACTTGTTCAAGTTCAACTTATTCTCGTCAGAGAAATTCCCCCGCCCCCATCTATCCTGGTGTAGCAAAAAACACCGAGATAGTCCTCGCCCTTGAGGAATTCCGAAACGAAGAAGAAAAAGCTCCTCCTCGAGCCTGTTCCCCGGTAGTCACACCGAACGTCAAGTTAACTTGGTTTAATAACCAAGTTCAACTTACTCTCGTCAGAGAGACTCCTCCTATCCTGGTGCATCCTAAATCACATGGATAATCCTCGCCCTTGAGGAAGACTGGAACTAAGAAGCTCATCCTCGAGCTAGTTCCTGGTTACTAAATCGAACTTTAAGTTAACTTTTTCAAGTTCAACTTAGTCTCACCAGAGAACCCCCCCCCTATCATGGTGTAGCACAAAGCACCGAGATAGTCCTCGCCCTTGAGAAATTCCGAAACGAAGAAGAAAAAGCTCCTCTCGAGCCCGTTCCCCGGTAGTCACACTGAATGTCAAGTTAACTTGGTTTAAGAACCAAGTTTAACTTACTCTTGTCAGAGAGACCCCTCCTATCCTGGTGCATCCTAAAGCACAGGAATAGTCCTTGCCCTTGAATAAGACCCCCCCCTCCCTCCTTAGTCCCGTGTGGCTACCTATCTGCCACACTCGCCAATGTCCCTTGTGCCTTTCAAGGTATTTAAACTCCAGTAGAGACAGTTAGCATATTTTTATATTGAAGTGAGTGGTGGGTTAACCATCACTATAATGTCAAGTAGGTCAAGTTAGAAAGCCTTACTTAAAAATTATTGAAGACCTTACCGTGTATTTAAGTCGTAATATTTCTGTGGTTCAGGTTTATTTTTGTTTTTGTGTTTTAATTAAAGTTTTAGTTTGTGTTAACCATTTTTTTTATTCTATCCTCGAATTGCTACGTTATACAAGGAACCTTAAAGTTTAAAGGAGTCAAGACCCAAAATAATAATAATAAAACATATATAGCACTCTTAGAGAGGTATAACGTTATTCACGGAGTAGTACGTAAACAACCCATACGTACGGACATCCTACTATCACTCGGTCCTACCTATACCACGACAAAACTAGTTTCCGTTTTTTTTGCCTCGTTGATGTTGTGTGTGTGTATACATATGTGTGCGTTATCGCGATAACGATATCGGGTTATGAGTTATCCGATTTTTTTTCCGCGTTATCGATTCATTGGTATCGCCGAACTTTTGGTTCCAAACTAGCAATAATCGATAATTTCAGGTTTTGGTTCCAGTTTAGCACAGGGGCGAGCCGCGCGTGCTTTGAAGGCAGAAATAGGTAGGTCCGAGCTAGGAGGAGGATCCTCAAGACCTATGAGGAGATGAAGGAGAGCCTCACCAGGTAAGAAACTAAGAAACAGTATTCAAATATTCTTACTATTGTATTATAAAATAACGCTATATATAGTCAATAATCAATATTGTATTATAATTTTGGAATTATCGATTTATCGGTTATCACCTTATCGGGCGATAAATTTATCGCCAGTTATCGATTATCGGTTATCGGCGATAAGGTTATCGTTATCGATTTATCGGTTATCTTGATACATTTTTTCGTTATCGCGCCCACCTATGTGTGTATGTATAGATTAAGTTATCTATGGTTACACATATGTAAATCCCGTGTAGTGTTATGTTTTTTGCTCTATCTGTTGGTAAACGTTAAAATTGTAGCTTTATAAGTTCCCCTCTTGATGAAATTAGTTGTAGACATTTTTTTTCGCCCCAAAGTGTTTTGTGCTGTAAAAATGTCTTTAGATAGGGAGGAGTGTAGAGGGGTCCGTTAAAATAGTAGTATTTCCCCACCTCCTAGGATATTACTTCGGGAGAGAAGGCGAGCCGTTACTCCCCCTCCCCCTTCACCATTTTTTGGACTTGCCGCCAAGTCACTGAGAAATTCACACCGAGGAATGACGCTGAAATTGAATGCTACCTCCCCGCCGTCTTAATATCCTCCTCCCCCGAGGTCGGGAAATTACTCATCTATTTTGTAGGTTCGCCTCGAACAACTTTTATTGCTCCAGCATCTGGTCGTTCCGTCTGACAGGCTGATTTCTGACTCTTACACTTTCAAGCAAGGAGACGCTCGGTTGTCACGGCCGATAACGAGGGTTCGAGAAGGCCCCCCTCTCTCTCTGTTTTGGAGAAATCTGGGTATATATGCACCCTCCTAAGGATTACCAAGAGATTCAGTTAGTCGACTCTTCCCCGAAAGGAGTTCGATTCAACGACGCTCTCTCCCGAGAAGTGTTTAGTGACGGTCGCAGGCCACGGAAGAGCTGGACATCACACTCGTATCTTCGGGTCAGGGAGAAGAGTCTCGTGAGGCAACGTTGGCCTTTCTCAACCGCCTTCGGATCAAGGATTGGAGAAGCCGTCCTCCGAAGTTCTCCTGGTGACCTCTTGAGGACAAGAGGCCCAATAGCTCGCTCAATCCGAGTTTGGAGAAGTCATCCCCCCCGTCCCCTTCGAAGTAGTTCGACCGGTGACCTCTTGAGGACAAGAGGCCCGATAGCTCGCTCGATCAGAGTTTGGAGAAGTCATCCCCCCCCCCCTTTGAAGTAGTTCGACCGGTGACCTCTTGAGGACAAGAGGCCCGATAGCTCGCTCGATCCGAGTTTGGAGAAGTCACCACTCCCCCCTTTCGAAGTTCGTCCGGTGACCTATTGAGGACAAGAGGCCCACATATCGCAAAATCCAAGTTTGGAGAAAGTAGCACCACCCTCTGCGTGTTTTTGCCTACACCCTTGAGTAATCAATGTCACCAAGACCTCCCTCCATGTTCACCCCGCTTTACTCTCGAGGTTCAAAGGAACTAAATCGCTCACTACCTTAAATCTCCCATTATAACCATGGTTATCCAATTAGTATTCAGAACCTAATTTCGTCTTATTCATGTACCTATATATATATATCCATATTTATTTGGTGCCTTTTATTTAGTGTGTATTGAAATCTATTTTTGTCGTTGTGTTTGGAATATTCCTTGGTCACGCAGTTGTAACTATCTATTCAAATCGCACTCTTAGAACAATAACAGTTGTTGCCTTGCTTAATCTACCTTAGAGCCCGTGTGCGTATATTCCCGTATAATAGGCCATACTTCGACAAACTGTACAAAGAATCTACAATAAGAAGAACACTAAAAATATAAAAACGGACAACGAGAGAAATACAAAAAACACCTACAACGGCTTGAACGCCACAAGAAACTACCACAATCTACATGAAACAAAAGAAAACACCCAAACAAACATGCAATACCATCACAAGCCAAGAACAACATAAACAACAGCAGAAAACGAGTACACAAAAAGATTGAAAATAAGATAAAAAACAATGAGAAGAACATCAATCTCAGAGAAACGCCTGCGATTCCCTTTCACCAGGGATTTTCTACCCTTCGATCCCCCTTTCACCAGGGAAATCTTTTCCTATCTATCCATCTCCTGCGATTATATATATGTGCATATATGAGTGCAATTGTAATCATATATGTGTGTGTATATACTTTCCATTCACAACTTATTATGTTCAATGACTAATGGCTTACGGGAATATTAGCAGTCATTATTCAAGAAGCAAGAAGAAGTTATTCTTATCGTTCGCCTTTTCGAGACGTGTTCCCGCACTTTACGACGAAATAAAGAATCCAGCTGAATATTTTTCTTTATCCTAAGGAAGCTCGTTTGATCACTTAACCAAGACTGCTACACGAGAAGAGCTCCCCTTTGCGCACTTTAAATAAAAGGAGCATTTAACGTACGAATAGTCACACCTATAGTGACGCTGGGCCACTTCTGTCTATGGTTGTGAGTCCACCTCATATTTTCAATAGGCTATTTTCAGCTAGGGGATTATAAATTTTTAAAAATAATTTATATTACTCACTATTTAAAAAGTATCATTGATTTAATTAGCATTAGTGGGCGGGGCTTATATGTCTGAAGTCAAGAAACACGGCATAAAAACAATGAACATTAGATCGTCTAATGACGTTTGGCAATCGCCTTTGAATTCCAAACTTTTCTAATTGTGAATACTACTAGCTGATTAAAAATAGCGGGGTATGGGTCCAATTCAATGAGGTTGCCAGACGTTGTTAGGCCATCCCATATGTTAATTGCCTTTATGTAGTCCTCCGGCCGGAGCTAGAAAGAGTCATAAAATTGTCTTAAAATCAGTGGCTGTGTATTTAAAACTTACCAACAAGTTTTTCAATTGTTCATTTATTGTGATACATTATTCATCTCATTTAATGGATATAATGTATGTCCTTTGTACGAAAGCTACATTTTATAGATTGGAACTTGAATACGATAATTATGAGCCAATCATAGCATGTTTCGTCAAGAGTGGCGCACACGTTTCAGATTACTAAATCCTGTAATACTGATTCTTATCATTGTAAAAGTGCGCCTGGAGTAATATTCCGATGGCGAAGAGGGTCTATCACCATTTATGAAGTCACAAAACGTCAATATTTCAACCCGATTTTGTAACTCTATTTTTCCACGACGCCATTTTGAATTGCCAATGAGACGCCTAATTTACGTTCTCCTTTTTTTGATACTGATAATTTTTATTTTTCACGCGTTTTAGGTTACTAAAGCCTATACAATTGTTTCGTATCCTTGTAATAGTGTGTTCAGAGTAATATTTTGATGGCGAAGAGGGTCTATCACACATTATAAAGTCACAAATAGGCAATATTTTAACCCGATCCTGAAACAAAGTAATTATTCTACGATGCACCTCTAAATGCTAACATCGCGCGCGCGTTTCACTATTTGTTTAAAACTCGGAGGAAGTTACATTCGCTCATGCGTTTACGGAAAATTCCCCGATCATTCTTAACACGATTTTTTGCTATAAAATGGATTTTTGATGACGTTTTAAGGTTTACCATCGAGTTAGCTTCACATTTATGTGAGCACAGTTACTACGAAAAAAAAAGCAATTTTCGGCGAAAATAAACAATTTGCGGAGGCAACGACTATCATAACTCTCTGACCAAACCTAATTTAATCTAACTAAACCTTACCTTTCCCAACCTAACCTAACCTATTTTAACGTTACCTTACCTAACCTAACCTTATCTAACCTTTTTATGACGAGTTAGGTTAGTTTGATTTTTTTTTAGGTTAGGTTATTGATTTATGATAGTCGTCTCATCAAATCGCTTATTTATGACCTTAAAACGTCATAAAAATACATTTATGGCCAAAAAATGGTGGTTGGAATGTTCTGCAAATTTACCTTCACTTTTCGTATTTATTTCTACTATATCCTCGTTCGGAACTTAAAAAGTTAACTAACATTAACATTAAAAACAAACACGGGAGCATATCTTAAGCCATCTCATGGTATTTCAAGATGCGCACGTAACTTTGTCCGACTCTCGTAGAAGAATTGTGTTTCAGCACCCGGTTGAAATATTGTCTATTTGTGACTTTATAACGTGTAATAGACTCTGTCCGCCATCGCAATATGACTACTAGAACACTTTTATAAGGATACGAAACAATATTTCATGCTTTAGTAGCCTAAAAGGCAGGCGCCACTTTAATTCAAAGTTACTCATAACTATATTCAAGCACATATGAAATATACCTACCCTTATCTATGTACTACACAATGGGTAATAATTATTTCTGCGAATCCTCAAATTGTATTTAAAATGCAACCATTATCCATGGTGTGCTTAGGATCATATATATATATATATATATATATATATATATATATATATATATATATATATATATATATATATATATATATATATATATATATATATATGAGGAATTAAACCACATTCTCCGAAGACAATTTAATCCAGAACAGTTTCGGTGTATCTCACACCCTTTTTCAACTGACACTTGGCAGAAAATATATAAGAGAAAAGCATAACACAAGATCCCCTCTTTTTGCCCCCAATCCCCTACTTGTGGCTAATCTGGGGGGGGGGTTAGGCCTAAACATATTGAAGGGCTGACATTTTACTATTTTATTTATTTGCGATCTTATTACAGGATTAAAAGAAAATTGACCCTCAGATAGATTTAAATTAGGAACTGACGATATCAAGCTCGATTCTACGATTCTTCTCTTAACATAGTTAGCCGATTTAAATAACATTTTACTTCCATTGAAATCGATCGTATGATTCTTGTCTCTAACATGGCAAAATATTCCACTACTTTCGCGGCCCACTCTAATATCTCTTTTGTGTTCGTACAATCTCTTGTCTAGATTTCTCCCCGTTTTCCCTATATAAACTTTATGGCAATCGTTGCATGGTACTGCATATACTCCTATGTTATGATGTTCTTTGGGTTTCCTGGCCATCATCAATTGGTTTAAGGAATTATTATATTTAAAGGCTAGATTAATACCCGCTTTTCCAAATATGTCCTTTAAACTATTAAATTTATTGTTAAATGGCAATGTTATACATTTGTTGAAGTCGTTAGTGCGGGAAGGCTTATTACCATAGAATGTTTTCCTAGCTGCAAAATGGGAAGACGATATGAACCAATCGGGGTAATACAAATTAGAAAAAATGGTCCTGATAATGACAATTTGTTCATCTAATAGGAAGGATGACATATTTTGTATGCTCTAAGGAAAAGGTTAGACATTACCGATTTTTTAACAGTATTATCGTGAAACGAAAAATAATGTATATAGGCATTCGAGTGGGTTGGTTTCCTATACACATCAAGTTTTAATTCATGGTGATCTTTATTAATGAGGACATCTAAAAAGGGTAATCTATTATCATATTCCCATTCATATTTAAATTTGATGGAGACATGCAGATTATTCAAATTATTAAAAAAGGTATCAAAATCATGGCCATTAGGCCATACAGAAAATACATCGTCGATGTACCTTAACCATATAAAGTTAGGGGGAGGAATTGTGGGAAGGAGTTCAGTCTCAAAATATTCCATGAAGAGACATGCCAATATCGGAGATAAACTATTTCCCATGCTAAGGCCAAATATTTGTCTATAAAACTCATTATTTACTCAAAACACATTGTCAGAGAGATTGCCATAAAGTTTATATAGGGAAAACGGGGAGAAATCTAGACAAGAGATTGTACGAAAACAAAAGAGATATTAGAGTGGGCAGCGAAAGTAGTGGAATATTTTGCCATGTTAGAGACAAGAATCATACGATCGATTTCAATGGAAGTAAAATGGTATTTAAAACGGCTAACTATGTTAAGAGAAGAATCGTAGAATCGAGCTTGATATCGTCAGTTCCTAATTTAAATCTATCTGAGGGTCAATTTTCTTTTAATCCTGTAATAAGAAAGCATATAAACAAAATAGTTAAATGTCAGCTCTTCAATATGTTTAGGCCTAACCCCCCCCCCCCCGATTAGCCACAAGTAGGGGATTGGGGGCAAAAAGAGGGGATCTTGTGTTATGCTTTTCTCTTATATATTTTCTGCCCAGTGTCAGTTGAAAAAGGGTGTGAGATACACCGAAACTGTTCTGAATTAAATTGTCTTCGGAGAATGTGGTTTAATTCCTCATCTTTTCTTGCGATATTGCCTTAATTTTTATCATATATATATATATATATATATATATATATATATATATATATATATATATATATATATATATATATATATATATATATATATATATATATATATATATATATATATATATATATATATATATATATATATATATATATATATATATATATATATATGAGAAAGAGAAATTTGACACGAATGAGCAATGAGGCAAGAAACAGGAGTTTTTTTAAGGTAAGAGAAATGGACATTAGAAGACGACTAGAATCAAAGAGAGCAGAGGGAGCACAATGAAGGCAATCCTTATTGAGAAGACAGAAATAACATCAGGGGGAAGAAGCTTTGAAATTCCTGGCCTGGACACAAACCCGGATCTGCTGACTGATTGTGGGTCAGATGCTCTAATGTTAAGCTACCAGGCATAATGACTACTTCGCCCAAAGCCTGGTATCTTAACGGGAGAGCGCCTGACCGGCAATCAGCAAACCCGGGTTCGAGTCCTGGTCAGGAATTTCAAACCTTTTTTCCTTTTATCCCCTGGCGTTATTTCTGTCTTCTCAGTAAGGATTTCCTTCATTGTGCCGCCCTCTGCTCTCTTTTATCCTTGTGTTCTTCCAATGTCCCTTTCTCTTACCTTTAAAAAACTCCTGTTTCTTGTCTCATTGCTCATTCGCGTCCAATTTCTCTTTCTATTATTTATATATATAAGAAAAATTATTGCAGTAACACAATTAATTATGCGATTAAAAGGCTATATTAGGCAGCCACAGACTTCATCGAAGCCCTCGGAAGGAGCTCTTCTCACATACACGAGAAGAGAACACTTAAAATAAGCGTTCTCTCAGATAGCCATGGTGAGAGAACGCCTTTTTTCAGTGTTACCTCCTCGTGTATGTGAAAAGAGCTCCTTCCGAGGGCTTCGATGAAGTCTGTGGCTGCCTAATATAGCCTTTTAACCGCATATATATATATATATATATATATATATATATATATATATATATATATATATATATATATATATATATATATATATATATATATATATATATCGTGCGAAACTTGTAGCTTTCGGACCAAAGCTAAGGTCCATCCTCAGCAATGTTATGGCACCGAGAAAGCTTTTGGGATTGGGATGACAAAAGTGATGAGAAAAAATGTGTATAGATCGAAATGAGTGATTTTGATGATATGTAAGAGGAAGATGATTATGAGAATGACTTGGATGATGATTCTTATGAATTTATGCCAGTTTGCCTGACAAACGCTTTCTTATCGCTTTTTATTCTCTTTAGTATGTATTAGTGTTTGTATTTTACCATTCGAGCCTTTGTTCTAATTAGTTCATTTGAGCGTTTGTGTGCTTTGTTTTGTTCTGTAAATTTTATGCTTTTTTCCTCGTACCTTTTTGCCTTCATTATTTTATCTTTTTAGGTATCTCATCATTCTCAAAGGTGAGTGGTTGTAAATTTTCTTTGGTTTGTTTGGGCTGTCTGATATGGTAGTCTTGTCGGTTATCATCAGCAGTTTTAGTGGTATAGATGATTAAAATTCCGCAGTGCTCTTTTTCGGATGCCCTAGTATCGTCGCTTATGACGAACTTGACGGATTTCCTGATCAGGTTTGTTAAATTGGTTAATTTCGTTATCGGGTATATTTCGTAAATCTTATTCTAGATGCTCACCACACGCTCGTGCAGTGTCTGGTTGATCGGTTTCAAGTTTGTTCTCTTGTGTAGTCACCCCGACGTTAATCTGCTATTTTTGGTTTTGTTCTGCTAAATCTGGAAGCCCAGATTTCGATCCTTGGTCCTGTGGTGCCCTATTGCAAGGTGGATTAGGATCAACAATGAAGCCTCACAAATGAGTATCATGTGAATCCTATGAAAGTTTGAAATAGGCACGGACAAAATTATCCACATACAATTAATCTACTAAAATTGTATAACATTTTGCCATGCAAATAATAATATATAACATTTTGTCGTGTAAGTAATAATATATAACATTTTGTCATGCAAATAATTATATATAACATTTAGTCATATAAATAATAATATATACTGTACTTGCAAGAGTTATAGGTAAAATTAATTGGAGAATCTTACACACGCTTACACACTAACACGTATATACACTTACACGTGCACACGCGGTGACACGCAGAAAGGTGCCTCTAGCGATATCTTTCCAGACCCTTTTTTTCGGGTTACACCAAGGTTCTGGGAGGCGACCAAAACAGCTGTGTTATGTTTATCAAAGCGCACCGAGCTGGGAAATGGGAAGATGTAGATTTTGCTTATTTTTACATGGCCGTGAAACACGAAATCTTATTCTCAAAATATGAGATAGATTGTCTGGAGAAGCCTGACTCCCTGCTCAACTTTTCTCTCTCTACTTGTTACATACGAATAAATATCGAGTCCAGTAAGCCCACGCACACAATTTTCGACACATTAAATACAATCTGAAGTAGACTCCAAAAGGACACAGTGAGAGTTAAAGACAGAAAGCACAGTAAGGCTTGAAACCCGTCAGCACTTTTCAGGACGCGTAGGCCAAGGTATACCCAAACATTCGTAGGCCAACTTCAAAATATCCGAAATACGCTTAATCGAATTCATTGCGCCTAAGCCTACCGAGTCTCCGTCCAATAAAGAGTCCTCGAATCCGCCTTCCAAGATTTCCTTTTCCTACGAGTAATCAACCAGTCCTCTTACCCAGCCTACATCACTAAAATCAAGCAAGAAGATAATCTTCCCCAAATTGAAGCCAGCTCAAGGTTAGCGCTCTGTATCCAATTACCCCAGAACGCGGCAACCTTTTCGTCACCCCCATTTAGTTGGTGACAAATAACTAATAGGCCATAGTTCTCACTTCGGTTATTTTCTGGGTTAAGTGAGAGGTGTACCCGTTTGTTGTCAGTTTGAGTCCTAGGACTCTTCCTTCCGTGGTATATGGATATGGATATGCCTCTCCGTCGATTCTTATTACAGCTGTCTTCGGTTTACTGGTAATATTTTGATTTTGCTTTTGTTTGTTTTTACTTTGTTCTTCTTTTCATAACCGTTTATGTTTTATTTCTCTTGTCGCTCTTGGGGCAATATCCCTAGGGTTGTATCTGTCACTTGTAATCATCTTTGTGATATCATCTGCTAGTTTTATGTGCATCACACTCTCGTGTGTCGGATGACGTAGAACTCTGTTGTATAGGTTGTAAAGGGTTGGGCTAAAAACCAATGCTTCTTTCGTGTGTTCATTTATATGCAATTTGACCTTTCTTTCGTCTAGGTAATTACATAGAATTTTGCTTAGATTTTCTTACATGTTTAGGTGGCTGATCTTGATTTTCAGACCAGGTATCCACATCTTGTCGAATGATTTTGCAACGTTGTGGAGTGTGAGGGAATTCCACGTGGAATTTCTTTTCCAGCACGGAAGTGACGTCCATGCGTTAAAGAAAATTCTAGAATTTGGTTATGCTTAAAATGGTAAGCCTTCCCCCGCCATCCACAAGCGGTAGTCTCGAACCGCGTCCACCCCGGACCACCTTTTCGCGGGTTAGAATCGCCTGGGCGTGAAGGTTCGAGGCCATTCGAGAGTAGCGCTGGCCAAACACCCCATGTTTCCCCCACCCCTGCGGGGGGAGCCTCGGATATATAGGGCTTGTCTTCCAGGTGGGAGATACACAGTTGAGGAGTCCCGCCAGGATCCAAGAAGCATTCCCCCTAATTCCAAGTCAGGTGCTTAACAACGAAGCAAAGTGACGGCTGCACTTTTCGTGTCGTTGGAATTAGCGCAGCCAGTGACGTATTTCCCTTTGACGATCGCCACCGAGCGATTTTTCCGACTCCACTCATCAACTCCTGTAGAAGCCCTCATCGTTCCCTCTTCGTCTTCGGGTGGCCGAAATACTCTCCCCTGGACCGGACGTTACCCCCCCCCCCCATCCCCTTGGAGAACCGTCATCACGTCAAATTCCTGCTCAGAAGCTCCGAGTGCCCCCGCCTTCACGTTTATTGCCCGCAGAAGACATCTGTGAGACCTTACCCTGATGTCTCACCCGGAATCCTCCGTAAGCCAACCCCTCCCCCCCTTCAGCAACCCATTTGAGTTAATCCTCCCCATTGAAATAGTCTCCTTCTCTAACGCAATAATTTCTAACTTCAGAGTCTGATGTATAAATCTGCAATTCTCCCCCTCATTTACCAATATAATTTTGCCCATTGATTCTCTTATTTTATGTAAATAAAATTATATTTTTGTACCTGACCTCGTTTTGCACTGTATTCTCGCTGCTCCGCGCGTCGAAACTCGTGGCATTCCGCCCCTTTATCGGTTCACCTTTAAGTTATTAGTCCCTTCCCCATAGATATAATATGGTATTGATATAATATAATGTCACACCACGACATGGAGTACCACGTCCATTGTTGCCTTTTGCTGTTTCTGTGGCGATCTTTTGTGTAATTATCGCCAGTGCTGTTTCCATACCGCGTTTACTCCTGAATCTGTGCTGTTAGGTATTGTACAGATTGTATATCTTCTAAATATTTCTTCAACCTTTCGTTCAGGAGCTTCCCGAAGAGTTTCCCTAGAATCTCTAGCAGTGAGCAGAGAGGGGAACTTTCGATTTAGTGTTTTGGTTTCCCAGTTTCTGCATGAAGATCATATTTGCCGGCTTGAATGGTTGGGGGAAGTATCCTATATTCAGACAGGCAATGAAAATCTTCGATATTGGGTCGGGGATGTTGTTTGGTGCATTGACTAGATGGGATTTTGTGATTCCACTTGTTTCTGGTGGGTTTTTTTTATTTAATAAATTTAAGTGCTGCGAAGTATTCCTCTTTCGTGAATGGTATTCCTTCTCTTTGTAGATTACGTCCTACCTCGTCGACACAACATGAATAGAGTGGAATATTTTCCTGTTTTTCTTATTTCTTTTTGTGTTTGCAGTATTTCCTCTTTGTATGTTCTGTCGAATTCTTGGTTGTCTTCAAGTGATATGGAGATTATTTTCCAGTATCTTTTGATGTGTTGTATTTTGTTTATTCGTTTATTTCTCTTTGTCCTATTTTTATTTTAGTTTGTTCCTTGGGTTGTGATCTTCGAAGTCTTCTGTAGTGGTTACAGAATTTTGGGGTTTGGTTTCTACGTCCATTGTGTATTGCATCGTTCTAGATAAGATTTGACTTGTTTTTTTATCAGTATTCGTATTTGCCTTCTGATGTTTCTTAGCCCTCCATATCTTGTCATATTATTTCACAAATCAATGATTCCTTTCGTTATTAATTGAAATTCTTCCCTTTTCATTTTCGCTTAATTTCTTCGTCTTATTATGGTGCAGGTTACCAGCTTCTGTTATTTTGGTGATTGTTCCTTCTATGTGTTTTTCTATGTCTCTCTTTTTCAGATTGTTCAGGGATTATATTCCAAGTGTTCTAAGGTATTATTATATTGGTTCCAATCTGTCTTACTGAGGGCCTTTCTTTATGGCATCTTGATTTGTATGGGGATATGGATACCTTAGTTATTAGGCTCAAGTGGTCAGATGGAGTTATGTTTAGTCTCGGAAGTTAATAATGCGCACGAGTTATAACGGCTCGAGAGTTAATAGGGGCGCCGAACGTTCTTGTGGTAGGCTTCGGCGCAGAGGGGAATTAGTTTGACCGAGGCTTGAGATTAGGTAGGTTGGGTTTAAAGGATCGATGCGGATTACCTGTAGCAAGGAAATCCCAAATAGAGGAATTTCGAACTCTTTATTTTGGCGTAGAACGCGTCTAGCCTTATCGTAAGAGGGATTTGAGGCGAGCGTGTAGTGTGTCTTAGTAGGCCTATTCCTAAAGGACGTCTCTCTGACTGGCGGATTGACTGACTCTCTGACTTGCTGGTCTACTGACCTTCTTACTTTCTTGCTGACTCTCTCACTCTGTCTTTCTTACTGGCCTGACTCTGTGAGTTTAGTAGTATATATTTGTGTCGGAGACAATGGGCGTGGCCTATTATTATCCACTGATGTTGTTTGGGTGGAGCCTATTTCACTCCTTATTAATTCGTGTATACGGCGATAGAGATTTTGTTTCTGGTCAAATACCAAAGACGCCCCTCTGAGTTCGCAGTCTTTCACTAGCAAACAATGGTCGCTGCTATCGTATTTTTAGTTCTCCACCGGCATCCCAAGCTTTGTTTAAACAGCTGACCTTCTATCGCGGCTATGGTAACCACTTTTCTATGCGTGTGCATATTTTTTTCTGCCGTCTTGAATTCATTCTTCTCACCTCTAGCAAAATAAGTATATTATTTACATTCCTGTTTTATTAACTCATGTCTATTTTTGTTATAGTGTTTCGCTCTATTCTAGATGAGTTCATTATTACATAGCATATTATTTCAGTAATTAATGCGTGTGCGAAATTTCAGGATTCCTTGTTGGCTCTACTCCACATTGCAATTTAGGTGCCACAGAGTTGCGAGTCCTGGTCCTTTGTGGTGATTGAAGTTAAGGTGTGAATTCATTAGGACAGCACCAGGTGTGGTCTAAGATCTATCAATAAGGAATATTGTGAAGTATCGTCCTTCTCTTTGGATCAAATTCCTTCGCATTAATCGTTGGAGGGTTTTACCGGTGCCATTTGTGTTGCTTGTATATCCTGCCTTTCTGCACTTGGTGTTAAGGTCGCACCGCAAATTTATTAGAATCTCTCACCGCTGGGCGGCGAGATTCTAATAAATTTGGGATGGGAGCATAAGTGAACCTTGGGGCTTTATATTTCCCAGCTATTACTAGATCTCCTGTCGTCATCTTTATCTTAATGACAATATAGAACACTTCTAAACCTTTAATTTCCATGTAAATTACATAATCCATTATTTACGCGCATCATTACTCCGTCGTATCTGGTCTGGGTATGGCTTGTTGTTATAATATTCTAATTGAATATCTTCACTGTTCCGTGTTTCAGGTTTACTCTGTGTTCTGTTAATATTTGATATTTGGATCTTCTTTTCTAATTATTTTGGAGTATATGATTCTTATGTCTTTTAAACAGTTGACGTTAAATGTTTATATTTTCAACTTGTTCTGGTACATTTTCATGTGATAGTTTTTCCTTCTGTTATTTATGTTTTACTTTTGTTCTTTTCTGTCTTTACCTTTTCTTTTCTGGCTGGTAATCGAGTGCGCCCAGATTATTCTTTAACTAGTCATTTGATAATTCGTGGTAGGATTCGAAGGCGATTATGATCATTCCCTATTTCAGTGCATTGTGTATTTACGTTTCGTCATTTTCTGAGTCGTATTTCCATTTGTACTTCCCTTCTACCAGCCCGTCGACTATTTCTTTGTATTTATTGACTTTGGGAAGTACGCGTGTATGGAATCCATATATTTTGATATTAAGTTGTTGCGTATTTCTTTTGTGGGTTACTTTCTATCTTTCTTTTTCTATTTTTTTTTAGATATTTCTGTTGTTGCTCTAATGATTTCGACTTCTATGTCGATTGAGTCTTCTTCGGTGTCCTGATCGGTTTCAGTTTCTTGTTGGTCTGTTTCCATCCGGGTTTCTTTCTTCGTTTTGGTTGTGCCATATTAATTTTGTATATTTCGCTTGAATGTGGGTTCTCGGGAAGCCACGTGGGTTTTGGGACGTTTTTCTCGAGTAATTTGTTTAATTCCGTTGCATATGAGGTAGGCTTCGAGATGATTACAAAGTGAGCGTGCATGATGTATAGGAACTGGTCTGGTCGCATATTTGCTCCTATATTTACGACCGTGTTCTGTAAGGCACCTGCCCTCGTTATTCCTCCTGATGTTGCGTTCTTTATTTCTTGCTTTTTCCTCATTCAACTCAGTCTTTTTCAATTGCAATTGTTCGATGTGGATTCCTGCATTTAATGCATTTCTTGTTCAAACTTTCGCATTCGTCCCATTTGTGCTCCTGGTTTGCACAATCAGAGCAAACTTTTTTGGTAGGTATGTAGGGCACACATGTATTCACCTGAAGGGTGTACATGTAGATACCCTGCACAACGGAACCCGAGATAAGGAAGAGAGAGCGAGTTTAGAAGGTGGAGATAAAGGGTCGATTTTCTCACTGTAATAAAGTGGTTGTCTCTATATCTGGGCTTAAGTCAGACAGGCGCCAGAGAAGTAAACATTAGGAAACTGATAATGTCTGGAGATAATAAAAGGGCGTGTGGTAAAAGCATTTCATCATTCTGTAACAAAGATAGCCAGAAGTTAAACAAATATAAGCCTAATAATAAAGATCTGCCTTATAGAAATATTGGCCAATATCGAGATACGGCACTGTAGACGCCATCGAATCAGAATTGAATAAAGGAATTTTCCATGTGGTAGCATGTGAAGGATACTTGGATTCAAACAAAGGTTTCGCGTTTTATTTGATTTGGTGTGATCTTGGCGTAGAACGCTAGGTGTTCTTGTTCTGTCTGGTTTTTTTTTTGCCATTTCGGTCGCTCTAAAGATCACTTTGAACACATGACTGTTATTCTCCGACTTGATTCTTGAATTTGATGAAGTTTTCTACCGTCGCCAAGTTTGTCGTGGTATTCGGGGTTCAAAACTAAGCTTCGCGAGTTGTTTACATGCTTCCTCGATTAGTAGCAGGTCCAGGTACTTTTTCGTCTCGCAAAGTGCGACATATCTGTTATCTGCTCTTTTAGTCTCTGGGAAAAATCACGCCGATATCCGAGTGGATGGTTTGGAGGATCATTTCTCTGGTTTGCTTCTCTTTTCATGCGGGGACACGAAGAGGAACCCTCTTCGCTCTTTCGCGGTAGTCCATTTTGACTGCTGTGGGGCCCAGTTTCTTATTTTCTTTGTGTTTTCTTTCACTTTCCTTTTATTTTCCTATTTTTGCCTGAGAAATTGAAATTAACTTTTTATAATGCGAATAGTCCTTAACCCCCACAACCCCGCGCCCAGCTCAATAACTGCCTGGATGAGGATGATGAATGGATGAACCCTGGGAGACCCTCTTGAGGGCTAACTCATGATGGACTTGATGATGGGTGGTAATCGAATCAACTATCACCACCCGGGGTGCGCCCCCTGAGAAGTATGGTTATCGAAGCAACATCCAGTGTACATATATAAGGTTTTATGTTTCTCCGTGGTCTTGGCAGGGCCCTTAAGGATAATTAATCTCTTCCCCAAGGGTTGCAGCTTCACATCTTCTTCAGGAGACCTATGGTGATAGGCCCAGCAGTGGGCTAGTCTACAAATGTGCTTGTCCCACCGCCACCAATTATGCCTTATCAAGTGACTAGCATAGTTTGAACTAGGCTTTGTTTGGAAGTTCACTCAGTTAAGAGCTAGGAAGAGGAGAAGTGATAGTGATGAGTTTAGGCCGCCATAATAGTAATTACGGCAACCTACGTAAAATTTTTTTTTAAGTGCCCCGTTGGGGGAGAATTAGCGAATGAATGAGTGAGAAAGTATAGAAGAAGAAATAGTTGATGTCGAGTAGCTCGTAAACGCGCTCGATTGTCTTTTTCAATTCGCTGATCTTCTTTTCGTTTTCTCTCTCTTCATCGTAAGTTTCCAATGCAAGGTAAGTTGCGAGAAAAATCTCCTTTTACTATGAGAGCTCAAATTTGTCCATTTGGGTCCGGCTGAATCTGTGTAGTCAATAGCCTCTATCGTGTGTGTAAAGTGAATAGAAAGAAAAGCAGAGGGATGAATGTGGTGAACCACAAATTGGGGAAAAACTTAAGAGGGGATAGGAAGAGTTAAAAGTCGGTGGCTAGACACCGATGCGTCGAATATTTGTATGTTTTTAGTAGTGGTATTGTATTATATTAGACTGGAGCGGCAGCGGGGGGGGGGGGGTGCGAGTTAAGGAAACAGGTGACCCATGGTGCCGTTATCTTATGTATGGATAGGTGTTGGTGTGGGTACTGGAGAGCTGAAGGGTATCTCAACGCCATTGCAGCTTGTTGTCTGGCATGCATTGGTGTATGTGGGGTCTCATGTTAGTTACCCAACTGTCGTGTTAAGCAAGTGTGGCTGTATGTATTGAATGGTGTGAGTTTGTTGTTTTCATGTAGTGTAGTTTCGAGTGTGTATCGAAGAGAGCGACATGCGCGTTTCAGCACAAAGTTCGGAATGAGCTGTGCTCTCCTCTGCCATGTGTGACTCGGCTGCGAGTGTGCTTGGTGCATATGTTAGGAGTGGTCGATCTATTTTTTGAAATAGGTGTAGTTGTAGTTTATGGCTGGTTGAGTAAATCTGCGCAGCATTTTTTTGTGTGCTTTGTTCTTGCTTATGTGAGGTTTTGGTGTAAGTGGAAGCGTAGGTATTTGTCATATGTGGCTCCGAGTATCTTCGTGCGAGCTTTATATGTGTGTTGTGGTGGCTGGGTAGTTTAAGTCTGGTGTATGTGTCTATATTTGTATGTTGTGCATGTAGTGACTTCGCGCGCAGTATAGTGTCGTCTGCGTCTTCACTAGGATTCGTGGCTATGAGCCACTTGTCCTAATATTCTGTCTTGCCATTAAGTATCATCTGTTCCGGGTGCGCGATTTTGTCTTCACCCTGGCTTGAGATGAGAATGGTCTCGTTGTTAGGGTAGGAGAATTTGCGTGTGTATGTGTGTGTGCATTTTTTAGGTAGCCGTGGGGTGTCGTTAGTGTACATTATGTATATTGTGTTGTTGTATTTTATGTGACACCTCCTGTCGGTAAGGTAGTGGAAGAGAAGCCTTCTGATAAAGATTGGCAGCTCCATGCTGTTGGTTAGTTTCCAACGAAGTCCTTCATTTCACACCTTGTCGAACGACTTCTCCACATCCTTGCTGATGGAGTGTTTGTTACCGTGATTGACGTGTTTTTTGTAATATGTCATGAATGATGTCCACAACCGCTTGAGTGGACCGGCCTCTTCTGAAGCCATATTAAAAGGGGGAGAACCACTTTCTCCCCTCCAGAAAATTCCGGAGACGGGTGTTAACCATCCGCTCAAGTATTTTGCCTAGATACTCTAATAGTGCAATAGTCCTGTAATTGGTTGCGTGTTTGGGTTTTTTAATTTTGTTTATGAAGTAGGATGTTGTGTGATGTTTCGAATGTTTGTAGGAATGTCCAGAGGTGAGCGAGGCGTTGAATAGGCGTCAGTGTAGTAAAAAAGGTTTTCGAGTAGGTGATGGATTATTGTGGCCGGTAGGCTGGAAGGGCCGGGGTGCGTTTTGGTCTTGTATCGATGTAGTTTTTGTTTCCTCAGCAGTGATAGGGGTGGTTAGTGTGGCAGAGTTGTTCGAGCATCTCCATTCGTACCAGAGGGGTGGCCCAAGATCTTCAGCGTCGAGCCGACACCACTCCCGGACGTCCTGGAAGTGCTCTTGTTCGTTTGGTTTGGGTGTGTTGTGTATATGTATCATGTCCAAGTGGGACCCGAATACGTCGAGGGTGTCGTAAATATCAGTGAGTGTGCGATTATTGTGTTGTATGATAAATGGCTTTGGTGGGTCCATGCCTAGCATCCTCTTCACACGCCGCCAGAAGAAGGAAGGGTCAGTACAGGCAGTATCATCCGCTATGCGGGACACCTCGAGCCACTGGCGGCTTTAGTCCAGCTGCATGCATTATAGGATGCGGCTCTCTGCCGTAGTGGTTATTGTGCATGGCTATGAGTCTTTGTGTGAATATGGAGAATGAGAAGTGATTAATGCATGTGTGTGTCTATGCCTGTGACACGCTTATTTATAGTTCACAGTTTGGATGGTAATGTAGCACCCAATCACATACATTATCTCACAAACAATAGGGAGGTAAAGGAGGCATGAGTCAAGAAAAGTTAAAAATTCCTTGATTTGTATTTAAGACCTCGGTTTTTAGTCGTGTGCGACTCTATATCTAACTATATCGGTCGGTCGGTTCGTCGGTCCCTGTTTTATTTTTTGGTAATAACATTGTAACTATTTGGCCGATTTTAACGAAATTTGAAACCATTATGTTGTTTTACATTCCCTTTCGATTGATATAGTTGCCAAAGTCCTCCCAAGGTTAGCCTGGGAACTATTTGGCAATAACATCATGAATATTCGGCCGATTCTAACGAAATTTGAAACTCTTATGTTCTTTTACATCTTCTTCCTAATGATATAGTTACCAAAATCATCCCAAGGTTAGTCCGGGAATTATTGAAAGTTTTGAAGGCCGTAAGGTCATAAAATCAAAATAAGTGAGAGCACGCGACTTTGGTCAGCAGACCTTGTTTTATATTTTTACAGTATAATTGGTTCTTTTAACTTAGAGCGTCCAATTAAATCTTCGTTTTTGTTAAACTTTTTCTGACCCTTGTCTCATTTAGCTCCCTAATATTCACGATATATTGAGAACTACTTCCATCTAATGCACTTTAGAAGATGTTCATAAGTTGAAGGATACATCGGACCTGAAAAGTTTGCACAAAATTAATGTTTCAACAATATCTGAATTAAACCAATTTAAATTTAAGGCTTGTAAGGCGATCCGGAGTAACCTGGGACTTGTATCTTTCAATTTTGTAGACTTGACAAGAGGTACACTTTCAAAACCAGGCAGATAGTTGATCGTCAGTAGAAGGTAAAAAAAATAGTGGTTCTTGGTTAATCGCAGTGTTACTTTAATATCCTCATAGAGGTGCGAAAAGACTGAACGGCGAAAACGTGCTGGAACAAAGGATACGGCGTAAGGAAGAGATATGTCGCACTAAACTGGGCAAAACAGTAAATGGGTATGAACATTGCTTCTTGCAGTACCTGTTTAAATGGCTATACTTCCATTGCCTCTCGACAATGGACAGCAATTCGTAAACATCCCCTGCCACATCTCTGGCATTGTAAGACAGAAACTCAGCTACCACGTTATAGCAATGCTCTCTGGGGCATTCCTATAAATAGTAATAATCCTGGGAAAATTATATTCATATGTTTATAATATGTAAAATTATCATCCCAAAATATAATCAATCAATTAATTTTTAACGCTAGAATATTCAATATAACTTCACCCTAATACATTAAAAATACCTTTTCTTTAAAATTGAACCTACACGAGCACTCACATACAAATTACACGCCTTTCGCCATCTGCCTTGAAGTCTGTACTCAGTCCACTTGTGCAGAACGTCGCTTCGAATAAGGTTAGTAAATTTTTCTCTCCCAATTATTCTCGGCAATCAATCTATACGAGAGTAGATCATAACTCCTGTTCTTCTCTCATTGAAGACCCCATATCACACTCCAACAGAGTTCTATCCTACTAATTATACTTACTAAACCTACACCACATAATTATATTTATACACTTAAAAGTACTCCCGTGTGCTCACGAGAGTACTAGGAATATTCATCTACATTCCTAGTCATGTAATCTCATGTAATAACTTGTACTCGCGTAATTATAATTATATATACATATAGTCATGGTCGTGTACTCAGAGTACTAACTTGTACTCGCATAACTATATTACTTGTATTATATTTCAAACTCAACCGCTTACTTATCTTGTATATTCTCTGTATACCCTAAAAATTGAATTCCTCAGTTATTATTTGTGTTCTAAATTTAATTTACGAAAATCAATCTCAAATCCAAACTATCTTGTAAAATTATAATATATTCTGAAATTACTACTCACATGATAAATATTACCCATTGCATAAGCACGCATATACCTCCCTGGCCCCTGGCCGATGGTGGCAGGATTGTCAAACCCTTATACCCCTGGAGTGTATGCAGGGGGCACACACCCGATGGTATCCTGAAGACAAATAACTAATTGGAACTGGAGAAGACGAGCCTCCACAGCGCCCCTCAGTTACTCCAGAGTCAATGGCAATTCCATTGAAGGAAATTGCCTTCCAGGACTAACTGAAAGGATCCGCGGGGTCTTTCTTCAAGCAGAAGACCCTCATAGAGATGGCCTTATTCTTATCGAAGGCAGAACCAAGGGGACATATCGCAGACAAAGGGAACAGAGACGCCACTGCCTTCGAAGACTTATTGCGGGCTGGGGGGGGGGGTCTTTTCCTCCGCCTGTCTCGAATCCTTTGACGGCTGGAGTGACCTGGGGGTTGGAGTTCTTTGCCTTTTAAAGTGTCTCGAGGACTCTCATTTGTCTCTTCCAGCCTTTAACATGGCCAAGGAAGCCGATGCTTCCTTAGTACTGTCTTCCCCACGTGGGAAAGCCTTAAATTTTCCGGAGACGGTCTCACGGCCACTTTCGGGGAAGGGGGGGGCTCTGAGTTGGATAGAGAAAGCAACCATTTCCTGAAACTCGGACCACTACCATGAAGGTCAACGAGCACCCTCTACCCAAAATCTGGATGTGTATCCGGAGACCGCAGGGATGGATCGAGACGAAAATGAAGCAGTTCTCGGGCAGCGATGCGTAGTCTCCAGCTCCTCGATCAGGTCTGAAAGGAACTGGCCCCTGGTATTAATCTAGTCCCCTCAGAGACGGTGTCACCCCCTCGAGCATGAGAAATGGACTCGTCAACTGTGCCACGAGACGGCGGAATTCCTCCGTTCGAAGTGGCAGTCTCCTGGGAAAGTAAATGGGGGTTCGCTGCAAGTAAAAAGACGCCAGGAGGCAACTTCGAAAGGGCGATAAGGGGAAAACTCACGAACTCATCAAATATGGAGAGAGAGAGAGAAGCACCCTCTCCGCTAGAGGAGTCTTAGAGTCTTAGAGAGAGAGAGGGGGGGGGGGACCTCCATTACAGAGACGGCTCCAAAATGGCAAAGGGAAAACCCGCTTGCCGCAGTCGAAGTTTGGAGGAGACCCCCTCCATAGTTCAGAGTGGCGCTGGCGTTAGATTCGTCGACCGCCCAAACACCAAGGTTGGGCGAAGATATACAGAGGTTACGTACTCCGAAATCTTCCATATATATATATATATATATATATATATATATATATATATATATATATATATATATATATATATATATATATATGGATACCGGCCTCGTGCTAACGGAAAGAACGAGTGAAAGCGGTCAGTGACCACAGAAGCGAGAGGTCCTTCACGGGATGGGTTTGAACCCCCTTCCCTTTTCCACATTTTTTTTTGTTACTTAGAGTAAATAAGCGAACACTAACGAGGACAGCTCTCGTAAAAAAAATGCAAGGAGACATCTGTAAAGGAAATAGTGAAGTTGGGGTAAGTGAAAAAGTCTAGAAGATAACTGAGGGCGATGGGAAAGGAGGAGGCGCACTCTCCTAGATGTCACCTGTAGCATGGTTGCCCATAATTCACCTACCAGCCCCTTGTGGGGGCAATTACTGGTACAATTATTTCATTCCCTCTTCTTTCATAGTTTCATTCCCTCTTCCTTATTTTCAATTCCTCTTCTCCCACGCTTTCATTCCATCTTCGTTATTTGTATTCCCTCTTCGTTATTTTCAATTCCTCTTCTCCCATGCTTTCATTCCCAATTCTTCCATGCTTCATTCCCTCTTCCTTATTTTAAATTTCTCTTCTCCCATGTTTTCATTTTTCCCCTTTCTTCCATGCTTTCATTCCCTCTTCCCTATTTTCATTCCCTCTTATTCCATTCTATCATTCCCTCTTCTTCCATGACCTCATTTCCTCTTCCCTATTTTAATTTCCTTTTCTCTCATGGTTCCATTCCTTCTTCGACAATTTCATTCCCTCTTCTTCCATGCTTTCCTTCCTTCTTCCTTATTTTAAATTCCTCTTCTCCCTTGGTTTCATTCCATCTTCTTCCATGGTTTCTTTCCCTCTTCCCTATTTTCATTAGTTCTTCTTTCATGTTTATTCCATCTTCTCTATTTCACTCTTTCTTTTCCCTTGTTTTAATTCCCTCTTCTCTATTTTCAATTCTTTTTCTGTCATGCTTTCATTCCTTCTACCCTATTTCACTCTCTTTTCTCCCATAGTTTCACTCCCTCTTCTCTATTTTCAATCTCTCATTGTTTCATTCCCTCTTCCTATTTTCCTCTTTTCTCTATTGACTTCTTTTGATAATCTTTTTATTCCCGTTTGCGCTTCACCTTTACATCTCCGATCCTATCACTTTATCAACGATTCTGCAGTTTGAATAATGTTCAAAGACTGTATGAGACTGTACAAAGACTGTATGGGACTGTACAAAGACTGTATGGGACTGTACAAAGACTGTATGGGACTGTACGAAGACTTATGGGACTGTACAAAGACTGTATGGGACTGTACAAAGACTGTATGAGACTGTACAAAGGCTGTATGGGATTGTACAAAGGCTGTATGGGATTGTACAAAGGCTGTATGGGACTATACAAAGTCTGTGTGAGACTGTACAAAGACTGTATGGGATTGTATAAAGACTGTATGGGATTGTACAAATACTGTATGTGACTGTACAAAGACTGTATGGGACTGTGCAAAGACTGTATGAGACTGTACAAAGACTGCATAGGACTGTAAAGAGGCTGTATGGGGCTGTACAAAGACTCTATGGGACTGTACAAAGGCTGTATGGGATTGTACAAAGACTGTATGGGACTATACAAAGACTGTATTGGACTGTAAAAAGACTGTATGGAACTGTAAAAATACTGCATGGGACTTACAAAGACTGTATGGGACTGTACAAAGGCTGTATGAGACTGTACACAGACTGTATGGGACTATACAAAGGCTGTATGGGACTGTACAAAGACTGTATGGAACTGTACAAAGACTTATGGGACTGTACAAAGACTGTATGGGATTGTATAGTTCGTTTATATGTAAATCAAATAAACACCTAAGTACGATACTTTTTGCTTCTGTATACTTGCTTCGTAATACTGAATATATCCTTCTCGTTAAATGAGATTTTACAGTGTAAGTTATTAATGCGATACATGTGTGTTACTTATGGTACACATCTGAAGAAAATTGACATTATTTTTTTGTCATTAAAATCCTTCGCTTTACTTCATATGAAATTCATCCACTGTTTTTTCGAGGATCGTCGTTCTTTGAAGCTTTTTCCCTTTTTCTTCTAACTTTGTTTACCTTCATTTGGGTTGTTTGAACTTCGTTTTATTGTTTTTTTTTATAAGTTGTAATGGCATCTATATGATAAACGTAAAACTTTAGTACCAAAAATGTATTTTTGGTATTATTCACTCCCTGTTCTTTTGTATAAAGGAAATATGCTATTTCTAGTCTCCTTTTCCCGTCTAAATCAGCGTTTCTTAACCAGTGGGAGATTTCCCACTGCTTGGAAATTCAAAGATCCTAGGTGGGTAATGGGGAATAATGTAGACTCGTTAGGAATTCCACAATCTTAAATTCTTACTTTTAAATCTAAATATATTTACTCTGGAATATGTTTGTTGTTTTATAGTTTATGTTGTAATCATCATCATCACTAACTCTATAATTTAAGAAGGGGATTTTGTTGAGTATTTGAATAATAATTTCAGCTTAGTGTGGTTATGACATGTTTTTTATCAAAGTTATTTCTAATAATTCTTTTATAATATCAAAAAACAAAATGGTGAAGTTCAGAAATAAATATAAGAATCGAAATTTTGTGATTTTTTTTTAAAGCACAAAGAATTACAAATGGTGAAGTTCACAAAATTTATTTTTATATATCTTCTTCTTCTATAACTCTATATTTTAGCAACGTGATATTTTGAAAGGGGGGAAATTTAGTTTAGAGTTTTTTTTTAAAATTATT